>JANFOE010000526.1:0-365000 GCA_025667525.1 Glebionis coronaria
TTCTTGTTAGATTAAAAAATTAGTTGTTGATTTGGTGATTGGTTGTTATCTCAACGGTATAGTTCAACTCTTTGACAAAGAAGGCTCCATCCACTATTGGGTGAGGTTATTAAGACCCTCTTAAAAAACCATTTATATCCCTATTTTTTCCTTTTTTTTATTTTTTTTTATTTTTATAATTTTGTTTACGTAAAATAAAAATTATAAATTTAATTGGTCAAAAGTATTAAACTAATAAAAAAAAAACATAAATTAATAAAAAAATACAATATAAGGAACAAGTGCAAATGAATGGTATTATTTGGTAGTAAGCAGTAAGCACCCTCCACTACTCTCTCCACCATACACGTGTCATAATCTCAACCATCCAACCACTACTAGTTTAATACTAGTAATTAGTTTTCTCATCAACGATTTTAACATCTGTATATGCTTGATGACGTCATGATTGTTTTGATTCGAAGACGTTGCACATGTTTTGATGACGTCATGATTATCTTCTTATTATTTTAAACTGTTTAGATGATGATGTGAATTTGAATGTCGAATTAGCGGTTTTTTATTATGAATTATGTTAGGTAGGTTTTAAGAGGGTGTTTGTTTTGGTTTATTACGAGCTTATTTGGTTTCGCCCTATATTGCATAAACCTCAATTTTCCGTGTGATCAGCTGTTATAATTTTGGATTCAATAATGTGCGAATAGTAGTTGAAAGATAAGAAGCTCATAAGCCCACACAGAAGCCGAAACAAACATACCTTTAGTTTGGTCTGATCAGCTGCTGATGATATAATATTGGCTTGATTATATGTGAGCGTATTAGGGCCTCTTTGATTTCGCCTTATATTTCATAAGCCTCAATTTCCAGGCTTGTTTTAAGACTTGTTGGCCTATTTAAGTTTATTCCGTTAGAAGCTCATAATTTTCAAAATAAGCCATAAATATAAGCTCATAAGTCTCAAATAAGCCATAAAATTGGGGCTTATTAAATATAGCCAAAACAAACATGCCTTTAGTTTGGTCTGATCAGCTGCTGATGATATAATACTGGCTTGATTATATGTGAGCTTATTTGATTTCGCCTTATTTAAGATATAAGCTCTTAAGTCTCAGAATAAGCCAGAAAATTGGGGCTTATTAAATACAAGCCAAAATCAAACAAGCTCGTAAGCCTACATATAAGCCAAAACAAACATGCCTTTAATTTTGTGTGATCAGCTGTTGATGGTATAATTAATAGATTATATGTGAATAGTAGTTGAAAGATAACACGGCTACAAGTGTTGGAATTGTGTTTAGGTCCTAATACCACTTACATATATGCGATTAGTATTAGTATATCAATTATATCTATGTTGGTTGTTATTGGTTGGAGGCTGTGCTTAATAAGGTGTGTTATTTTGGCTTTATGTGTTTTAGGGGAGTTTTAGGTAGGTTTTAGGGGAGTTTGTTTCGGTCTATTACTGGCTTATTTGATTTCGCCTTATATTTCTTAAGCCTCAATTTTCCCCCTTGTTTTAAGACTTGTTGGACTATTTAAGTTTATTCTGTTATAAGCTCGTAAGTCTCTAAATAAGCCATGAATATAAGCTCGTAAGTCTCTAAATAAGCCATGAATATAAGCTCATAAGTCTCAAAATAAGCCATGAATATAAGCTCATAAGTCTCAAAATAAGCCAATAAATTGGCACTTATGAAATATAAGCCCACATATAAGCCGAAACAAACATGCCTTTAGTTTGATCTGATCAGCTGATGATGATATAATATTGGCTCGATTATATGTGATGTGTTACGATCTTATTTGATTTCGCCTTATATTTTATAAACCTCAGCTGTTCTTGAGACTTTCGGGCTTATTTAAGATATAACCTCTTAAGTCTCAGAATAAGCCAGAAAATTGGGGCTTATTAAATACAAGCCAAAATTAAACAAGCTCACAAGCCCACATATAAGCTGAAACAAACGTACCTTTAGTTTGGTGTGATCAGCTGATGATAATACAGTATAATATTTGTTCTATTCTATGCGAATAGTAGTTGAAAGATAACAAGGCTACAAGTTTTGGAATTGTGTTTAGGTGCAAGTACCACTTACGTATCTGCGATTAGTATAGTATACCTTTGTGTTATTAGTTGGAGGCTGTATTGATGTTTAATATGGTGACTTATTTTGTCTTTGTAAGTCTTTTTAGGAATAAATGTCACTAAATTGATCCAACATTGAATCGAACCGAGGCTTAAATAGGAGGGGCTTTTAGTGTCGAAATGGATCGATAGGTCTTAAAATAAACGTGGGGTGTATCCTGGTGGTAGGGCTAGGATCTGTCTACATTTTTACCTCCCCCGTACCCTGCTCTGGCGGGATTGGGTTTGTTGTTGTTGTTATTGTTGATTAACTAGAAATTCTGTTGTGATTGATTCCTTGGTTTGCAATGAGTTCTAAATTATTGAGGTTTTCAGCAGATGCAAAATTCTAAATAAGACTGTAGATATGGTGTTAGTTAGATAACGAGTTGCTTGTTTTTTACCAATTGTTAATGAGCTTTCGGTAAATCTGTCGAAATATGTTCGCACCATGATTCTAGTAACTCATGGTATTTGATTCAATAAGTCGTTGCTGATATGGTATAATTTGTTGCTAAGGTACTTTACTGTGTTCTGATTTTTTTTTGTGCAGATGCAAATCTTCGTTAAGACCCTCACTGGCAAGACCATCACTCTCGAGGTCGAGAGCTCAGACACCATCGACAATGTTAAGGCTAAGATCCAGGACAAGGAGGGGATTCCTCCAGATCAGCAGAGGTTGATCTTTGCTGGTAAGCAGCTCGAGGACGGTCGCACTCTGGCCGATTATAACATCCAGAAGGAGTCAACACTCCACCTTGTCTTGCGTCTTCGTGGTGGTATGCAAATCTTTGTTAAGACCCTTACTGGCAAGACCATCACTCTTGAGGTCGAGAGTTCTGACACCATCGACAACGTTAAGGCTAAGATCCAGGACAAGGAAGGAATTCCTCCAGACCAGCAAAGGTTGATCTTTGCCGGCAAGCAGCTCGAAGATGGCCGTACCCTAGCTGATTACAACATCCAGAAAGAGTCGACCCTTCATCTTGTGCTCAGGCTTAGAGGAGGTATGCAGATCTTCGTCAAGACCTTGACTGGCAAGACAATCACCCTTGAGGTTGAAAGCTCAGACACTATTGACAATGTGAAGGCGAAGATCCAGGATAAGGAAGGTATCCCTCCAGACCAGCAGAGGCTTATCTTTGCAGGGAAGCAGCTCGAGGATGGACGCACCCTTGCTGATTATAACATTCAGAAGGAGTCCACTCTCCATCTTGTCCTCCGTCTTCGTGGTGGTAACTGAATAAAATCTCGATTCTTATCTTGCTTGTGTTTGTGGATGGTTCTTTAAGAATGTTTTATGTTTCTTTGCAAGTAGTGGTAAACAATCTGGTACTCGTTTGATTCAAAGTAATAATAATTCTGTTTCGTGACTTGATAAGTTTTTGTGAATCATAGCTTTGTTTTGGTTGTGTATGAGCTTATGATATGTCTTATCGCCTTAGCATTAACATAGTTCGATTTTGGTTATGTTTGAGCATTTAGTTTGTCTGATTGGCTTAGTACAAACCGTCTCAAGTGTGCTGATTGTGGCTTTGATTTGGTTGTGTCTGCAGTCTCATTGGTTTTGCACTAACCTAGTTCAAGGGCTTTCAGTATGATCTGAACATGAAAATTGTTAGTGCACTATAAATGGTTTGCTCGTCTGACATTCTGATGATAAACACTATTTGAAGTTGGTTGCTCCATCTTGGAACACATATTTTAGGTAAGTATATCTGTGAGTCCCTTTGATCTCGCAGTATGTTTGTTGCAAAGTGGGTGGCCACAATAACAATGAATCCTTGTCTCAAGTAAATCCAGGATTTAGGGTCTTAAGCTCCAATGTCAAGGGATAGTGTTAGTTGTAGGGTTAGATGTCGGCGACCTTCTGTATAAGGCTTAATTTAAAGCATATTCAATTCCATATCCATTGAAAGTGTTAAGGTTAGCGTTTTCTATGACTCGGCTCGTTTGTTCTTTAACGCATGTGGTCAGTTTTTGTCTTGGTTTTGTCCTTGGACTCGAGTAAACAAAAGTACAGACTACAATTTCAATTTTAAGCATAATCGTTGGTTTTCACAACATCTCACTTCATCTTTAACTGGTACCGAATGGATGCCTTTGAAATGATTCCTATCTTACAGAAAGCTACGCAAGTAATTCAGAGGTAAATGATATTGCTAATTAGTTAAGTTGAAAATGAATCAGAGTTGGAGGACGCGGGAAAGGCCATAGGGGTGTAAGATAGAAACAACGTCAATGGGTTGCAGGAGATCAATACAGGATAGCAGATGTAGGAATGATCTTCCGCGCTATATACATCTCATTACTCCAAACAACACATACTTATTCACCCTTATTCGTTGATGTTATTAATTACCAGTACACCAATTTCTTATAAAAATGAACTAAAATCCCCATTATGGGTGTCTAACTCAGAATTACTTCGCTTTGATTCCGCCCCTACCATAAACATCATAAACACTTCGTCGAATGTTAGCATTTGTATAACTCTATATACTTTAGACCACTATTGTAATCTTTCGTTGAAACCTAAATCAGAAGTTTCATATTGTGTGTTTCATCCACCGTGTGTGTTTGTGAGAGTTGCAAACTCATATTTCTCGAACATAACCAAGCTTGGAGTAAAAATGGCACTAGTACTTGGCTCAAGCTAGATGGCGAAACTCAAGTGACGGTTGAGTACCATTATGCCATGGAAGCCATGGTCCCATTGCGGGTCCACAGTATTCTCATTTCCACACAGCCTGAGGGAACTGTTGCGAATGATGAGATTGCAGCTAATCTCAAACAGCATGTTATCAAGCCTGTGGTTCGTGAGAATTATCTTCATGAAAAGACCATCACTTGAACCTATCTGGTCGTTTTGTCATTGGTGGACCACATGGTGATGCTGGACTCACAGGTCGTAAGATCGTCGTTGATACTTATGGAGGTGGTGCTTTCTCAGGAAAGGACCCAACCAACCGAAGGAAATTACACATGGATGGTTGATTCATTCTGGATGCTGTAATCGGAAATCATAAAGTCGTCATCAAGCAGCTTTCTTCCAACATGAATATCCTATCTTATTTTGTATTTTGGCTCTTTGCCAATAGTGTCAGAACTCTCAACCCCGATAGTCACGATTTCTGTAGGCAACTTGATGAATACCGTCATCAATGTGACCACTGACCACAAGATGGAGTGTGGATTCACTTTGGATATCGTAGCAAGTGTAATCACTAAGCTGCACTCCAGAAAAGATGAGCCTTTGGTGGTCTGGTGGAATGCCTGCCTTATCATGGATTTTGGCTTTCACGCCATGGAAGGTGTCAAAACTTTCCACCTCAAGAGTAAAAACTGTCCGACCAGCCATTTGAAAACAGACTTTCCAAACCCTATCCGAAGTCCAAACAGACACCATCAACGAGCCTGTTAAGTGATAACAAGAACACAATCATGAGAAAGTAGACAACTCATTGACAATGCTTAAGTTGACAACATACTCACTTGTTTATACATTTATGCACCAGCTTCAACACCTCAATCATAAATAACAGCTGACCTTAACATGATAAAATGGCAGTGATTCAAAAGGAAAAAGGGGCAAATAAATCACAAGTTCTGAGTGACTAGATCAAAATTTGAAGTTGAATATTGCTCAACCCGATATATATTTCATGATCCCAAACTTCTTTATTAGAAGAATGCGGACGTATATATCTGTGAAGCGTAAAGCCTTTCGTACTTTAGTTTCCATCAAAGCTTTTATCTTGTTGTTCAACGCCACCAGCAAGCTGTTATAGCCACATAAAGCTCCCTTGGGTTAGTTATTCGTAGCCCAGCAACGATATCCCCACTTTAATAACTCCAATTTGAATTCTGACACAAGTTAGTGATCGCCAATCAGAGAAAAGAAATCAACTAAATATGTTAAAATATCAGGTCGCTAAACTTGTTTGATGAACAGCCAATTTTAGTGACTAATAATCACTAAATACGTACGATGTGACTTAATTAATCGGCCAACTTTATTGACCTCTATAGCATGTGGTATTGTACCAACCTGCAAAAACCATTCGTGTGGTATGTCCATATTGCAGACAGTCCATTCTTTTCGAACGTGCAGACAACGTCCATGTGGGAAACCTTTGGTGCGGATAGCGTTTCTGGTTCCCTGTCCGAATGTGAACTGAGTAAAATGCCGCAAAATTAAAACCCTGAATGCAAGGGTATTTCACTATGGGGGCACCGACGATATCCGCAGAAAAGGTTTCTCACACGGACGATATTTACAATTTCGAAAACGTAAGGACTGCGAGCCTGAAACTTGGACATATCACAGGGACGGTTTTTGCAATTTAGTCTGATCATAAATTAGAAAAGCAGGATAAGCACGTATGAGATTAAAATGTGATTTATAAGAGGCCACTTTTGACAGAAATTTGATTTGTTAATGACTTCCTATTACTCTAGGAACCTTTCTATGGTTTATTCATCAAGGGAGTAACCCAAAACAATTCTGAATTAAACGGATTCTGATGTTTCAATGTAACGTGTACGAACCTATTACATGTCCTTTCTCAAGGGCGTCTATGCCTTGAACAAAATTAATATACGCTAGACGAAAGTAGGCATAATGGTGATTTGGGTCGGTTGCAATTGATTTTTCTGGCAGTCAGTGATTGCTTCTGCATATTGGATCCTTTCTGATATTTGTCAAGACCCTTAGCAGAAAGATCACCATAACTCTGGGCGTCAAAAGGTCCGACGCCATACGATATATAAAAGGTAAGATTCAGGATAAGGAAGGTATTTACCCAAATCGGTTGACAATTTTCTTCCTTGGAAACCAGCTCAATAATAGCCGCACCGTCTACCGACTATATCAATTTTTGAATCTACTCTCAGTCTTGTGATTAAACCAAGAAATTTTGCTGAAAGTGTTTGCGGTCTGAAACTGAAAGATCAGATACCATTGAAAACATTAAAGCCAAGACTCATGATAGGAAAGGTTTTCCTGCATACCAACAGAGTCTGTACTTCCTTGGAATACAGCTCAAGGACGGTCATACCCTTGCTGACTGCTTTATTGAGAAGGAATCCACACTACGTCTTGCCGTTAAGTCGAGTAATTGGAAGCCGATTCCCAGTATGACCCTAACCGGGAAAACCATCAGCATGGAATTGAAAGACCTGTTCTATGATAAGGAAGGTCTTCCACCAGAGGAGCAGACATTGATCTTTGCCGAAAAGCAGCAGCGTGAGGACGGTGTTATACCCGGGACTATACCTTCCCGATCGTGTGCTTGATTCATATTACAATTATCCTGGATGTTAAAAGAACCGACACTATCGACAACGTATCCTGGCCTGCTAAGTATCTATCTTCTCTTTTGCTTAAGTTTATGGTCGTTTGTTCTCTTTTGGTACCAACTTTGTTAAAAGTATATAACAAACTGTGTCGTAACTTTTAATGATTTATGATGGGTTATTGAAAATTTGACTTTATCCCACAATGTGTCACTTGGTGTCAAGAAGATTTGATCTTGAAAGAACTCGTATGGTTCATAAGTTGAGCTTTATAGCTCTGCATTAGATACAAGTCAAGGTTTTTATGTGATTAGGAACTCAAGATTAAATTGTGTTATGCCCAAGTATATTTATATCAGGAGGCAGTTTGGGAAGTTTTGTTTTAAAAAGCTGTTTTTAGAAGCCCGGTAAGTGAAGGACTTTTTCGAGTACTAATGCTGGTGCATGCATAATATATGATCAACTTATTATATTGTAGATGAGTTTTCTACATTCTCATTGCGGTTACGTGTTTGGTTGTTCCCACATTCAGTCTCGATCAACCACAGAAGTTAACAGGCTACCTTCATGATGTCTGTTTGGATAGGGTTTGGAAAGTGTCTTTTCAGATGGGCTGCTTGGACAGTTTTTGTGTTTTGTACATAAAAACGCATAAGTTCTTTACTTTTAAGCTTCACGATGTGACCAATTTTGGCATAAAATTAAAAAGTGTTTCACACGTTTAGCATTGGAATTGAAATGGTCAAGGGTCTTTATTTAATATGATAGTACGCTATGTCATTTCAAGGGTCTTTCAAGGGCATTTCAAGGGTCTTTAATTTCAAGGGTATTTCAAGGGTCTTTCGTGTGAGATGATCTTAAAGACCAATTCTTATCCATGATTATTCAGTCACCACATATAAATACTGAAATTCATATCTACCATTGAGAGATCAGAGGTTTCTTGCAGCGAGGTAAGGTAACATACATAAGCTTTTGATTTATGATTAAACGCACTTGTTTGTATTTGAATTGCATGGATATTAAGTTTTGGATGCTATGTGTGGATGATAACTCAGAAATCAGGTAGTCGCAATTGATTTCAATAGCATTTTTATCTCTGCAAACCGATATACAGTATTTGTTTTCGTAAAATGTCATTATCTGATATACATTTATGACAATCTTTGAAACATGCTTTGAAGTTGATAACTTTAGGTGATCGCATATTGGTCCAAAACGGTTTGGTTTTAAAGTGCGTGTCTTGTTTTGGCAACTAAAACCAAACCGTTTTGATCGCATAAATGTAATCATAGATATGCTGCAATTTTTGAAATTGTAAAGAGTGTTTGTCATCACACATGTTTATGTAGGTTAATTTATTCTTCGGTGTTTATATTGTGGCTTTTGCTTTCACAGATGAAGAAGATATTCATTAAGAATTCCCGCTCTGGGAAGACAATCACCCTTGAAGTTGAGAGCTCTGACACGATCGGCAACGTGAAAGCCAATATTTATGAAAACGAAGGTTTTTCCACATACCGTCAGAGTCTGTTCTATGCTGGGATGCAACTCGATGACAGCCATACTCTTGCTGACTACAACATCCACACAGGAACAACACTCCTTCTCGTCCTTAAAATGGGCCAATGGATGCAAATATTCATAAATACCAACACCGGAAAAACCCTTTCTCTTGAAGTAAAAAAATCCGAGACTATCAAGAATGTGAAAACCATGATTCAAGAAAAGGAAGGTACACCGATATCTCATCAGAGTCTTTTCTTTGCTAAAACGGAGCTAAAGGACGGATCTACTCTTGATTACTGTAGCGTCGAGAATGAATCCACACTCCATCTTGTGGTTGCGTTGACGAATATATCTGTTCAGAAGACTATTGACGGAAAGATTTTTACTCTTGAGGTGGAAAGTTTTGACACCATCCGTGACTTGAAAGCGAAAATCCATGATAAGGAAGGTATTCCACCAGATCAACAAAGGCTCATATTTTCTGGAGTGCAACTTAGTGACGGATTTACCCTTGATTACTACGATATCCAAAATGAATCCACGCTACATCTAGTGGTCACACTGATGACAATATTCATCAAGTTGCCTACAGAAATCGTGATTCTCGGGGTTAAGAGTTCTGACCCTATTAGCAAAGTGAAAGCCAGGATACACAATAAGATGGACATTCCTGTATCACACCAGAGGATGATCTTTGGCAGAAAGCAGCTTGATGATGACTGTATGATATCCGATTACAGCATCCAGAATGAATCAACTATCCATCTTGTGTTGATAAATGGATGGAAAAATCCTCCACTCAGCACTGCGCTTGGTTCTTTGTCGCTGAGGTGATAGTTTTACAGACCTTTGCAGAATATAGTATTTACTTTCTAGTCTTTAACTTTTGTTGCACGATTTCTTATCTATGGCGTATTTTGATAACTGGGTTGGATAATAATCTCCCGGCCATCGTTCTACTAAGAGATGGTCATGTTCTTTAGCTATAGTGCATTTCAACATTATTTTGATTGTGATGAGTTTTATTTATAACTATTAACTAATTATAAGTAAGCTAGCACTGTAGCACATTCAAATTGCTAAAAAAAAAGTAGTATCATACAGTAGGCGTATGGTTTGAGCTAAGGATCATTGTGAATTATGCATTCATGTTCGAGAAATATGAGTGCGGATTTCTTACCGAACGTCTTTGCGAGTATGTATCGTGCCTAATTCATGGTTATCAAACTCATTCTCTCAAAGCAATACCCTTAAAATAACATATTCAAACACTATCAGACTAATACCAACATGTTTGGCGCGTGAGTTTATTAGAGCTTATCGTAGCTTGAGCTTATTGTTTTTAAAAAATAAGTTACTCTTAAAAATAAGTCTCGTTTGGTTGACATAGCTTGAGAGAGCTTGTTAAAAAATAAGCTCTTAAATGGCATGTTATGTAAAATAAGCTCAAGCTACATGCTGCAACATCCAGCTCCAGCAACCCGCTCTAGCAATCCGCTCCACCTCTTAAGAACGCCAAACACACCCATACCCCAACCCCACTTAACCAACCAGAAAAAACGAACCGAATCTGTCAAAACTGAACCGAGTTAAACCATATAATTAAAAACTAAAAAAAGTTAAATTTTAAAAAGTAAATTAAAAAAAATATAAATAATGTGATTTAAGATTAATGTAAACCATCTTTTTAACATATACCAACTAATCATGTTTATTTAAACCAACTATTCATTTTTTTAAAAATATTAAATATTCCACAAACGATAAATCGTCAAATGACAAAAAATACACTATTACAACGAGAATTAAATCATCTTTCTATCGAGGGCACATGTATATACTTTCGACGAACTTTTGTTTTTCTAAAGATACATATATGATTCGTATCACGGATCATATATGATTTTCTAAAATCATATATGATTCGTGATACGAATCATATATGATTTTCTCAGAAAAAAAAGTTCGTCAAAAGTATATATATACATGTATTTTTTGATAAAAAGATAATTTAATTCTCGTTAGGATGAAATGTTTCATTTTGTATAACGATTAACGGTTTTGCCGTTTTGAGATATTCAATTTTTAAAAAATGATATTTTTTGGTTAGATAAAAAAATGGATGGTTGGATCTATGCTAAAGGAGGGTGTACATTGACTTTTTTCCTTAGATGTAATTCGAATTATTCGAGTTAATTCTGAAACGGAACTCAAATCAAATTCAATTTCCGGTTTAAGTAAAATTTGAATTTGATATTTGTTACTGGAAAAATAACAGAATATCTTGGGCTAATGTTAGCCTTTTGAGACCATAAACACAAAACAATATTGGGCTTTAACATAAAACTTATGGGTTCAAGGGTCAAAACCAGAGTTTATATATCAAATCCCGAATCCTAAAAAATCAAAAATTCAAAGTAAAAACAATAGGCGGCAGCGGCTGAAAGAAGGTAAAAACTTTATGTGAAATGTAGCTTATATGCCTAAATTTTATGTTAAATAAAGGAAAGGTAGCACAGAAATTCACTGCTTGAAATATTTTTGTGGAAATGTTTATTCTCTATGCCACTTGATCATATGTTATGTCAATGAGAAAGACACTAAATATTTAACAAAATGTTGATTATTAGATAAAACTAAACATATTGTCGCGCCAAGCATAAATTAACATCTAATTTGATAACTCAGAGTAAATACTTTTGATGAATCTTTTTCATTTTGACCTTTTTATGGGTTTAAGGTTTGCGGTTAGGGTTTTGGGTTTTAGGGTTCACGGTTAGATTGTTTAGGAGTTAAGGGTTTATGTTTTTAAGGATTAGCGGTTAAGGTTTATGTTTTTTATGGTTTAGTGGTTAGTTTTTTTTTTCGGTTTTATTGGTTAGGATTTTTTAGGGGTTACAGGTTAGGATTTTAGGACTTAAAGGTTAAAGTTCTCATGGTTTAGGGTTTATGGTTTACGGTTAGCAAAAAGAAATATACAATGCTATAATCTTATTGTTGTCGCAATGGTATGACATTAATCGGATATGAGAAGTTTAATTGCTTTGACAAAAAATAAATGGTTGAAGTTGATTCATTTAATATTTTTCACTTTTTTTCTATCCTTACTTATCTCACCTGACACTATAGGATTTCGATTTTAAAATTTCTCGTATAAAGATTAATTAACTGGACTAGATACAATAATGTTTTACCAAAATTTAAGATGAAAAGTTCTCACTAAAAATAAGATTGGCATTCGTTTAGTCTTTACTTTGAGGTCCAATTTTGAGTTCTCGCTCGGGGCCTCCAAAAACTCGGGAATGACCCTGATAGCATCTAATGTAAACATGCGATCCACATGCACACCCAATGCAATCATCCTGTAATACTCAATAAGTGGTATGTTATATTCATGTGACTAATAAAGGGAGTCAAAGAAAATACTGTCACATGATGGACTAAGTCAAATGATGCAGTTAGAATTAGTAACCTTTGTGGGACAGTTACCATGAAGTTAGGAAGTGGAGAGAATAAAGGGCAAGCAAAAGACAAGAACGTGTGTGGAGATTCTTTGTGTGATATTGGTCTTCTTCTTTTCTTCAATTGTTTCTTTTTTGTTTTAAAACAATCTGATCTAAACTTAACCAAGCCTTGTAATCACTTTCAACAACCAATACAATCCTTGTTCTGTGTAGTTCATTACATTGGTACTTTCATTCAATCCATGGTTGAACACACTCGTTTGAAAGAACTCGCGAGTACAGTGGAACGACTCATTGACTCCAATACCCAACGTGATAATCGTGACGTGGCCCGCGATACTCGGCTTCAGCATGTTGAGACCTCCCTCGAAACTATCCAACAAACTCTCGATACTTTAACCCGTAGTATGGATCAACTATCCGCCTCACACCCTCAACAAGCATTCAATAGAAATACTAACCAGAACTCTTTGTAAGTTCGTCATGTTAAACTTGATTTTCCTCGTTTTAATGGCTCCGACTCTCTTAATTGGCTCTTTCGGGCTGAGAAATCTTTCACATATTATAAAACCCCTGATGCCCACGCCTTACTATTGCTTCAATTCATTTTGAAGGTTCGGTTATACCGTGGTTTCAAATGCTCCAGAAGGCTAACGAGATACCAAATTGGGACGCGTTGGCTAGTGAAATTAAAGAGCATTTTGGCCCATCACAATATGATTCACCGCGTGAACAACTTTTTAAACTCACCCAAACAACCTCTGCTGCAAAATATGACCATCAGTCACGATTATGGATAATAGAGTTGAGGGGTTATCACCTGAAACCCTATTGGATTGCTTTCTTAGTGGCTTGAAAGAGCATATACGACGCGACGTGATCGAACAAGATCCCATTAGTTAATGCCGGTAATTTATCTCGTTTATTTGATGAAAAACAAATAGTAAGTTATGGTTATAAACCCATGTTTGACTCTGAAAGTTTATAGGCGTAAAATTAAATAGTCGTGTGATAGGATCGAACTCGGGATTACGGGATTGCACACAATACGTAAAGGATTAATTAACTTTAATAAATATATTTATTTATTAAAATATAAATCGAGCTTCTTTAACGATGGTTAATAATTAAAAGTTAAGTGTAAACGAGCGTTATAGAATTATATAGGAAAGGAAACAAGAACGGAAAGTTCCAGAAACCCCTTTGGGGTTACTATAGCCGTCGGCTATATAGGAGAAAAAGGAAGGAGGATTAGTTTCCTAATCTTGATTTGGGCTTGGAGAACAAGTTATGTAATCCTATAAATACCCCATCAAGCCTTCACAATTTTTGTCACTCCCCTCCTTTTCTTTCTTGCGATCATAAACCCTAACCCACACAAGATTTCGGTTTGATTTTCGATTTAGCTATAATTCACAAGTATTGAAGCTCCAGTTTATTAGTGCTAGCCTCACGATTGATCCGTTGCATTACGTGTGTACAAGAGCGTAATATAGTTTCATTATAAACTATATCTTGGTGTTCTTCATATAAACCCTAATTCATGATTCGCCGGTGTTCTTGAAGATTTGCTCTAGCTAAAAGGTATGTAACCCTAACTCGATTAATTATGAATGTGTAATTAATTATGATCTTGTTAAACGCTTCCGCTATGTGTGCTTTGATCTTAATTAGGGTTTTACGTAATTTTTATGAGTAATATAAACCTTCAGTGGTATCAGAGCCGTTTTAACATGTTATAATTATCGAGATCTAAAGTTTTTTTAACTAAAAATTGGGTTGAGTTAAAATCACATGATATTTTTTTAGGTTTTTATTAAAATTATGGTTTTGTTTTTTAAATTAGGTCGGCTTAGCCGATTTTATTTTTTTTTAAAAGTTTTTTTTGAAACCCTAAAAATTTACATGGTGATTATCTTTAGATGTTTGCATGAAGTAATTGTTATGTCATGTTTTGGTTACGATCCGTAGAGAGATTTAATTGTTAAGATTATGTGGGGAAGATCTGTGATGAACATGCATGTTTTTTTCACGGATCATATGATTTTATATGTTATTTGCTTTATTTGATTCAAAAGTTTTAAAATTAGGGAAGACTTTTTATGTTTATAAAAACCCTAGATTTTATGTTTTGAATAAACTGTTATGCATGTGGCTATTTGATTTAGTTTTTTTTGTGCCTACTTGTTTTCATATGTTTTTATATTAATTGTATGTTATAAACAATGGTAATTTTTTACAACAAAATTAATATGGACTAAATCATAGAAAAATAAATGAATTGTTTTGAGATCTAATTGACATATGATTTGCGTTGATTGAAATTGCAATAATAACTTAACGGCCTACTCAACTTTGACAAACTATAAAGTGGGTATAACGCACCGCTGGTCATGTACCCGGTTAAGGAAGGAGGTGTTATGCTTCAGCGCTAACCAAATTCCCGGCTTGCCTGCGCGTCAAAGTTGGAATTACCTATGGTTATTATTTACCTAATTCGTTAAGGTTGATTTAACCGCAAAAATTCACATCCGAAACACAATGAATAAGGTTATTGCTTTGTGCTTTAGCTAAGTTCTGGAAAAAGTACGGCGTGAATTTGGTTGTGGGTAAAATCTTTAATTGATTTAACCAATGCCTCAACTTGCAAATATATGATGAAATTTTAGTCTCAACAAAAAGTTTACTAAAAGTTTTTTTATTAAACTTATGATATGGAGATGTATGCATGTTTCTCCATACACTATTTTGACACCAAAATCAATACCCTTAAAATTTAATTTATGCATATGGGCAATGGCGCACAAGTAGTGGTTGAAGTTATAGGAACATTTAATCTAGTTTTACCTTCGGGTCTAGTACTGAGATTAAATAATTTTTATTTTGCACCTAAAATTGTTAGAGGTGTTATTTCCTTTTCTTGTATGTTGGATCTTGGATTTATTAACACTATTGATAATAATAGAATTTCTGTTTTCAAAGATGGTTTATTCTATTTTGATGCAATTTCTGTGAATGGTGTTTTTGAAATTAACATGCATGATAATAATTCCAAGAGAAAGATTGATTCTGTATTTAGCATGAATAAGAAGAGAAAGTTTGACAAGAATTCTTCTTATCTTTGTGATAGGTATGAAAACACCCATCCTTTTACCACTTATTTCTGGCTAAAACGAGACCAAAATGCGTATTTAATATCATTTGTTTGGAATTATGCGGGGTTTTTGTGTTTATTGTGTTTTCAGAGCCAACCGGATGGATATTGGAGAAAACATGGGATTGCACGGGTTTTATCGAAGAAAAAGACTCAAGACGAAGTCTATTGTCCAAGAGATGCAAAAGATTTGAAGTCATTGTGCCTATTTGAAGATTTATCGAAGGAAAGGGCCAAAGATGGAAGATTCATATATGTCGAAGAACTCGAGTCTATTAAACAAAAGATTATAAGACGAGTTGGAATTATTCACCGACAGTTCTCAAAATCCAAAGTCGGAAACGTTTGTTTAAAGAGACGTAAAGACTAAAGATGAAAAAAGAAGAGAAGCCCATGTACAAGCCCATTTACAAGCCCACAATCAAACACCTATAAATAGGCCTACACTTCACAACTTTAGGGAGTAGTTAGTTAGTTTTTTCATTTTTTCTTTCATCTCTCTAGTTTTAGAGAGAGAAAGTTCTCAACTTTTTCTCACTAAGATTTTTCTTTTCTCCATTTTTACCTTTCAAGTTTTAAGCTTTTTGTATTTTGGATTTCACTAATCTAATTCAAGTTAAGCTTTTTGTTCCTTAATCTATTTCTACCTTTCTTTATTTTACTTTGATCTTAATCCGAAAAGTTCATGCTTGATCCGAATGGTTCTCAATTCGTGTTGATTTTGATGTTTCGTGATTAAGAGGTTGATCTTTATATTCCTACATAAGCTCTCCTACGTTTAAGCTATAAGCTTCTGATGCTTATTAGCTTCTTTGTATTTTCGGCTTATTCATTTTTAAGCTTTGTTTTAAAAAGTTTTCTTATTTTATGTTCGGTTCATTAAGTCTCGGATATTAGTGTTTGTAAAAGTTAACGAATTTGAGCTTATTCACTCTGTTAAAAAAGGTTTGCAAATGCTTATCGGTTACTGCTTATTTGCTTGAGCTTATTTCTCTCTTGGATGCCTTTTCCATCTTAGTAGGTTTTACTTGGTACGATCACCTGGCTACGATCGCTTTGAGTGCGATATGTTCTTCTTTCCCTGGTACGATCCACGCCCAAGATCACTTGTTGCGATCTGGGGTGCGATCGGGTCTCTTGTCCCTGCTTCGATCGCATTGAGTGTGATCAGTTGTTACGATCCGGAACCACGATCAAGACCACGATCACTAGCTGCGATCGTGGTTGTGATCTGTTAGTACGATCGCCCCCTCCCATCGTACTGGAGAGTACGATCCATCTCTTTTGTAATCATCACACCGAGTGCGATCAGTGAGCACGATCCATCATATTCTTTTGGGTACGATCGCGTTGCGATCTAAATTACTTCTTGAGTACGATCGCACTACGATCGGACTCAGGTCTGTGTTTTGTTTTTGCTTAATTTTCAAATCAAGTTTTTCCCGCTCTTTTACTTAGTTTATTTCAAACTTGTTTTTAAGTTTTTGAATTGTTAAGTTTTAATTTCCAAGTTTCACGCTCTTATTTGTAGTTAAATTTTAAGGCTTCTATTTTACTTAACGACAATTTTAATTACTTGCATTTAGTTTAAGAAATTAGACAACCAAAATCAACCCTTTTTAGTAACCAAGAACAACTATTCCACTTTTAACCGTGATCAATTCGAGAAGATTCCGAGACATTATCTGAACCCCAATGAAAACAAGTGTATCAAATGGCGCCGCTGCCGGCTCTTCTCGTTAAGATTAACAGTTTTTTGTGAGAACTTGGATTCTGGGATCCGTTCACCGTGGACGTTACTTTTTCATAAAAACTTTCAAAAACCCTAAATATATATATATATATATATATATATATATATATATATATATATATATATATATATATATATATATATATATATATATATATATATAATTTTCAAAAATCCTAAAAAGTAAAAAACATAAAAAAGACAAAAAATTTTCTTGTTTGCTTTGTTAGTTCTTTTGCAGGTGCATGCGTACACGATCAACGTCTTATCAAGAGCCCGAGCCTCTCGAAGACTTAGACATGGCCGGTGTACACAACAACAATAACAATCCACCTCAAAACAACAATAATAACAACAATAATAACAACAACAATAACAATCCACCTCTCAACAACAATAATAACAACAACAATGAACCTCTACCGGACAATCGCCCTATGATTGAACTGTTACAAGCACATGTGGAGGGCAACAATGATCCAATTGTCATACCCGCGATTGCAGCCAACAACTTTGAGCTCAAATCCGGCTTTATTCATATGGTCTCAGCTCAACCATTCTTGGGGCGTACCATTGATGATCCTCATGACCACATCAAATGATTCTTGCAACTCACGAATACGGTCAAATTTAATGGTGTTCCACACGAGGTAATCCGTTTACAACTTTTTCCTTTCTCCTTAGAGGGACAAGCCCGTCATTGGCTTGCAAAGGAACCGCCACAAAGTATTCTGACGTGGACGGATTTGGAGACCAAATTTATCAACTACTTTTTCCCACCCTCTCGTACTACCGCTTTGCGGAATGAAATCATTAATTTTGAACAAAAGTACGATGAGTCTTTTAGTGAATCTTGGGACCGTTTTAAAGATGTTTTAAGAAAGTGCCCAAAACATGGTTTTACCAAAGTGCACCAAATTAATACTTTTTATAATGGTTTAAGCATGAATGACCAAGATTCACTAAACAGTGCCTCGGGGGGTAATATTTTGGTTAAGACTTCCAATGCCGCTTGGGATATTATTGAAAATAAGTCTCGTGTGCAAACCAAGAGTGTTCGGACCAATGCCGCTAGTGCTAGTACTAATGACAACGACAAGCGACTTGACAAAATTACTACGCTTCTTGAATCGCTGGTTACCCACACCGCTAACAACACCAACCGTATCAACGCTAAAAACGCTCAAGACGCTCAAGTCAATGCTGTTAGCCAACCATGTGAAATATGTGGGGGTCCTCACTCTTACACCACTTGTACCTCCACCCAAGACTATCCTTCTGAGAATGTTAATGCAGCATACGGTACCTATCCTCCGGCCTCTTATCAAGCTCGCCCTCAAGGTGAATGCAACTTGCTTAGCTACCGCTCAAACAACTTTCTTTCCCCGCCCGGTTTTCCTCCTAACAACCCAAACCAACAACAAAACCTTAATCGCCCTCCTCAACAACAACCTCGTGCACCATACCAACCACCTCACAAACAACCATATCCACCTCAAAGAAATAACCAAGTTTACCAACAACCTGCTTATCAACCACACGCCTACAATGCTCCTCCCAACCAACCCACCACATTACACCAAGATATTAGAACCTACATGAGGACTAATGATGTGATCGTGGACAATCTCCAACGGGAAGTGCTCAACTTGAAAGCAGACATGGTGAAACAAGGGAACGATCTGTGAGCTGATATGAGAAACACTTTGGCAAGTCAAACGAATGACTTAAGGAACATGATGGCTGGTTTCTTCCAAGGTAATCAACCCTCTTCTTCGGGTACTCTTCCGAGTAACACCGTTGCAAATCCAAGAGGGGAGATGAAAGCAATCACCACTCGCAGTGGCAAAGGTACCAAGGAACCCGAGCTTCCTATACCTCCACCGGTGATTGTGACTAAGGAAAACGAGTCACCTGCTCCTATTCCTCATCCTTCTACTTCCCCAATTTCTCCACCTCTTACTTCTACCCCTCATCCACCCAAGGATGTGAGTGATCCTACTCTCCCAAAGCCTTCCTCTTCTTCCGATATACCTTATCCCTCAAGGTTGAGGAAAGAGAAGCTCAAAAGCAAGGACGATATTCAGGTTTCGAACTTTCTCAAAATGTTTAAACAATTGAATTTCAACATCTCCTTCGCTGAGGCTCTCGCTCACATGCCCAAATACGCAAAAATGTTCAAAGATCTTCTAAGCGACAAGGAGAAGCTTCTTGATATTGCTAACACCCAACTTAATGAGAATTGCTCTGCAGTGCTCTTAAGGAAATTGCCAACCAAGCTTGGTGATCCGGGTCGTTTCTTAATCCCTTGCAACTTCCCGGGAGTAAAGAATTGCATGGCCCTAGCCGATCTAGGTGCCAGTATTAACTTAATGCCTTTAAGTGTTTGGAAGCAATTATCTCTCCCTGAGCTAGTCCCCACAAAAATGACTTTGGAATTAGCTAACCGTACGGTTGCTTATCCAGTGGGCATAGCCGAAGACGTTTTTGTAGGAGTCGATAAATTCACTTTTCCTGCCGATTTCGTCGTCGTCGACTACGATATGGACCCTCGTGTGCCATTAATTGTTGGTCGTCCATTCTTGAGGACCGGTCGCACTCTCATCGATGTTGAAGCGGGTGAGCTTATCATGAGAGTGGGTGACGATAAAATCATCTTCAACATGGGAAAGTTGTCTAAACAGCCTTATTCATACGAGAGTGTTAATTGTATTGACGTTCTTGATGAGGCTTGTGAAGAACACTTCAAAGATGCTTGTAAAAGTATTGCTACCTCTCCTCTCAATGTTGAGACCGTTTCCTCTATTGATTCATCACTATCTCTATTTGGAGAAAGTGATTTCCTTTGGAACGATTTGGAAGCCACCATGGGAGATGTGAACTTAGACCATGACGATTCTCTCACCGATTGGGATGAAGATCTTCGCCTCATTGAGAACCTTCTTAAAGAAGACAATATTTCTCTACCATCTCCCAAGGCTTTTGCTATCGATGAACCGACTTTGAATACGCCTACCATCGAAAATCCTCTGGATTTAGAACTTAAGGAGTTGCCGCCCCATCTCGAGTACGTGTTCCTTGAAGATAAGAAGAAGTCGCCCGTCATCATTGCTAAGGACTTGAAAGAAGAAGAGAAATCTCGCCTCATCGCCGTGCTTAAAGCTCATAAGAAGGCAATTGCTTGGAAAATTTCCGACATCCGCAGAATTGATCCAAACTTTTGTACTCACAAGATTCTCATGGAATATGACTTTAAACCCGCAGTCCAGAGCCAAAGAAGGGTTAATCCTCGTATTCACGACGTCATCAAACAAGAGGTTATCAAACTTCTAGATGCCGACTTGATTTACCCTATTTCGGATTCGCCTTGGGTAAGTCCCGTCCATTGTGTGCCCAAGAAGGGCGGAATAACCGTTGTTCCCAATGAACACAACGAGTTGATTCCCACTTGTCTCGTTACTGGGTGGAGAGTTTGTATCGACTATCGCAAACTCAATGATGCCACGAGAAAAGATCACTTTCCTCTTCCTTTCATGGATCAAATGCTCGAGCGTCTTGCGGGTAATGACTATTACTGCTTCTTAGACGGTTTCTCCAGGTATTTTCAAATTCCCATCGATCCCAAAGACCAAGAGAAGACCACATTCACTTGTCCCTACGGAACATTTGCTTACAAAAGTATGCCTTTTGGTTTATGCAATGCTCCTGGGACATTCCAAAGGTGTATGATGGCTATCTTCCATGACATGGTTGAAGAAACTATGGAAGTATTCATGGATGATTTCTCGGTTTATGGTGATTCATTCTCTGCTTGCCTTGCCAATTTAGAACGTATGCTTAAGCGGTGTGAAGACACTCGCCTTGTTCTTAATTGGGAAAAATGCCATTTCATGGTCAAAGAAGGCATCATGCTAGGACACAAGATCTCCAAAGCCGGTCTTGAAGTAGACCGTGCTAAAGTCGATGTTATTTCTAAGTTGCCTCCACCTTCAACCGTGAAGGGTGTGAGAAGTTTCCTCGTTCATGCGGGCTTCTACCGTCGTTTCATCAAAGATTTTTCTAAAATCGCTCGCCCGATGACCCACCTCTTGGGAAAAGATACTCCTTTTATCTTTTCCAACGAGTGTATTGAAGCCTTCAACTTTCTTAAGGATAAGCTTACTAAGGCACCGGTCTTGGTTACCCCTAATTGGGAGCTTCCCTTTGAGTTGATGTGTGATGCTAGCGACTTTGCTATTGGAGCGGTTTTGGGCCAAAGAGTGAACAAACACTTCCAACCGATCCATTACGCTAGCAAGACAATGACGGGGGCTCAATTGCATTACACGACAACCGAAAAAGAGCTTTTAGCTGTTGTCTATGCCTTTGAAAAGTTCCGCCCCTATCTTGTCCTTTCTACCACCATCGTGTATACCGATCATTCCGCGTTGAAGTACTCGTTGACTAAGCAAGATTCCAAACCAAGGCTTCTTCGCTGGGTTTTGCTACTTCAAGAATTTAAAATCGAAATTCGTGATAAGAAGGGAGCTGAAAACCTAGCCGCGGATCATCTCAGTAGACTTGAGGATCCTTATCAAGGGGATCATCCGAACAAAGAGATCAATGACTCTTTTCCCCTGGAGAACTTAATGTCTATCGACTCGACTTCTGATGAAACCCCGTGGTTTGCGGACATTGCAAACTACTTGGCGGGTGGAATTCTCGTTGACGGGTTAACATCCCAACAAAAGAAGAAGTTCTTCAAAGACATTAAAACTTACTTTTGGGATGAACCGTATCTATTCAAACAATGTGCTGATTCGATTATTTGCCGATGTGTAGATGGACCGGCAGCTTTAGATATTCTCGCAGCTTGCCACAAAGGACCCACCGGTGGTCACTTTGGTCCCAACTACACCGCCAAAAAAGTGTTTGACTCGGGATTTTATTGGCCCACCATTTATCGTGATGCTCACGAGATGGTTAAACATTGTGATGCTTGCCAAAAACAAGGCAAGATCACACATAAAGACGAGATGCCTCAGAATTTCATACAAGAATGTGAAATCTTTGATGTTTGGGGTATCGACTTTATGGGGCCATTCCCTTCCTCTAAAGGAAACAAATACATCCTTGTAGGCGTTGACTACATCTCAAAATGGGTTGAAGCCAAAGCTTTACCTACTAATGACGCAAGGGTGGTTTGTAACTTTTTTAAGTCGCTATTCGCTAGATTCGGTGTGCCTCGTGCCATTATCAGTGATCGCGGGACTCATTTTTGCAATGACCAATTTGCAAGAGTCATGGCTAAGTATGGTGTAAATCATCGTCTTTCCACCGCATACCACCCACAAACTAATGGCCAGGCTGAAATCTCTAACCGAGGATTAAAGCGAATTCTTGAAAGAACCGTGGGAGAGCATCGTGCCTCATGGGCCGATAAACTTGATGATGCTCTGTGGGCTTTCCGTACCGCATACAAGACTCCGATTGGTTGTACACCATATCGTCTCATGTACGGGAAAGCATGCCACCTCCCCATTGAGTTGGAGCACAAGGCTTACTGGGCCTTGAAGTGGGCTAATTTTGATATCAACAAAGCCGGTGACCTACGCATGATCCAACTCAATGAGCTCAATGAACTCCGTAATGAGGCTTATGAAAATTCTTTGATCTATAAGGAAAAGACTAAGCTCATTCACGACTCTAAGATTAAAAACCGAGAGTTCCAAGTTGGAGACAAAGTTTTGCTCTTTAACTCTCGGTTGAAAATCTTTTCGGGCAAGCTAAAATCTCGTTGGTCCGGCCCATTCACCATTGCCCAAATTTTTCCATATGGTACTCTCGAGCTCGCTCAACCTAATGGACCTAATTTTAAGGTGAATGGCCAACGAGTGAAGTTGTACTTTGGTGAGGACATCTCTCATGAGATGATTCCATCCCTCACCACGTTCCCCATGAACTAACTTTGGGTCGAGTCAGGCTCGTGACTCGGTTATAAAAAACAAGCGCTCCTCGGGAGGCAACCCGAGTATATATCCTTATCCGTTTTAACCTCCTAAGTGTAGGGGGACCTCTATAGGTGTTTGTGTGGTGATGTGATTACAGGGATGCATGCACTTTTGGAACCTTTGAAGAACCGTGCTCCCGTGTTATCCGAAATTCGGTTCTATCTCTCAACTATCGTGATTCAATTTTCTTCATACTCACATTTGAAAATGATCACGTTAGTCGTCTCTTCCTTAGCTTGATTTAACCAACGTGCACAATGTCATAAGTGTAGGGGAGACTTTTCAAACATGCTTCAACATTGAGGACAATGTTTATCTTAAGTGTAAGGGGACTTCTACCGAAGTTTTAAGTGGACTTTTCCATTAAAATGCCTTCGTTTAACCGGAAAATCATCTTTTTCAGCATTTTTCAAATTTTTAATTAACTTTGGCCATGTAGTCGTAATTTTTAAATTTTTATCGTTGCTTTCATATGTATATATCCCGCAATAAAGTCAAAAATATTAATAAAGAGGTGTAGCTAGTTTAGAAGTCTTTGACATATTAGGCCCGTTGCGATTATTTTGACTCAACCCGAATAGACTTATCCAAGTTTATTCTAGCTAGTATCCTTAACCATGTAGACCTTAATTGGTTTATTAGGCTAAGCATCTACGAGTCTCATTACTTGAGATTTTAAATTGTGGAGATTGAGAAATGATAGAGTCAATTATAAGTCGGTATTCTTGCACAAGCTCACTTGGTGTAATTATCTGCCTATTCTCCCATCACTTGCTAAAATTTATCTGCAATAAGTAAGGTCGTACGATTTGAAAAGTTACTTAGCTTCTAGCCCAAGATCGTTTAAAAGTTGCTCGGTAATGATAAGAGTTCATAGCCAAGGCATAACTTATGAAGCGGGGCGCGAAGATTGGCGAGTCCGAAAAGGCCCTAACAAGGCATGAGGATTCAATCTTATTGCTAAAGATCTAAGGTGATGTGAAAAGCATTATTCCCAAAATCAATATGAAGGATCAAGACTCACGACGAAAAGCAATCAACTCCCATAAAGATCATGGAGAAGTCTATCCGAAAAGACCCTAACAAGGTATGAGGATAAATAGATCCAAGTCCGAAAAGGAGGCGGATCGTTGTATCTCAAAATCCCAATTAGAGATTGAAGAAATAATCATGAAGTCGTGGTCAACAAAGTTGGAGTACCCCTCAAAAGTCTCCAAGTGAAGAAACTCTATTAACGAAGAGAAGACCATTATCTCAAGAACGTCTCTCAAGATATGAAGTATGAAGTACATGCCAAATATCGGCCCGAGAAAGGTCTCAAATCGTGAACCGAGTTATGCCAAGATATGAACTTTTTGATATCCCGAGAAGCAGTTTTAAGAGATTTTGTCCTTTAGCTAACTATTGATCAAATCGTCCTACTTTGCTTTTAGCCTAAATAAACTATCGAAATAAGTCCAAAAATGCATCTTCATGATCATTCTAAGACAAAAATAAAATATAAGAGATACACCTAGGAATAAGGGAGTTTAAGCATATAATTAAGCCATGTGTGTAAGTGTTTGATATGCTAACTTATAATAACAATGATCTCATTTTTGAGCTTAGTTTGGGGAACGTGAAACTTGAGGGTGATAAATCTTCGCAGCACCAAAGCCCTAATGTAAGTCCTTGACCTCTTTGCAAGTTATTTCCATATAGCTATTTTCAAGTGAAAATGGTTTTCTATCCTTTTGTTTATTTTAAAGATGTTAATTTCTCTTAGTACTTTAATTTTTGTTTAGTGGTATTTTAATAAGGCCAAGGTTGATTGATTATGAGAAAAGTGTAAATTTGCTTTATCACTAAGCATTGCATGAGGGCATGGCAATGGTTAAGTGTAGGGGATTTGATAGGTGTGAAAACACCCATCCTTTTACCACTTATTTCTGGCTAAAACGAGACCAAAACGCGTATTTAATATCATTTGTTTGGAATTATGCGTGGTTTTTGTGTTTATTGTGTTTTCAGAGCCAACCGGATGGATATTGGAGAAAACATGGGATTGCACGGGTTTTATCGAAGAAAAAGACTCAAGACGAAGTCTATTGTCCAAGAGATGCAAAAGATTTGAAGTCATTGTGCCTATTTGAAGATTTATCGAAGGAAAGGGCCAAATATGGAAGATTCATATATGTCGAAGAACTCGAGTCTATTAAACAAAAGATTATAAGACGAGTTGGAATTATTCACCGACACTTCTCAAAATCCAAAGTCAGAAACGTTTGTTTAAAGAGACGTAAAGACTAAAGATGAAAGAAGAAGAGAATCCCATGTACAAGCCCATTTACAAGCCCACAATCAAACACCTATAAATAGGCATACACTTCACAACTTTAGGGAGTAGTTAGTTAGTTTTTTCATTTTTTCTTTCATCTCTCTAGTTTTAGAGAGAGAAAGTTCTCAACTTTTTCTAACTAAGATTTTTCTTTTCTCCATTTTTACCTTTCAAGTTTTAAGCTTTTTGTATTTTGGATTTCACTAATCTAATTCAAGTTAAGCTTTTTGTTCCTTAATCTATTTCTACCTTTCTTTATTTTACTTTGATCTTAATCCGAAAAGTTCATGCTTGATCCGAATGGTTCTCAATTCGTGTTGATTTTGATGTTTCGTGATTAAGAGGTTGATCTTTATATTCCTACATAAGCTCTCCTACGTTTAAGCTATAAGCTTTTGATGCTTATTAGCTTCTTTGTATTTTCGGCTTATTCATTTTTAAGCTTTTTTTTAAAAGTTTTCTTATTTTATGTTCGGTTCATTAAGTCTCGGATATTAGTGTTTGTAAAAGTTAAAGAATTTGAGCTTATTCACTCTGTTAAAAAAGGTTTGCAAATGCTTATCGGTTACTGCTTATTTGCTTGAGCTTATTTCTCTCTTGGATGCCTTTTCCATCTTAGTAGGTTTTACTTGGTACGATCACCTGGCTACGATCGCTTTGAGTGCGATCTGTTCTTCTTTCCCTAGTACGATCCACGCCCACGATCACTTGTTGCGATCTGGGGTGCGATCGGGTCTCTTGTCCCTGCTTCGATCGCATTGAGTGCGATCAGTTTTTACGATCCGGAACCACGATCAAGACCACGATCACTAGCTGCGATCGTGGTTGCGATCTGTTAGTACGATCGCCCCTTCCCATCGTACTGGAGAGTATGATCCATCTCTTTTATTATCATCGCAACGAGTGCGATCAGTGAGCACGATCCATCATATTCTTTTGGGTACGATCGCGTTGCGATCTGAATTACTTCTTGAGTACGATCGCACTACGATCGGACTCAGGTCTGTGTTTTGTTTTTGCTTAATTTTCAAATCTAGTTTTTCCCGCTCTTTTACTTAGTTTATTTCAAACTTGTTTTTAAGTTTTTGAATTGTTAAGTTTTAATTTCCAAGTTGCACGCTCTTATTTGTAGTTAAATTTTAAGGCTTCTATTTTACTTAACGACAATTTTAATTACTTGCATTTAGTTTAAGAAATTAGATAACCAAAATCAACCCTTTTTAGTAACCAAGAACAACTATTCCACTTTTAACCGTGATCAATTCGAGAAGATTCCGAGACATAATCTGAACCCCAATGAAAACAAGTGTATCACTTTGTCATTGTAGACTTACCCATATTGGAAAGACTCGTATACAAAAGCTTCAACGTGATGGTCTTTTGGAAAATATCAATGATGAATCATTTGATAAATATGAGTCTTGTATCTCTGGAAAGATGACCAAGAAACCTTTTAATAGCAATATTGAAAGGGCTATTGATCTACTTGGACTTATACATACTGATGTGTGTGGACCACTTAGACATGTGTCAAGGAAAGGTGCTAGCTACTTCTTAACATTTACGGATGATTATAGCCGTTATGGTTATGTTTATTTACTTAAGCATAAACATGAGGTATTTGAAACATTCAAAGTGTTTAAAGCAGAAGTAGAACTGCAACTAGGAAATAAGATTAAAGCTCTTCGTTCTGGTCGAGGTGGTGAATATTTAAGTCAAGAGTTTAAAGATTATTTAAGTGAGAACGGAATTGTTCAGA
The DNA here is from genome assembly GCA_025667525.1 of Glebionis coronaria. Lineage (NCBI taxonomy): Eukaryota > Viridiplantae > Streptophyta > Magnoliopsida > Asterales > Asteraceae > Glebionis > Glebionis coronaria. Next base: position 27,370 of record JANFOE010000526.1, read on the forward strand.
AACTTACTTCTCCATATACTCCACAACAAAATGGTGTATCCGAAAGGAGAAGTCGTACATTATTGGATATGGTGCGATTTATATTTAATCTTACAACTTTACCTTTATCCTTTTGGGATTATGCTTTAGAATCTGTTGTTCGTATTCTGAATATGGTTCCCACAAAGAAGGTTGATAAGACACCATATGAACTATGGCATGGCAAGAAGCCATATTTGTCTTATTTAAAGATTTGGGGTTGTGAGGCGTATGTGAAACGTGACTCTGGAGATAAACTCCAACAACGCTCAGTAAAATGTATCTTTGTAGGTTACTCTAAGGAAACTATGAGTTCCTACTTTTATTATCTGGCTGAGAACAAAGTTGTTGTGGCTCGGTATGAAGACTTCCTTGAAAGTGATATTGTAAATCAAGAATTCAGTGGGAGAAACTATGATCTTGAAGAAATTCAAGAAGATACATTGCCTTCTGAAAATACTAGCGAAGAAATTCCAATAGAGCCAGAAAGTCTAGGATCTCCACCAAAATTAATTCCTCTATGTAGGTCTGCAAGGACTATATGTGCGCCAAGAAAACTATGTCTTAACATAGGGGATGATGAGGAGGAAGTAGGGGATCTTGGTGAACACGCCCCACGCCAAGGCGACGCCTTGGCGGCGCGCCTTTTAGAACCTTGCTTTTTAGCATAGATAACATCAAGCATTAATTTAAATCAATTTAAAAAAAATTAAATATCTCACAAACGGTAAATCGTCAAATGACAAAAAATACACTATTATAACAAGAATTAAATAATCTTTCTATTAAGGGCACGTCTATATACTTTCGACGAATTTTTTTTCTGAAAAATCATATACGAATCATATATTAATTTCTCAGGCAAAAAAAATTCGTCGAAAGTATTACATGTATTCAACGTTAAAAAATTAATTTAATTCCCATCTTGTTATTAGTTATTTAAGAATTAACGGTTTATTAATTATTTAATTTTAAACAAAGTAGACTTTTCTTGTTAGATTAAAAAATTAGTTGTTGATTTGGGAGTTTTTTATGTATTTGAAAAACTTATTTACCATTGTATAGTATACTAAAAAATATTTACTAATCTAGTTTCACTTCCAATTTAATAAGCTAACCTATCTACGCTTTTTTACTTAAAATCATTTTTTAAAGCCTTGCTCCCTTAACTGCTCATCTTCACATCCTTCAACTAAAATTCTTCACTTTTTTTATTTGTATGCATTAGATGATAAGTGAAAATTTGTGTTTGGTTGATGTTCGTTGCCACATACCGTACTTGTGGAACATGGTAGTGATCTTTATCACTATAAAAATTTGATTTTGTGTAGTTAAGTGGCGCGTAACTTTTAATTTAAGTTGTTGGGTTTGGGTCAAACCAATCGATAAGCATTTTCAACGCGATTTAACTCGATCTGAAAAAGCTTATCGGGTTCAGATTCGGATTTGGGTCGGGTCTACCCGACCCGACTGACACCCCTAGTTGCCAATGCACACTTATTGGTCTGCTAGAAGAAAGGCTGAGTCGTATTAGTAGTGTTGTATATAAGATACGAATCAATGACTTTGGCATGAATTGCTTAGTTCTTTAGCAGCGCAATTACTTTATAGTCATACCATATGTTAAACTAGTTGGTAATATACTAAAATAGTTTTGTACAACATACGAGTATAAATCTAGAAGGAGAAATTACGTAGGGTAAAAAAATTCTTAATTCACTTCAACCATCGCTATATTAATACGACCGAGTTGTTTTAAAAAACCTAAAGGAATTAATAGTGAGATGAAATACAAACTGAAAAATGCTATATTATTGTCAATATTTTTCAAAATACCATACATTGGTAAATAAAATTTTCAAAGACCATGAGTTGGTAAAAGCCTCGTTGATTTGGTGATTGGTTGTTATCTCAACGGTATTGTTCAACTCTCTGACAAAGAACGCTTCATCCACTATTGGGTGAGGTTATTAAGACCCTCTTAAAAAACCATCTATATCCTTATCTATACTAATTATAAAGGAGGGATCCCATTTGTTGAAACTTGAATTTTTCCTATAAAACTTCTCATGTAAGTTTCAACAATTAGCTAAATAAAGAAACTTTGAAATGTTAACAAAATAGTTGTCATCCCATATAAACAACCATCTTTACTATAAGTCAACTACTTCATGATATGCACGACTAAAAATTGAAAATCTCAGTATATTTGTTGAAAACCAATCAATGCTAAACCAAAACTTTCGCAAGAAGCTAATTATCTTCTCCCAATATTTAACCCACCCACCCTTTTGATCCATAATCATCGTTCGCTTTTATAAGTCAGTCGCCATAATTTTTTGGAGTCATATCATCACCAATTGTAAGCTCTTTTATCACCAATCCACCCTCTACTATAACTAGACCTTGGTTTTAACTCCAGTTGACTTCATTGTAGGTTTAGATATGGTTAATATATGGTTGTTTAACTATCTTATGATTCATGTGTTCTTGAATGAAACTTTTGTTTTTATTTTGATCTTGCAGACTCACAAAATATTATTACACATGATGGATCTTTTTGAAAAGTAAATTTTGCTCACACTTCATTCGTATGGGGTTACTGACTATCTGACTTACTGTCAACTGTCAAATAAAGTTTTGTCAACTTATGTAGGAAAAAACTATGAATATTAGAAAGTTGGGTGAAGTTATTCTGCCGATGCAAATGTGTATATAAAAGCTTGGAGTATCAGCTAACTTGCATGTTGAGAAATTAGTATTTACTACTGGAAATCTGTTAAGAGTAATCATTCTAAGAAGATTCGAGCAAGGTATGTGTTCTTAATGTCAATTATGATGGTTCAAAAAGTCGCTAAATGCATTTTAATTTTCACTCTACGGGCCATGTTGTTTGTTCATCAAGTTTCACTTTCTTTTAGCAAGAAAGATGGACGAGTTGGAATGAAAGTATGACACAAAAACTCAAAACTGAATCTTAACTTCTCTATTGAATAATAGTTCTCAATGAAAGAAATGTTGACGATGATGTTAAGGTTTGTGTTCTAATTATCCATTTCGAGTGACCCTATTCAGGTTCATGTTGTAATTATGCATTTATATATATCGTATTTCTTTTAGGTTTTTTGCATAAACCTACGCTCACAGCACCTGCACACATTTGAGTTCTCCAAGAGACATGGTCTTCTTGAACCTTTAATGTTTTTTCATGTTTAATTTTTGTAAGTTTAGAGTCTAATTTTTGTTTATGTTGTGTTTGTAGTTCTTGATGGTAATCTTTGTAGATTTGGAGATGCTACCATTGATGAATATTTGAAGATGACTACTATACATGTTGCATATATCAGATGCTCGATAAGATTGAATATATGTTGCAAAAGTTAGATGAATCAAAACATAATTCAGAAAGTTCACTGAATGAAAAATATACATGTTGCATTGTTTAGATGCCCAGTAAGATAATACTACTATTACATGGCCATTCCTCGTATATTTTTTCTTATTGTGTTTAATGTCTTTTTTTGTACTAATTTATACCATGGAACTTAGAGGATACCCGCCCGATTACTATGGAATTTTACACATACTTGAAGATTAAAGATGGGGAGGATTTATTGACTTTTTCAAATATTGAGATACCTTCAATTAATTTGATTTTATTGTTATGTTTTATATGTACCTTTCTTCATTAACAAAAAATAACTGCTAGATTAGTTAGTGATATGCTAAACTGAACAAACAAACACGTCTTAATAATTCGGCAAATAGATTACTAACCGCAATGCTCAACACAATATAAAAACATGGTTACACAAAGCTTATACATAATATGATACATCTATAAGTTATGGTAATGAAAATGAACACATGTTGATAACTTTTGTTTCTTTGTACCCATGCTTAATGACAACATGTGTATTTGTTTCTGTATTAGCTCTTTAACTAGAAGCATTACATAGAATGAGATGAGGTAATTATATTATTTTTCATTATACAGGATGACATCAATTCATAGAATTATAAGGTTCCAGATTATACTTTAAAGGTTTTTGATCAATTGATTGTCATTTGTTGCATTAATGCAGCAATGAACCTTAACTGTTCGATCACCTATAACCCATACTCGGAGATTTTGTTATGTCTCTAACATGGTACACTAAAGGTAGTTACATATCATACACATTACAGATGCTACGTTTTGTTTATTCATGTGGCACCCTTGTTTCTTACGTTTTATCAGGTTGATGGTCTTATTTGGCTTATGGAAGAAACGATATATGCCTAATCAATATTGGGAATCCAGGATATTACTTAATACTATAGATACATATGAACACAATTATGTGAAACTTGGGTGGCTTAACGGGTCAAAACATGTAATTTTTACAACGGGTTATAAATGATTTTCATATCGTTAACTTTGGTACTCAAAATTATACCATTTAAATTTTTTAATGTTGTTCTGCTACAAGATGAACAACTTGATCTTTTCAAGTTCTATTTTGGACATTACATTTACCAGAATATCGCATATCATTAATTATCTCCCCGCCGCTATGCGCGGGTACTCGTCTATAATAAAAAACTACACGGAAATATAGGGAACAAGTGCAAATGGATGATATTATTTGGTAGTAAGCAGTAATCACCCAACACTACTCTCTCCACCATACACGTGTCATAATCTCAACCATCCAACCGCTACCGAGCCTCTATAAATACCATCCCCAAATTCATCCATTCATTTTTTATCTCATCATTAAAAAATAAAAAATTAAATCTTCAAATCTCTCTTTCTCTCAAGGTATCATCCTTTTCTGTTACTTCTTGTTTAATTAAGTAATGGTGGTGTGGTGGCGAGTTGTGGCGAGCTATGGTGGTGTGGTGGCGAGTTGTGGCGAGCTGTCACATAAAAATGGCGAAGTCAGCTTATCGTCATACCTAACGCTCTTACTAAACGTTTATACCCTTTGACTTGCCGGGTCAAACCAGTTTATATGAAACGATAAAGACAAAGACAGACTATTCACTATGTTAAAAAAATTGTGTAATGCGAATTATGTTTTTAAATGTAAAATACATGCGTAAAAATCACAAGAAACATAAATACTCTTCGGTCCTCACCAACATAACGACGATAGTGAGTTTCAGATAGCGTGAGGCGTGATGTGACGGTACGTTTAAGCTTCAAGATTTAAGAGTCATGGCGAAGGAATGACGTTTTTTAAGGCGTGACAAAAGCGATAATTTTTTTTATAAATTTTTGTAATACACTAATAATATCATATTTCATATACATATCGAGTTTACAAAAAGTGCTATCAACTAAAGATGATGATAATTGGATGGTAATAATTGCACGGTTGACGACGAAAACGATTCTAAGTTGCCACTCTTATCTGTTGTTGTTGGAAGAAGACATGGATATAAAAACTTTATATCTGAATTAAGTAATGTTTGTTAACGCGGTTAGACTTAAAAGTTAAAATCGCATATCTTTCAATTACGTTATCAACTTTGTACTAAAAATACAGTTGTGCTTAAAAGCTCAAATACAAAATAACCCAATAAATGTCTAAATACAAAATAACCCAAAAATTCTGCAAAAACCAAAAAAAAAGGCGGCACGCCTTGCCTTTTTGCGCGCCTTTACTTGTCATTTGACGCCTTGACTCGCGCCACGCAACCCACGCAATAGTGTATATCGTAACGGCGAGATCACGCCCCACGCCAAGGCGACGCTTTGGCTGCGCGCCTTTTAGAACCTTGCTTTTTAGCAAAGATAACATCAACCATTAATTTAAATCAATTTAAAAAAAATTTAAATATCTCATAAACGGTAAATCGTCAAATGACAAAAAAATACACTATTATAACAAGAATTAAATAATCTTTCTATTAAGGGCACGTCTATATACTTTCGACGAATTTTTTTTTCTGAAAAAATCATATACGAATCATATATTATTTTCTCAGGCAAAAAAAGTTCGTCGAAAGTATTTACATGTATTCAACGTTAAAAAATTAATTTAATTCTCATTATTTAAAAATTAACGGTTTATTAGTTATTTAATTTTAAACAAAGTAGACTTTTCTTGTTAGATTAAAAAATTAGTTGTTGATTTGGTGATTGGTTGTTATCTCAATTCTCAACGGTATAGTTCAACTCTTTGACAAAGAAGGCTCCATCCACTATTGGGTGAGGTTATTAAGACCCTCTTAAAAAACCATCTATATCCCTATTTTTTTCCATTTTTTTTTTATAATTTTGTTTATGTTAAAAAACTGAGAAACTGAAAATACAAAATAAAAATTATAAATTTAATTGGTCAAAAGTATTAAACTGAGAAAAATAAAAAACATAACTAATAAAAAACTACACGGAAATATAGGGAACAAGTGCAAATGGATGGTATTATTTGGTAGTAAGCAGTAAGCACCCTCCACTAGTCTCTCCACCATACACGTGTCATAATCTCAACCATCCAACTGCTACCGATCCTCTATAAATACCATCCCCAAATTTATCCATTCATTTTTTATCTCATCATTAAAAAATAAAAAATTAAATTTTCAAATCTCTCTTTCTCTTAAGGTATCATTCTTTTCTGTTACTTGGTTGTTTAATTTTTTCAATCCTTTGATGACGTCATCATCATTATTTCCATCTCTTGTTTAATACTTGTAATTAGTTTTCTCATCAACGATTTTAACATATGTATATGTTTGATGACGTCATGATTGTTTATATTCGAAGACGTTGCACATGTTTTGATGACGTCATTCATCTATTGTTATTATGTGGATTTTAACATATGTATATGCTTGATGACGTCATGATTGTTTAGATTCGTAGGTTTTAAGAGGTGTTTGTTTCGGTCTATTACGAGCTTATTTCATTTCGCCTTAATTTTCCGGCTTATTTTCAGACTTGTTGGCTTATTTGAGTTTATTACGATGTAAGCTCATAAGTCTCAAAATAAGCCATAACAAACATGCCTTTAGTTTGGTCTGATCAGCTGCTGATGATATAATACTGGCTCGATTATATGTGAGCGCATAACAAGCTTATTTGATTTGGCCTTATATTTCATAAGCCTCAGCTGTCCGGCTTATGTTGAGACTTGTGGGCTCATTCAAGTTTATTACGATAAACTGAGTCTCGTGATAAGCCTGAAAAATGATGCTTTTTAAATATGAGCCAAAATCAAACAAGCTCGTAAGCCTACATATAAGCCAAAACAAACATACCTTTAATTTTGTCTGATCAGCTGTTGATGGTATAATTAATAGATTATATGCGAATAGTAGTTGAAAGATAACAAGGCTACACGTGTTGGAATTGTGTTTAGGTCCTAATACCACTTACGTATAATGCGATTAGTATTAGTATATCAATTATATCTATGTTGGTTGTTATTGGTTGGAGGCTGTGCTTAATAAGGTGTGTTATTTTCGCTTTATGTGTTTTAGGGGAGTTTTAGGTAGGTTTTAGGGGAGTTTGTTTCGGTCTATTATGGGCTTATTTGATTTCGCCTTATATTTTTTAAGCCTCAATTTTCCGCCTTGTTTTTAAGACTTGTTGGCCTATTTAAGTTTATTCTGTTATAAGCTCATAAGTCTCAAAATAAGCCATAAAATTGGGGCCTATGAAATATAAGCCTACATAAAATTGGGGCCTATGCCTTTAGTTTGATCTGATCAGCTGATGATGATATAATATTGGCTCGATTATATGTGAGTGTATTACTATCTTATTTGATTTCACTTTATATTTCATAAGCCTCAGCTGTCCGATTTATCTTGAGACTTTTGGGCTTATTTAAGATATAAGCTCTTAGTACCTGTGTTGTTATTAGTTGGAGGCTGTATTGATGTTTAATATGGTCACTTTTTCTTTATAAGTCTTTTTAGGAATAAATGTCACTAAATTGATCCAACATTGAATCGAATCGAGGCTTAAATAGGAGGGGTTTTTAGTGATCGAAATGGATCTATAGGTCTTAATAAACGTGGGGTGTATCCTGGTGGTAGGGCTAGGATTTGTCTACATTTTTACCTCCCCCGTACCCTGCTCCGGCGGGATTGGGTTTGTTGTTGTTGTTGTTCATTAACTAGAAATTCAGTTGTGATTGATTCCTTGGTTTGCAATGAATTCTAAATTATTGAGGTTTTCAGCAGATGCAAAATTCTAAATAAGACTGTAGATATGGTGTTAGTTAGATAACGAGTTGCTTGTTTTTTACCAATTGTTAACGAGCTTTCGATATATTTGTTGAAATATGTTCGCACCATGATTCTAGTAACTCATGGTATTTGATTCAATAAGTCGTTGCTGTTATGTGGTATGATTTGTTTCTAAGGTACTTTACTGTGTTCTGATTCTTTTTTTTTTTTTTTGTGCAGATGCAAATCTTCGTTAAGACCCTCACTGGCAAGACCATCACTCTCGAGGTCGAGAGCTCAGACACCATCGACAATGTTAAGGCTAAGATCCAGGACAAGGAGGGGATTCCTCCAGATCAGCAAAGGTTAATCTTTGCTGGTAAGCAGCTTGAAGACGGTCGCACCTTGGCCGATTACAACATCCAAAAGGAGTCCACTCTTCATCTTGTGCTCAGGCTTAGGGGAGGAATGCAAATCTTTGTTAAGACCCTTACCGGCAAGACCATTACTTTGGAAGTCGAGAGTTCAGACACCATCGACAATGTTAAGGCTAAGATCCAGGACAAAGAGGGAATTCCTCCAGATCAGCAGAGGTTGATTTTCGCTGGAAAGCAGCTCGAGGACGGTCGCACTCTGGCCGATTATAACATCCAGAAGGAGTCAACACTCCACCTTGTCTTGCGTCTTCGTGGTGGTATGCAAATCTTTGTTAAGACCCTTACTGGCAAGACCATCACTCTTGAGGTCGAGAGTTCTGACACCATCGACAACGTTAAGGCTAAGATCCAGGACAAGGAAGGAATTCCTCCAGACCAGCAAAGGTTGATCTTTGCCGGCAAGCAGCTCGAAGATGGCCGTACCCTTGCTGATTACAACATCCAGAAAGAGTCGACCCTCCATCTCGTGCTCAGGCTTAGAGGAGGTATGCAGATCTTCGTCAAGACTTTGACTGGGAAAACTATTACTCTTGAAGTTGAGAGCTCTGACACGATTGACAATGTCAAGGCCAAGATCCAAGACAAAGAGGGTATCCCACCAGATCAACAGAGGTTGATTTTTGCCGGTAAGCAGTTGGAGGATGGACGTACCCTTGCGGATTACAACATCCAGAAGGAATCGACCCTCCATTTGGTTCTGCGTCTAAGGGGTGGTATGCAGATTTTTGTGAAGACCTTGACTGGCAAGACAATTACCCTTGAGGTTGAAAGCTCAGACACTATTGACAATGTGAAGGCGAAGATCCAGGATAAGGAAGGCATCCCTCCAGACCAGCAGAGGCTTATCTTTGCAGGGAAGCAGCTCGAGGATGGATGCACCCTTGCTGATTATAACATTCAGAAGGAGTCCACTCTCCACCTTGTCCTCCGTCTTCGTGGTGGTAACTGAATAAAATCTCGATTCTTATCTTGTTTGTGTTTGTGGATGTTTCTTTAAGAATGTTTTATGTTTCTTTGCAAGTGGTGGTAAACAATCTGGTACTCATTTGATTCAAAGTAATAATAATTCTGTTTGGTGACTTGATAAGTTTTTGTGAATCATAGCTTTGTTTTGGTTGTGTATGAGCCTATGATATGTCTTATCGCCTTAGCATAAACATAGTTCGATTTTGGTTATGTTTAAGCATTTAGTTTGTCTCATTGGCTTAGTACAAACCGACTCAACTGTGCTGATTGTGGCTTTGATTTGGTTGTGCCTGCAGTCTCATTGGCTTTGCTCTAACCTAGTTCTCAAGTGCTTTCAGCGTGACCTGAACATGATAATTGTTAGTGCACTATAAATGGTTTGCTCTGGTTAGGTCTGATATTATGATGATAAACACTATTTGAAGTTGGTTGCTCCATCTTGGAACACATAGGTGTCTAACTCATTACTACATGGTTTTCTTATAAAAATGAACTCAAATCCCCATTATGGGTGTCTAACTCAGAATTTCTTCGCTTTGATTCCGCCCCTACCATAAACATCATAAACACTTTGTCGAATGTTAGTATTAAAGATAAGTTGACAAGTGATTAAAGTTGAAGGGGTAAAAGGTAAGTTTTTACTTCTATTATTCTTTGTTTTCGTTTTGTTTATTTTTTGTGTGCAGGTTTAGAGAGTTGAAGGGCTATTGATGACAAGTTTGGAAACTTGACTCCTAGCTTGGTTATTAGTCTTTATATAGGGTTTTATCTTTTGTGTTAGGTATCTGTGTGTGTGTGTAAACGTGTAGAAAGTTTCTCTTGGTTGTATCGCTCTTGATATTCAGTTGTGTTGGTTTATGAATCTTGATCTTGGATTGTAAGATCTTGATTCTGTTATTGATTTCTTATTGTTTGTATGTACGATCAAACAGCATAGTATCACATTTGAAGTGATAGCTATACGCAGTTAATAAAAGATTAAGGGGTGGTTGGTTGAATTAAATCTGGGTTTACTTTAGTTTTATAAAGTCGAATATGGTATCAGAGCCATTGGTTCTTGATATTGGTTTTTAACTGGTTTTTGAGAAAACGATTGATTAATCTTTTGGTTAATCATAACTTGTTTGTGTTAATTGCAAGATTGATCAATTAATTGTTTTTTAGGGTTTCTAAAATTTGGGGGTTTTTCGATTCTTGGTGTCCTGAGGTAATTCATTGGGTCGTTGTGCGATTAATTAGGTTTAATCGCATTTCTGGTAAGTTTTATCAAGAAACCCTAAAAATCTGAAATTAGGGTTTTTTGATTAAAGGTAATTGTGGTTATTTCTTGTGGTTTTTTTGGTGTTTCATCTTGTTTTCAGGTGAGTTCTTCCGCTGTGCATATTGGCTTATAAGATCTGCTTGATCTTGTAAATCTTGGTTCGGTTTGGAGATTGTTGCAGCGCGTGCTTTGTAATACCACTCTCTCTCTCTTGTTTTTTGTTTATAGAGGGTGTTAGGTGTCGAAGGGATCTAGGTAGTTTGGAGGTTTGGTTGATTGAGAGGTTATTTGTTATTTGGTAGTTGTTTGTAAAGGAGTTACAAGGGTTGTGTTTTCTTTGTCTGTTTTTTATCTTGCATCATGTGTGAAGGTGATAAGGAAATCAGTGATACTGATGATGAGAGTAATACAGTCATTCACTCTAATGACCCTCTCTATTTGCACCCATCTGATACTAATGGCCAACCCATTGTAACTACTAAATTGACTGGTCCTGAAAATTACAAAGTATGGGCTGCTGCCTTTAAACTTGCTTTACACACTAAAAATAAATTGGGATTTATTGATGGGTCTTGTGTTAAAGATAAAGAGGATGAGTTTTTACAAGAACAATGGGATAGATGTAATGCTGTTGTGCTTTCATGGATTCTTGGTTGCATTTCTTCTGAGTTGTATCAAGGACAAATTTTTTCTAAAAGTGCTAAAGATGTTTGGGATGAATTTAAAGAGACTTATGATAAAATTGATGGGTCTGTTATATATAATCTACATTTTAAGATTTGCTCTCTTACTCAATCTGGGTCCTCTTTATCTGAATACTATCACACTTATAATAGTCTTTGGAGACAATTTGATTCTTTGGTTAATCTGCCTAGTTGCACTTGTGAGGGTGCTCCTCAACTTAAAACTCATAATAGTCTGATGAGACTGATGTAGTTTCTTATGGGATTGGATGACACTTATAGTGTTGTGAGAAGTCAATTGTTGACTTCTGATCCTTTGCCAGATGTCAAATCTGCATTTGCTACTCTATCCAGAGTTGAGTCTCACAAGAACAACTTGGTTCATAATTCTTCTGTTAGACCTAACTCTTCTGTTTTTGCTACTAGACCCTCTACTTGGTCTAATAGTAATAACAATAACTGGTCTAACAATAACAATAATAATAATAATAATAATAGTAGGTCTTCTCAAGGGAGAGGAACTACAAGGAATAATAATTTGATTTGTAAGCATTGTAATATGACTGGTCATACCATTGATAGATGTTTTGAGCTTAATGGGTATCCACCAGGATTCAAGAAAAGAACTCCTGGTGGTGCTAATTCTAATACTTCATCTAGTGGTGTTAATGCTAGTTCTGCTTCTGTTAAGAATGATTCCAGTACTGGAAACTCTATGCCTTTTACTCAAGATCAGATTAACAGATTGATGGCTTTGATTGGTTCTAAGCCTGATAATAGTGAGTTGCAGTCTTGTGCTGCTGGTATTTTTTCTTTCTCTAATCATGTGATTAGTTTTGTTACTTGCAAGTTCTTTAATTACAACACTAACATTAGTACTTATAGTACTTATGTTGGGTGGATTTTTGATTCTGGTGCCTCTCAACACATGACTTTTTCTGTTGATCATTTAACTGATGTTATAAGTGTTGCTCATTTGAATATAACTGTTTCACATCCTAATGGAACTATAGAATTGGTTAAGTATGTTGGAAATTATAAACTTACTGAGAAAATTGTTTTGAAAAATGTGTTAGTGGTACCTGGATACAAAGTCAGTCTTATTTCTATTCATAAACTTGCTAAGGACAATAAATTTGTTGTTTCTTTCACTGAATCTAAGTGTTTTATTCAGGATTCTCTTCAAAAGTCCCTCCTGGGGACTGGTAGTGAGAATAATGGATTATATGTATTTGATTCAGGTAGGAAAATTTTTAATAGCAAAATTACATGTTGTATGCTTTCTAAATGTATGTGGCACAACAGACTTGGTCATCCTTCAGATCAGGTTTTGAATGTGTTGAAAGATACTCTTAAAATTGATGACTTAGGTGAAACTCAGCCTTGTGATGTGTGTCACAAGGCTAAGCAAACCAGGGAACCTTTTCCCCTTAGTGATCATAAGACTTTGCATTTGGGTGATATTATTCATCTGGATGTTTGGGGTCCTTATAAGGTTAAGAGTAGGGAAGGTTTCAGATTTTTTCTTACCATTGTTGATGATTATACTAGAGCAGTCTGGTTGTATTTACTTAAAGGAAAAGATGAGGTTTTTGAGAAAGTTGTAGAGTTTTATAATCTCATTAAAACTCAGTTTGATGTTTCTGTTAAGATTTTTAGAAGTGATAATGGGACTGAGTTTATAAATCATATGTTTGAAAAATTTGTTACATCTAATGGTATAATACATCAGACTTCTTGTGTATACACTCCTCAACAAAATGGTATTGTTGAAAGAAAGCATAGACATCTTCTTAATGTTGCTAGAGCCCTCATGTTTCAGGGGGGCATTCCTTTAAACATGTGGTCTGAGTGTATTTTAACATCTGTGTACCTTATTAACAGGCTTCCTACTTCTGTGATTTCTGGAAAAAGTCCTTATGAAATGATTTACAATGTCTCACCTAGTCTCTCTTTGCTTAAAAGTTTTGGGTGTTTGTGTTTTGCAACTGTGTTAAATAATTCAGATAAATTTTCTGCTAGGTCTTTTAAATGTGTTTTTATGGGGTATTCTAATACTAAGAAGGGTTATAAACTTTATAACCTTGAAACTAGAAGTTTTTTGTTCTCCAAAGATGTAAAATTTTATGAGACTGTTTTTCCTTTTAAAAATGATGATTTAGTTAAAGATTTTGTGTTTGAAGAAAATGGTGTTAACAGTCAAAACTTTTTTGACCTAGTAGAATCAAAGTCAAGTGAACCCTATGATGAAAAGAGAGACAGTAGGAATGATATGGATAATAGTGTGACTCCAGACTTTGTAGATGTGTCTAGTGACACTTCTCCTAATGTTGCCAGACATTCTAGGGGGGTAGTCAAAGAGTCTAGATCAGACATTGACAGCAGCCAGAATGATCTAGGTGACAAATTAGAAAGTCTTGAAGGAGATGACATTATCAATAATGATGATGATTATGAGTCTGAGGGTGATGACTTTGTGGAGTTTAAACAAATGTTTGAGTCTGAAAATGGTAATAGTCCAGAAAGACCAGAGTTAAGGAGATCTAGTAGACCTGTTAAAACTCCTGCTAAATTTGACAATTATGTGATGGATAAAAAGATTAGATATGATATTAATAGTGTGCTTAGCTATGCTAATTTGTCCATGCATAACTTTGTCTTTGCTAATAATCTGAATAAGATTCATGAACCCAAATCTTATTCAGAAGCTGTTAAAAATCCTAAATGGATTGAAGCTATGAATGAAGAGATGGATGCTCTTAATAGAAATAACACTTGGGTTATTGTAGATTTACCACCAGGTAGGAAAGCTGTTGCTTGTAAGTGGTTATGGAAAGTGAAATACAAATCTAGTGGTGAGGTTGAAAGGTTCAAAGCTAGGGTTGTGGCTAAAGGGTTTAGTCAGAAAGAGGGTATTGATTATGAGGAAACTTTTTCACCAGTTGTGAAAATTGTTACTGTTAGATGCCTTATTTCTGTTGCTGTTCACTATGCTTGGCCTGTGTATCAACTTGATGTTAATAATGCATTCTTATATGGTGAATTAGATGAAGAAATTTACATGACACTTCCAGAGGGATATGGGTCTAATGATAATAAAGTATGTAGACTCACTAAGTCCTTGTATGGCCTTAAACAAGCACCAAGAAAGTGGAATGAAAAACTTACTAGTGTGCTTGTTGAAAATGGATTCATACAAAGTAAAAGTGATGTGTCTCTTTTCACTAAAAATGAGAATGGTTCTTTTGTTGCTTTACTAGTTTATGTTGATGATATTATCATAACTGGTAACAATGAAACTGTTATTAATGAGTTTAAGAAATACTTGAGTTCTAAATTTAAAATTAAAGATCTTGGTAAGCTTAAGTACTTCTTGGGTATAGAAGTACTTGATGCTAACAATGGTCTTGTGCTTAATCAGAGAAAGTATTGTCTTGAATTGCTTGCTGAATATGGTATGCTGGCATGTAAGCCAGCTAAAGCACCTATTCCTGATCCATCTAAAAAGAAAAAAGATCAAAAGGTTATTGAACAAGATGTTCCTGTTGATAACAAGACATGTTATCAGAAAATTGTTGGGAAATTGATTTATCTTACACTTACTAGGCCTGACATTGCCTATGCAGTTCACAGTCTGAGTCAATTTATGCATGATCCTTATAAATCACATTTAAAACTTGCTTTCCATGTTCTTAGATATCTGAAGAGTTCTCCTGGTAATGGCATTTCTTTTATGAGAAACAATGATCTTAATCTTGCTGCATTTGTTGACTCAGACTGGGCAAAGTGTAAGGTTACTAGGAAGTCTGTAACTGGTTATACTGTTTTTCTTGGCAATAATCTTGTTTCATGGAAAAGCAAAAAGCAGTCTGTACTTGCTAAATCTTCAGCAGAAGCTGAATACAGAGCAATGAACAGTGTTGCTTGTGAAATAATGTGGATTATTAAAATCATGAAAGATCTGAAAGTTGATATAAGTTTACCTGTTCCTATTCATTGTGATAGTAGCTCTGCAATTCAGATTGCTGCTAATCCAGTGTTTCATGAAAGGACTAAACATTTTGAGATTGACTTATATTTCTTAAGAGAGAAGGTATCTGCAGGTTTGATTAAAACTTTAAAGGTCAAATCTGAGGATAATGTGGCTGATATGTTTACTAAGGGTTTATGCATCAAAGATCATAAATACCTAAGTAATAAGCTTAATCTTATCAACTTATATCACAAATCAACTTAAGAGGGGGTATTAAAGATAAGTTGACAAGTGATTAAAGTTGAAGGGGTAAAAGGTAAGTTTTTACTTCTATTATTCTTTGTTTTCGTTTTGTTTATTTTTTGTGTGCAGGTTTAGAGAGTTGAAGGGCTATTGATGACAAGTTTGGAAACTTGACTCCTAGCTTGGTTATTAGTCTTTATATAGGGTTTTATCTTTTGTGTTAGGTATCTGTGTGTGTGTGTAAACGTGTAGAAAGTTTCTCTTGGTTGTATCGCTCTTGATATTCAGTTGTGTTGGTTTATGAATCTTGATCTTGGATTGTAAGATCTTGATTCTGTTATTGATTTCTTATTGTTTGTATGTACGATCAAACAGCATAGTATCACATTTGAAGTGATAGCTATACGCAGTTAATAAAAGATTAAGGGGTGGTTGGTTGAATTAAATCTGGGTTTACTTTAGTTTTATAAAGTCGAATAGTTAGCATTTGTATAACTCTATATACTTTAGACCACTATCGTAATCTTTCGTTGAAACCTAAATCAGAAGTTTCATATTGCGTGTTTCATCGACCGTGTGTGTTTGAGAGTTGCAAACTCATATTTCTCGAACATAACCAAGCTTGAGGTAAAAATGGCACTAGTACTTGGCTCAAGCCAGATGGCGAAACTCAAGTGACGGTTGAATACCATTATGCCATGGAAGCCATGGTCCCATTGCGGGTCCACAGTATTCTCATTTCCACACAGCATGAGGGAACTGTTGCGAATGATGAGATTGCAGCTAATCTCAAACAGCATGTTATCAAGCCTGTGGTTCGTGAGAATTATCTTCATGGAAAGACTATCACTTGAACCCATCTGGTCATTTCGTCATTGGTGGACCACATGGTGATGCTGGAGTCACAGGTCGTAAGATCGTCGTTGATACTTATGGAGGTGGTGCTTTCTCAGGAAAGGACCCAACCAACCGAAGGAAATTACACATGGATGGTTGATTCATTCTGGATGCTGTAATCGGAAATCATAAAATCGTCATCAAGCAGCTTTCTTCCAACATGAATATAATGTCCTATCTTATTTTGTATTTTGGCTTTCACTTTTCCAATAGTGTCAGAACTCTCAACCCCGATAGTCACGATTTCTGTAGGCAACTTGATGAATACCGTCATCAATGTGACCACTGACCACAAGATGGAGTGTGGATTCACAGGGACGGAGCTAGGGGGTTCCCGCGGGTGCCCGTGACCCCTATGAATTTTTCTGTGTAGTGTTAATTTGTGAAGAAAACATCGATTTTTTCTAAATGTATGCACCTAGTCAATCGGAACGTGTTTCTACCCTTTGTTTTAATTCAGTTTCTATATATGTTATATTACGTTTCAAAAAAAATTGTGCACCCGGTCATATTTCATCCTGGATTCACTTTGGATATCGTAGTAAGTGTAATCACTAAGCTGCACTCCAGAAAAGATGAGCCTTTGGTGGTCTGGTGGAATGCCTGCCTTATCAAGGATTTTGGCTTTCACGCCATGGAAGGTGTCAAAACTTTCCACCTCAAGAGTAAAAATTGTCCGACCAGCCATTTGAAAACAGACTTTCCAAACCCTATCCGAAGTCCAAACAGACACCATCAACGAGCCTGTTAAGTGATAACAAGAACACAATCATGAGAAAGTAGACAACTCATTGACAATGCTTAAGTTGACAACATACTCGCTTGTTTATACATTTATGCACCAGCATAACACACCTCAATCATAAATAACAGCTGACCTTAACATGATAAAATGGCAGTGATTCAAAAGGAATAACGGGCAAATAAATCACTGAGTTCTGAGTGACTAGATCAAAATTTGAAGTTGAATTGCTCAACCCGATATATATTTCATGATCCCAAACTTCTTTATTAGAAGAATGCGGACGTATATATCTGTGAACGTGTAATTACATTAAAATGTATGTGTGTAAATGCTAAAAAAAGTAATAACACGTATAAACAAGTTTTAAGCAACCTGAAATAGTTTCAGAAGGAAGCGTAAAGCCTTTCGTACTTTAGTTTCCATCAAAGCTTTTATCTTGTTGTTCAACGCCACCAGCAAGCTGTTATAGCCACATAAAGCTCCCTTGGGTTAGTTATTCGTAGCCCAGCAACGATATCCCCACTTGAATAACTCCAATTTGAATTCTGACACAAGTTAGTGATCGCCAATCAGAGAAAAGAAATCAAAAATATCAGGTCGCTAAACTTGTTTGATGAACAGCCATTTTTGGTGACTAATAATCACTTAATACGTACGATGTGACTTAATTAACCGGCCAACTTTATTGACCTCTATAGCATGTGGTATTGTACCAACCTGCAAAAACCATTCCTGTGGTATGTCCATATTGCAGACAGTCCATTCTTTTCGAACGTGCAGACAACGTCCATGTGGGAAACCTTTGGTGCGGATAGCGTTTCTGGTTCCCTGTCCGAATGTGAAATGAGTAAAATGCCACAAAATTAAAACCATGAATGCAAGGGTATTTCAGTCGTTGCACTATGGGGGCACCGACGATATCCGCAGAAAAGGTTTCTCACATGGACGATACTTACAATTTCGAAAACGTAAGGACTGCGAGGCTGAAATTTGGACATATCACAGGGACGGTTTTTGCAATTTAGTCTGATCATAAATTAGAAAAGCATGATAAGCACGTATGAGATTAAGATGTGATTTATAAGAGGCCACTTTTGACAGAAATTTGATTTGTTAATGACTTCCTATTACTCACTTCAGGAACCAAGCCCAAGCAAAAACCTTTCTGAGGTTTATCCATTAAGGGAGTAACCCAAAACAATTCTGAATTAAACGGATTCTGATGTTTCAATGTAACGTGTACGAACCTATTACATGCCCTTTCTCAAGGGCATCTATGCCTTGAACAAAATTAATATACGCTAGACGAAAGTAGGCATAATGGTGATTTGGGTCGATTGCAATTGATTTCTGGCAGTCAGTGATTGCTTCTGCATACTGGCAGTTCAGGATATAAGCATCTGCCCTGAAAAAGTACCCATTTCACCATAATGTAACAAACATATTAAATATAAAACGTGAAGTCCAAGGGTTTGATACATGAAGATGCAAATAATCACAAGGGTTTGATAGTAAAATTACCCTGCAGCTTAAAGATCTCAGCCAATTCTTCGAAATCTTACAGCCAGATTGTTTCATATCCTTGAATGAAAGTATGTTCATGGTTAGAAGCATACTATGGAAGAAATATGATAGCAATATATATGTTGAAACGATGGTAATTTTCAGTAACAGGTTTTATCAAAATACAAGAATAACAAATCTGTTCAACTTCTTAATATCCAGCTCATGATACCTAAAATGTTGAACATTCGATGTAATTCTGGATTTTTTTGACAACCAAATTCATAATGAACAATGCGCGCAATATTGTATGACTGAACCGATCATCTTGATCTCATGTTCTTTTCTTTTCTTCCAGCTTCAAGACTAGCTAGTATGAGTTTAGTTTTCCAACTGTTAAGACCTATGCTATATATACACTAAATTGTCACCGATACAGACAACAATGGAATTCTCAAGAGGGACACATAATCAATTTTTAATTTGTGCGGAACTGGTGCCTGATAACTTTTCCTACTGTGTCGTATTATACTCACCAGCCATTATAAATTTGATTAGCAGCCACACAACATTATAACTTTAACTTATTTATTGACTTTTGAAGGGGTTCTGAAACCTTATTTGCTAAATAACATGGGTTTCATAGTCTTAGACCTTAAAATACTACTGTACTGGACAATTCTTACAAATATAGTAGCCACAAAACATAAAGATAACAGAATTAGATACAAATTATTTATATGGGGCAAACATAATTACTGCAACACACTTTAAGAGATACAGAAAGTCATCATGGCCGCAAAAGCACCGGGAAACAGGTTTTTAGATCTTTTAAGTGGCTGTTCATCATTTGCACTGGCTGGAGTCCCAAAGTATTGAACCTTTTCAGGGATGCTGAGAAGTTGACCAGCACTGATGCAAGATGCTTTACATCAGTCATACTTGGAGACTAAAGATTTGTAGTCCGTAAAATTGCTTACTCTCTTATAAATTCCAATAATAATATTTCTTTTTAGTGTTTGTGTCATTGTGGGAATGTGGCAAAGTGCCCTGCTAACGAGATATCAGGTATCCTCTATTTTATATAGATTGTCTTTACTTTTGAAACGTTCACCGATCAAGAAATGTACTTGATATCTAAAAATGGGTAGAATATGCAACATCCTAAATTTAACTTGATTCTTAAAATTACTATGAATCAAAAGATTGACTATGAATATGAACAACCAAAGACGGAGAACCTTTGGGAACCAAAAACTTTAGTTACAAGACAATCACATAATTAACCACACATACATGAAAATGTATAAAAAGGTAATGAACTTTAAGCAAGTGTTCACTTAAGTGAATGGACCTTGATAATGTTTAAACTGGTGGTGAAAGTGAGCGGGGTGCTACAACCGCACAAGGTGACTCTCCAACCCATTCCAAAGGTGGTGAAAGTGAGCGAGGTGCTTTAACCGCACAAGGTGACTTTCCCACCCATTGCAAAGGTGGCGAGAGTGAGCGGGGTTTTATAACCGCACAAGGTGACTCTCCAACCCATTCCAAAGGTGGTGAAAGTGAGCGAGGTGCTTTAACCGCACAAGGTGACTCTCCCACCCATTGCAAAGGTGGCGAGAGTGAGCGGGGTTTTATAACCGCACAAGGTGACTCTCCAACCCATTCCAAAGGTGGTGAAAGTGGGCGAGGTGCTTTAACCGCACAAGGTGACTCTCCCACCCATTGCAAAGGTGGCGAGAGTGAGCGGGGTTTTATAACCACACAAGGTGACTCTCCAACCCATTCCAAAGGTGGTGAAAGTGAGCGAGGTGCTTTAACCGCACAAGGTGACTCTCCCACCCATTGCAAAGGTGGCGAGAGTGAGCGGGGTGCTTTAACCGCACAAGGTGACTTTCCCACCCATTGCAAAGGTGGCGAGAGTGAGCGGGGTTTTATAACCGCACAAGGTGACTCTCCAACCCATTCCAAAGGTGGTGAAAGTGAGCGAGGTGCTTTAACCGCACAAGGCGACTCTCCCACCCATTGCAAAGGTGGCGAGAGTGAGCGGGGTTTTATAACCGCACAAGGTGACTCTCCAACCCATTCCAAAGGTGGTGAAAGTGAGCGAGGTGCTTTAACCGCACAAGGTGACTCTCCCACCCATTGCAAAGGTGGCGAGAGTGAGCGGGGTGCTTTAACCGCACAAGGTGACTTTCCCACCCATTGCAAAGGTGGCGAGAGTGAGCGGGGTTTTATAACCGCACAAGGTGACTCTCCAACCCATTCCAAAGGTGGTGAAAGTGAGCGAGGTGCTTTAACCGCACAAGGTGACTCTCCCACCCATTGCAAAGGTGGCGAGAGTGAGCGGGGTGCTTTAACCGCACAAGGCGACTCTCCCACCCATTGCAAAGGTGGCGAGAGTGAGCGGGGTTTTATAACCGCACAAGGTGACTCTCCAACCCATTCCAAAGGTGGTGAAAGTGAGCGAGGTGCTTTAACCGCACAAGGCGACTCTCCCACCCATTGCAAAGGTGGCGAGATTGAGCGGGGTTGTTTAACCGCACAAGGCGACTCTCCCACCCACTCCAAAGGTGGTGAAAGTGAGCGGGGTGCTACAACCGCACAAGGTGACTCTCCCACCCATTGCAAAGGTGGCGAGAGTGAGCGGGGTTTTATAACCGCACAAGGTGACTCTCCAACCCATTCCAAAGGTGGCGAAAGTGAGCGGGCTGCTACAACCGTACAAGGTGACTCTCCAACCCATTCCAAAGGTGGTGAAAGTGAGCGGGGTGCTTTAGCCGCACAAGGTGACTCTCCCACCCATTCTAAAGGGGGCGAATCATCTCCTCTGGAATATCCGACGACCCTCCTTTTCATAGAGGGTGAATCTTGCCCATTTTCATTAGCATAATGTCCGATCCCAATGACTCGTTCTTGATGTTTTCTTTTGGCCGCACCCTCCATGTCGATTAGGGTTAAAATTCTGTTTTTATTGGGTGTTGATTTGCATGACCTTCTATATAGGAGTTTAGCAAATCTTGGTTGTTTAGGTTGAACGAAAACTATATTGGCCCATTGGGCTTTACATACAAGTTTATTACTAACTTATGAACCGGGTGTCAAAACAGAACATGAAAGAAGCTGAAGCTTTTCCAAATAAGTTTGTCTCAAAGATCTTGCAGTTTCCTTGCTTTTCCAGAACTGCGATGTCATGATCATCACTTTTTTCATATGGTTTTCCCGGTTTCTAGTATAAATTTAGTAATTCCAAACGCCCCTTAGCTGTATCAAATCGAAATTATTCGAGAAGCTGTTTAAATGAGCTCGCAAACACTCTGTAATAGTATAATATAAGCTTTCACTCCTTGTAACTATGAATGCGCTCCATAATCCTCTTGACTATCACGAGTGTTATATATATAAGCTGGAATGCTTTTAGTTTGATATATGTATATGCACCCGTAAATATTTGATGAACGATATGATTTATATATATCAGCTGATAGACTAGAAGTGTAACGTAAGCACGGCAAACATGTCTTCACGTAAAGTTAAATGAACGAAAAACTGACATGAAGTTTTGCATGCGATTTGGAAGTTGATGGTTATCTGTGTTTATCTTTAAGCTGATGTCTATGGTTAATCTTTTGTATCTTTAGATGCAGATATTCGTCAAGGCAGTCGACCACTCGAAAGATCATCATATCACATTCAAGATCGAAGTCTATGATATCCACAACGTGAAAGCCAGGATCCAGGATGAGGCAAAATTTGTTTATTAACGGGGATCATCTTTAAGGAGGATAACTGTACGCGTATAGTTTCCGCTTACTCTGTCCAGAATGGATCCACACTCCATCTCGTGCTTAGATCGAGTGCACTCATGCATATATTTTTATCGAAACCCGCTTTGAAAAAACCATTTTTTCTGCAAGTCAAGAGCTCAGACACCATCAGAGATGTGAAAGCCATGATCCAGGATAAGTGAGGTATTAACCTGTACCAGCAGAGGCTTTTCTATGGTAGTAGGCAGCCTATGGTAGTAGGCAGCCCGAGGACCGCTGCACTCTCTCTGGCAGCGAATCCACTCTTGAATTTAAGTCTAGATATTGAGGTTATATGCAGATAATAGTAAAATCCTTGACTGGTTAGAAAACTATTGTGGAATTCAAAGGCCCAGACACGATTATGGAAGTGAAGGATAAGATTCTTGAAGTAGAAGGCATTCCTCCATGCGAGCAGACGTTTATCATTGGCAGGGTTATACTTGATGACAGTCCTACCGTAGTCTGTCTTATGCTTCGATCTTGTGGATCCTTTCTGATATTTGTCAAGACCCTTAGCAGAAAGATCACCATAACTCTGGGCGTCAAAAGGTCCGACGCCATACGATATATAAAAGGTAAGATTCAGGATAAGGAAGGTATTTACCCAAATCGGTTGACAATTTTCTTCCTTGGAAACCAGCTCAATAATAGCCGCACCGTCTACCGACTATATCAATTTTTGAATCTACTCTCAGTCTTGTGATTAAACCAAGAAATTTTGCTGAAAGTGTTTGCGGTCTGAAACTGAAAGATCAGATACCATTGCAAACATTAAAGCCAAGACTCATGATAGGAAAGATTTTCCTGCATACCAACAGAGTCTGTACTTCCATGGAATACAGCTCAAGGACAGTCATACCCTTGCTGACTGCTTTATTGAGAAGGAATCCACACTACGTCTTGCCGTTAAGTCGAGTAATTGGAAGCCGATTCCCAGTATGACCCTAACCGGGAAAACCATCAGCATGGAAATCAATTGAAAGACATGTTCTATGATAAGGAAGGTCTTCCACCAGAGGAGCAGACATTGATCTTTGCCGAAAAGCAGCAGCGTGAGGAAGGTGTTACACCCGGGAATATACCTTCCCGATCGTGTGCTTGATTCATATACAATTATCCTGGATGTTAAAAGAACCGACACTATCGACAACGTATCCTGGCCTGCTAAGTATCTATCTTCTCTTTTGCTTAAGTTTATGGTCGTTTGTTCTCTTTTGGTACCAACTTTTTTAAAAGTATATATAACAAACTGTGTCGTAGCTTTTAATGATCAATGGAAGTAAATGAAAATTTGACTTTATCCCACAATGTGTCACTTGGCATCACGAAGCAATGTTCAGAATAGATTTGATCTTGAAAGAACTCGTATGGTTCATAAGTTGAGCTTTATAGCTCTGCATTAGATACGAGACAAGGTTTTTATGTGATTAGGAACTCAAGATTAAATTGTGTTATGCCCAAGTATATTAATATCAGGAGGCAGGTTGGGAAGTTTTGTTTTAAAAGCTGTTTTTAGAAGCCCAGTAAGTGAAGGACTTTTTCGAGTACTAATGCTGGTGCATGCATAATATATGATCAAGTTATTATATTGTAGATGAGTTTTCTACATTCTCATTGCGGTTACGTGTTTGGTTGTTCCCATATTCAGTCTCGATCAACCACAGAAGTTAACAGGCTACCTTCATGATGTCTGTTTGGATAGGGTTTGGAAAGTGTCTTTTCAAATGGCTTCAGGATGTGACCACTTTTGGCATAAAAAGTCCTTTCAAGTGTCTTTATTTAATATGATAGTATGCTTTGTCATTTCAAGGGTCTTTCAAGGGTCTTTCAAGGGTATTTCAAGGGTCTTTCGTGTGAGATGATCTTAAATACCAATTCTTATCCATGATTATTCAGGCACCACTTATTAATACTGAAATTCATATCTACCATATTGAGAGATCAGAGGTTTCTTGCAGCGAGGTAAGATAACATACATAAGCTTTTGATTTATGATTAAACGCACTTGTTTGTATTTGAATTGTATGGATATTAAGTTTTTTTGATGCTATGTGTGGACGATAACTCAGAAATCAGGTAGTCGCAATTGATTTCAATAGCATTTTTATCTCTGCAAACCGATATACAGTATTTGTTTTCGTAAAATGTCATTATCTGATATACATTTATGACAATCTTTGAAACATGCTTTGAAGTTGATAACTTTAGGTGATCGCATATTGGTCCAAAACGGTTTGGTTTTAAAGTGCGTGTCTTGTTTTGGCAACTAAAACCAAACCGTTTTGATCGCATAAATGTAATCATAGATATGCTGCAATTTTTGAAATTGTAAAGAGTGTTTGTCATCACACATGTTTATGTAGGTTAATTTATTCTTCGGTGTTTATATTGTGGCTTTTGCTTTCACAGATGAAGAAGATATTCATTAAGAATTCCCGCTCTGGGAAGACAATCACCCTTGAAGTTGAGAGCTCTGACACGATCGGCAACGTGAAAGCCAATATTTATGAAAACGAAGGTTTTTCCACATACCGTCAGAGTCTGTTCTATGCTGGGATGCAACTCGATGACAGCCATACTCTTGCTGACTACAACATCCACACAGGAACAACACTCCTTCTCGTCCTTAAAATGGGCCAATGGATGCAAATATTCATAAATACCAACACCGGAAAAACCCTTTCTCTTGAAGTAAAAAAATCCGAGACTATCAAGAATGTGAAAACCATGATTCAAGAAAAGGAAGGTACACCGATATCTCATCAGAGTCTTTTCTTTGCTAAAACGGAGCTAAAGGACGGATCTACTCTTGATTACTGTAGCGTCGAGAATGAATCCACACTCCATCTTGTGGTTGCGTTGACGAATATATCTGTTCAGAAGACTATTGACGGAAAGATTTTTACTCTTGAGGTGGAAAGTTTTGACACCATCCGTGACTTGAAAGCGAAAATCCATGATAAGGAAGGTATTCCACCAGATCAACAAAGGCTCATATTTTCTGGAGTGCAACTTAGTGACGGATTTACCCTTGATTACTACGATATCCAAAATGAATCCACGCTACATCTAGTGGTCACACTGATGACAATATTCATCAAGTTGCCTACAGAAATCGTGATTCTCGGGGTTAAGAGTTCTGACCCTATTAGCAAAGTGAAAGCCAGGATACACAATAAGATGGACATTCCTGTATCACACCAGAGGATGATCTTTGGCAGAAAGCAGCTTGATGATGACTGTATGATATCCGATTACAGCATCCAGAATGAATCAACTATCCATCTTGTGTTGATAAATGGATGGAAAAATCCTCCACTCAGCACTGCGCTTGGTTCTTTGTCGCTGAGGTGATAGTTTTACAGACCTTTGCAGAATATAGTATTTACTTTCTAGTCTTTAACTTTTGTTGCACGATTTCTTATCTATGGCGTATTTTGATAACTGGGTTGGATAATAATCTCCCGGCCATCGTTCTACTAAGAGATGGTCATGTTCTTTAGCTATAGTGCATTTCAACATTATTTTGATTGTGATGAGTTTTATTTATAACTATTAACTAATTATAAGTAAGCTAGCACTGTAGCACATTCAAATTGCTAAAAAAAAAGTAGTATCATACAGTAGGCGTATGGTTTGAGCTAAGGATCATTGTGAATTATGCATTCATGTTCGAGAAATATGAGTGCGGATTTCTTACCGAACGTCTTTGCGAGTATGTATCGTGCCTAATTCATGGTTATCAAACTCATTCTCTCAAAGCAATACCCTTAAAATAACATATTCAAACACTATCAGACTAATACCAACATGTTTGGCGCGTGAGTTTATTAGAGCTTATCGTAGCTTGAGCTTATTGTTTTTAAAAAATAAGTTACTCTTAAAAATAAGTCTCGTTTGGTTGACATAGCTTGAGAGAGCTTGTTAAAAAATAAGCTCTTAAATGGCATGTTATGTAAAATAAGCTCAAGCTACATGCTGCAACATCCAGCTCCAGCAACCCGCTCTAGCAATCCGCTCCACCTCTTAAGAACGCCAAACACACCCATACCCCAACCCCACTTAACCAACCAGAAAAAACGAACCGAATCTGTCAAAACTGAACCGAGTTAAACCATATAATTAAAAACTAAAAAAAGTTAAATTTTAAAAAGTAAATTAAAAAAAATATAAATAATGTGATTTAAGATTAATGTAAACCATCTTTTTAACATATACCAACTAATCATGTTTATTTAAACCAACTATTCATTTTTTTAAAAATATTAAATATTCCACAAACGATAAATCGTCAAATGACAAAAAATACACTATTACAACGAGAATTAAATCATCTTTCTATCGAGGGCACATGTATATACTTTCGACGAACTTTTGTTTTTCTAAAGATACATATATGATTCGTATCACGGATCATATATGATTTTCTAAAATCATATATGATTCGTGATACGAATCATATATGATTTTCTCAGAAAAAAAAGTTCGTCAAAAGTATATATATACATGTATTTTTTGATAAAAAGATGATTTAATTCTCGTTAGGATGAAATGTTTCATTTTGTATAACGATTAACGGTTTTGCCGTTTTGAGATATTCAATTTTTAAAAAATGATATTTTTTGGTTAGATAAAAAAATGGATGGTTGGATCTATGCTAAAGGAGGGTGTACATTGACTTTTTTCCTTAGATGTAATTCGAATTATTCGAGTCAATTCTGAAACGGAACTCAAATCAAATTCAATTTCCGGTTTAAGTAAAATTTGAATTTGATATTTGTTACTGGAAAAATAACAGAATATCTTGGGCTAATGTTAGCCTTTTGAGACCATAAACACAAAACAATATTGGGCTTTAACATAAAACTTATGGGTTCAAGGGTCAAAACCAGAGTTTATATATCAAATCCCGAATCCTAAAAAATCAAAAATTCAAAGTAAAAACAATAGGCGGCAGCGGCTGAAAGAAGGTAAAAACTTTATGTGAAATGTAGCTTATATGCCTAAATTTTATGTTAAATAAAGGAAAGGTAGCACAGAAATTCACTGCTTGAAATATTTTTGTGGAAATGTTTATTCTCTATGCCACTTGATCATATGTTATGTCAATGAGAAAGACACTAAATATTTAACAAAATGTTGATTATTAGATAAAACTAAACATATTGTCGCGCCAAGCATAAATTAACATCTAATTTGATAACTCAGAGTAAATACTTTTGATGAATCTTTTTCATTTTGACCTTTTTATGGGTTTAAGGTTTGCGGTTAGGGTTTGTGGTTTTAGGGTTCACGGTTAGATTGTTTAGGAGTTAAGGGTTTATGTTTTTAAGGATTAGCGGTTAAGGTTTATGTTTTTTATGGTTTAGTGGTTAGTTTTTTTTTCGGTTTTATTGGTTAGGATTTTTTAGGGGTTACAGGTTAGGATTTTAGGACTTAAAGGTTAAAGTTCTCATGGTTTAGGGTTTATGGTTTACGGTTAGCAAAAAGAAATATACAATGCTATAATCTTATTGTTGTCGCAATGGTATGACATTAATCGGATATGAGAAGTTTAATTGCTTTGACAAAAAATAAATGGTTGAAGTTGATTCATTTAATATTTTTCACTTTTTTTCTATCCTTACTTATCTCACCTGACACTATAGGATTTCGATTTTAAAATTTCTCGTATAAAGATTAATTAACTGGACTAGATACAATAATGTTTTACCAAAATTTAAGATGAAAAGTTCTCACTAAAAATAAGATTGGCATTCGTTTAGTCTTTACTTTGAGGTCCAATTTTGAGTTCTCGCTCGGGGCCTCCAAAAACTCGGGAATGACCCTGATAGCATCTAATGTAAACATGCGATCCACATGCACACCCAATGCAATCATCCTGTAATACTCAATAAGTGGTATGTTATATTCATGTGACTAATAAAGGGAGTCAAAGAAAATACTGTCACATGATGGACTAAGTCAAATGATGCAGTTAGAATTAGTAACCTTTGTGGGACAGTTACCATGAAGTTAGGAAGTGGAGAGAATAAAGGGCAAGCAAAAGACAAGAACGTGTGTGGAGATTCTTTGTGTGATATTGGTCTTCTTCTTTTCTTCAATTGTTTCTTTTTTGTTTTAAAACAATCTGATCTAAACTTAACCAAGCCTTGTAATCACTTTCAACAACCAATACAATCCTTGTTCTGTGTAGTTCATTACATTGGTACTTTCATTCAATCCATGGTTGAACACACTCGTTTGAAAGAACTCGCGAGTACAGTGGAACGACTCATTGACTCCAATACCCAACGTGATAATCGTGACGTGGCCCGCGATACTCGGCTTCAGCATGTTGAGACCTCCCTCGAAACTATCCAACAAACTCTCGATACTTTAACCCGTAGTATGGATCAACTATCCGCCTCACACCCTCAACAAGCATTCAATAGAAATACTAACCAGAACTCTTTGTAAGTTCGTCATGTTAAACTTGATTTTCCCCGTTTTAATGGCTCCGACTCTCTTAATTGGCTCTTTCGGGCTGAGAAATCTTTCACATATTATAAAACCCCTGATGCCCACGCCTTACTATTGCTTCAATTCATTTTGAAGGTTCGGTTATACCGTGGTTTCAAATGCTCCAGAAGGCTAACGAGATACCAAATTGGGACGCGTTGGCTAGTGAAATTAAAGAGCATTTTGGCCCATCACAATATGATTCACCGCGTGAACAACTTTTTAAACTCACCCAAACAACCTCTGCTGCAAAATATGACCATCAGTCACGATTATGGATAATAGAGTTGAGGGGTTATCACCTGAAACCCTATTGGATTGCTTTCTTAGTGGCTTGAAAGAGCATATACGACGCGACGTGATCGAACAAGATCCCATTAGTTAATGCCGGTAATTTATCTCGTTTATTTGATGAAAAACAAATAGTAAGTTATGGTTATAAACCCATGTTTGACTCTGAAAGTTTATAGGCGTAAAATTAAATAGTCGTGTGATAGGATCGAACTCGGGATTACGGGATTGCACACAATACGTAAAGGATTAATTAACTTTAATAAATATATTTATTTATTAAAATATAAATCGAGCTTCTTTAACGATGGTTAATAATTAAAAGTTAAGTGTAAACGAGCGTTATAGAATTATATAGGAAAGGAAACAAGAACGGAAAGTTCCAGAAACCCCTTTGGGGTTACTATAGCCGTCGGCTATATAGGAGAAAAAGGAAGGAGGATTAGTTTCCTAATCTTGATTTGGGCTTGGAGAACAAGTTATGTAATCCTATAAATACCCCATCAAGCCTTCACAATTTTTGTCACTCCCCTCCTTTTCTTTCTTGCGATCATAAACCCTAACCCACACAAGATTTCGGTTTGATTTTCGATTTAGCTATAATTCACAAGTATTGAAGCTCCAGTTTATTAGTGCTAGCCTCACGATTGATCCGTTGCATTACGTGTGTACAAGAGCGTAATATAGTTTCATTATAAACTATATCTTGGTGTTCTTCATATAAACCCTAATTCATGATTCGCCGGTGTTCTTGAAGATTTGCTCTAGCTAAAAGGTATGTAACCCTAACTCGATTAATTATGAATGTGTAATTAATTATGATCTTGTTAAACGCTTCCGCTATGTGTGCTTTGATCTTAATTAGGGTTTTACGTAATTTTTATGAGTAATATAAACCTTCAGTGGTATCAGAGCCGTTTTAACATGTTATAATTATCGAGATCTAAAGTTTTTTTAACTAAAAATTGGGTTGAGTTAAAATCACATGATATTTTTTTAGGTTTTTATTAAAATTATGGTTTTGTTTTTTAAATTAGGTCGGCTTAGCCGATTTTATTTTTTTTTAAAAGTTTTTTTTGAAACCCTAAAAATTTACATGGTGATTATCTTTAGATGTTTGCATGAAGTAATTGTTATGTCATGTTTTGGTTACGATCCGTAGAGAGATTTAATTGTTAAGATTATGTGGGGAAGATCTGTGATGAACATGCATGTTTTTTTCACGGATCATATGATTTTATATGTTATTTGCTTTATTTGATTCAAAAGTTTTAAAATTAGGGAAGACTTTTTATGTTTATAAAAACCCTAGATTTTATGTTTTGAATAAACTGTTATGCATGTGGCTATTTGATTTAGTTTTTTTTGTGCCTACTTGTTTTCATATGTTTTTATATTAATTGTATGTTATAAACAATGGTAATTTTTTACAACAAAATTAATATGGACTAAATCATAGAAAAATAAATGAATTGTTTTGAGATCTAATTGACATATGATTTGCGTTGATTGAAATTGCAATAATAACTTAACGGCCTACTCAACTTTGACAAACTATAAAGTGGGTATAACGCACCGCTGGTCATGTACCCGGTTAAGGAAGGAGGTGTTATGCTTCAGCGCTAACCAAATTCCCGGCTTGCCTGCGCGTCAAAGTTGGAATTACCTATGGTTATTATTTACCTAATTCGTTAAGGTTGATTTAACCGCAAAAATTCACATCCGAAACACAATGAATAAGGTTATTGCTTTGTGCTTTAGCTAAGTTCTGGAAAAAGTACGGCGTGAATTTGGTTGTGGGTAAAATCTTTAATTGATTTAACCAATGCCTCAACTTGCAAATATATGATGAAATTTTAGTCTCAACAAAAAGTTTACTAAAAGTTTTTTTATTAAACTTATGATATGGAGATGTATGCATGTTTCTCCATACACTATTTTGACACCAAAATCAATACCCTTAAAATTTAATTTATGCATATGGGCAATGGCGCACAAGTAGTGGTTGAAGTTATAGGAACATTTAATCTAGTTTTACCTTCGGGTCTAGTACTGAGATTAAATAATTTTTATTTTGCACCTAAAATTGTTAGAGGTGTTATTTCCTTTTCTTGTATGTTGGATCTTGGATTTATTAACACTATTGATAATAATAGAATTTCTGTTTTCAAAGATGGTTTATTCTATTTTGATGCAATTTCTGTGAATGGTGTTTTTGAAATTAACATGCATGATAATAATTCCAAGAGAAAGATTGATTCTGTATTTAGCATGAATAAGAAGAGAAAGTTTGACAAGAATTCTTCTTATCTTTGTGATAGGTATGAAAACACCCATCCTTTTACCACTTATTTCTGGCTAAAACGAGACCAAAATGCGTATTTAATATCATTTGTTTGGAATTATGCGGGGTTTTTGTGTTTATTGTGTTTTCAGAGCCAACCGGATGGATATTGGAGAAAACATGGGATTGCACGGGTTTTATCGAAGAAAAAGACTCAAGACGAAGTCTATTGTCCAAGAGATGCAAAAGATTTGAAGTCATTGTGCCTATTTGAAGATTTATCGAAGGAAAGGGCCAAAGATGGAAGATTCATATATGTCGAAGAACTCGAGTCTATTAAACAAAAGATTATAAGACGAGTTGGAATTATTCACCGACAGTTCTCAAAATCCAAAGTCGGAAACGTTTGTTTAAAGAGACGTAAAGACTAAAGATGAAAAAAGAAGAGAAGCCCATGTACAAGCCCATTTACAAGCCCACAATCAAACACCTATAAATAGGCCTACACTTCACAACTTTAGGGAGTAGTTAGTTAGTTTTTTCATTTTTTCTTTCATCTCTCTAGTTTTAGAGAGAGAAAGTTCTCAACTTTTTCTCACTAAGATTTTTCTTTTCTCCATTTTTACCTTTCAAGTTTTAAGCTTTTTGTATTTTGGATTTCACTAATCTAATTCAAGTTAAGCTTTTTGTTCCTTAATCTATTTCTACCTTTCTTTATTTTACTTTGATCTTAATCCGAAAAGTTCATGCTTGATCCGAATGGTTCTCAATTCGTGTTGATTTTGATGTTTCGTGATTAAGAGGTTGATCTTTATATTCCTACATAAGCTCTCCTACGTTTAAGCTATAAGCTTCTGATGCTTATTAGCTTCTTTGTATTTTCGGCTTATTCATTTTTAAGCTTTGTTTTAAAAAGTTTTCTTATTTTATGTTCGGTTCATTAAGTCTCGGATATTAGTGTTTGTAAAAGTTAACGAATTTGAGCTTATTCACTCTGTTAAAAAAGGTTTGCAAATGCTTATCGGTTACTGCTTATTTGCTTGAGCTTATTTCTCTCTTGGATGCCTTTTCCATCTTAGTAGGTTTTACTTGGTACGATCACCTGGCTACGATCGCTTTGAGTGCGATATGTTCTTCTTTCCCTGGTACGATCCACGCCCAAGATCACTTGTTGCGATCTGGGGTGCGATCGGGTCTCTTGTCCCTGCTTCGATCGCATTGAGTGTGATCAGTTGTTACGATCCGGAACCACGATCAAGACCACGATCACTAGCTGCGATCGTGGTTGTGATCTGTTAGTACGATCGCCCCCTCCCATCGTACTGGAGAGTACGATCCATCTCTTTTGTAATCATCGCACCGAGTGCGATCAGTGAGCACGATCCATCATATTCTTTTGGGTACGATCGCGTTGCGATCTAAATTACTTCTTGAGTACGATCGCACTACGATCGGACTCAGGTCTGTGTTTTGTTTTTGCTTAATTTTCAAATCAAGTTTTTCCCGCTCTTTTACTTAGTTTATTTCAAACTTGTTTTTAAGTTTTTGAATTGTTAAGTTTTAATTTCCAAGTTTCACGCTCTTATTTGTAGTTAAATTTTAAGGCTTCTATTTTACTTAACGACAATTTTAATTACTTGCATTTAGTTTAAGAAATTAGACAACCAAAATCAACCCTTTTTAGTAACCAAGAACAACTATTCCACTTTTAACCGTGATCAATTCGAGAAGATTCCGAGACATTATCTGAACCCCAATGAAAACAAGTGTATCAAAGGGCGCCGCTGCCGGCTCTTCTCGTTAAGATTAACAGTTTTTTGTGAGAACTTGGATTCTGGGATCCGTTCACCGTGGACGTTACTTTTTCATAAAAACTTTCAAAAACCCTAAAAAATATATATATATATATATATATATATATATATATATATATATATATATATATATATATATATATATATATATATATAATTTTCAAAAATCCTAAAAAGTAAAAAACATAAAAAAGACAAAAATTTTTCTTGTTTGCTTTGTTAGTTCTTTTGCAGGTGCATGCGTACACGATCAACGTCTTATCAAGAGCCCGAGCCTCTCGAAGACTTAGACATGGCCGGTGTACACAACAACAATAACAATCCACCTCAAAACAACAATAATAACAACAATAATAACAACAACAATAACAATCCACCTCTCAACAACAATAATAACAACAACAATGAACCTCTACCGGACAATCGCCCTATGATTGAACTGTTACAAGCACATGTGGAGGGCAACAATGATCCAATTGTCATACCCGCGATTGCAGCCAACAACTTTGAGCTCAAATCCGGCTTTATTCAGATGGTCTCAGCTCAACCATTCTTGGGGCGTACCATTGATGATCCTCATGACCACATCAAATGATTCTTGCAACTCACGAATACGGTCAAATTTAATGGTGTTCCACACGAGGTAATCCGTTTACAACTTTTTCCTTTCTCCTTAGAGGGACAAGCCCGTCATTGGCTTGCAAAGGAACCGCCACAAAGTATTCTGACGTGGACGGATTTGGAGACCAAATTTATCAACTACTTTTTCCCACCCTCTCGTACTACCGCTTTGCGGAATGAAATCATTAATTTTGAACAAAAGTACGATGAGTCTTTTAGTGAATCTTGGGACCGTTTTAAAGATGTTTTAAGAAAGTGCCCAAAACATGGTTTTACCAAAGTGCACCAAATTAATACTTTTTATAATGGTTTAAGCATGAATGACCAAGATTCACTAAACAGTGCCTCGGGGGGTAATATTTTGGTTAAGACTTCCAATGCCGCTTGGGATATTATTGAAAATAAGTCTCGTGTGCAAACCAAGAGTGTTCGGACCAATGCCGCTAGTGCTAGTACTAATGACAACGACAAGCGACTTGACAAAATTACTACGCTTCTTGAATCGCTGGTTACCCACACCGCTAACAACACCAACCGTATCAACGCTAAAAACGCTCAAGACGCTCAAGTCAATGCTGTTAGCCAACCATGTGAAATATGTGGGGGTCCTCACTCTTACACCACTTGTACCTCCACCCAAGACTATCCTTCTGAGAATGTTAATGCAGCATACGGTACCTATCCTCCGGCCTCTTATCAAGCTCGCCCTCAAGGTGAATGCAACTTGCTTAGCTACCGCTCAAACAACTTTCTTTCCCCGCCCGGTTTTCCTCCTAACAACCCAAACCAACAACAAAACCTTAATCGCCCTCCTCAACAACAACCTCGTGCACCATACCAACCACCTCACAAACAACCATATCCACCTCAAAGAAATAACCAAGTTTACCAACAACCTGCTTATCAACCACACGCCTACAATGCTCCTCCCAACCAACCCACCACATTACACCAAGATATTAGAACCTACATGAGGACTAATGATGTGATCGTGGACAATCTCCAACGGGAAGTGCTCAACTTGAAAGCAGACATGGTGAAACAAGGGAACGATCTGTGAGCTGATATGAGAAACACTTTGGCAAGTCAAACGAATGACTTAAGGAACATGATGGCTGGTTTCTTCCAAGGTAATCAACCCTCTTCTTCGGGTACTCTTCCGAGTAACACCGTTGCAAATCCAAGAGGGGAGATGAAAGCAATCACCACTCGCAGTGGCAAAGGTACCAAGGAACCCGAGCTTCCTATACCTCCACCGGTGATTGTGACTAAGGAAAACGAGTCACCTGCTCCTATTCCTCATCCTTCTACTTCCCCAATTTCTCCACCTCTTACTTCTACCCCTCATCCACCCAAGGATGTGAGTGATCCTACTCTCCCAAAGCCTTCCTCTTCTTCCGATATACCTTATCCCTCAAGGTTGAGGAAAGAGAAGCTCAAAAGCAAGGACGATATTCAGGTTTCGAACTTTCTCAAAATGTTTAAACAATTGAATTTCAACATCTCCTTCGCTGAGGCTCTCGCTCACATGCCCAAATACGCAAAAATGTTCAAAGATCTTCTAAGCGACAAGGAGAAGCTTCTTGATATTGCTAACACCCAACTTAATGAGAATTGCTCTGCAGTGCTCTTAAGGAAATTGCCAACCAAGCTTGGTGATCCGGGTCGTTTCTTAATCCCTTGCAACTTCCCGGGAGTAAAGAATTGCATGGCCCTAGCCGATCTAGGTGCCAGTATTAACTTAATGCCTTTAAGTGTTTGGAAGCAATTATCTCTCCCTGAGCTAGTCCCCACAAAAATGACTTTGGAATTAGCTAACCGTACGGTTGCTTATCCAGTGGGCATAGCCGAAGACGTTTTTGTAGGAGTCGATAAATTCACTTTTCCTGCCGATTTCGTCGTCGTCGACTACGATATGGACCCTCGTGTGCCATTAATTGTTGGTCGTCCATTCTTGAGGACCGGTCGCACTCTCATCGATGTTGAAGCGGGTGAGCTTATCATGAGAGTGGGTGACGATAAAATCATCTTCAACATGGGAAAGTTGTCTAAACAGCCTTATTCATACGAGAGTGTTAATTGTATTGACGTTCTTGATGAGGCTTGTGAAGAACACTTCAAAGATGCTTGTAAAAGTATTGCTACCTCTCCTCTCAATGTTGAGACCGTTTCCTCTATTGATTCATCACTATCTCTATTTGGAGAAAGTGATTTCCTTTGGAACGATTTGGAAGCCACCATGGGAGATGTGAACTTAGACCATGACGATTCTCTCACCGATTGGGATGAAGATCTTCGCCTCATTGAGAACCTTCTTAAAGAAGACAATATTTCTCTACCATCTCCCAAGGCTTTTGCTATCGATGAACCGACTTTGAATACGCCTACCATCGAAAATCCTCTGGATTTAGAACTTAAGGAGTTGCCGCCCCATCTCGAGTACGTGTTCCTTGAAGATAAGAAGAAGTCGCCCGTCATCATTGCTAAGGACTTGAAAGAAGAAGAGAAATCTCGCCTCATCGCCGTGCTTAAAGCTCATAAGAAGGCAATTGCTTGGAAAATTTCCGACATCCGCAGAATTGATCCAAACTTTTGTACTCACAAGATTCTCATGGAATATGACTTTAAACCCGCAGTCCAGAGCCAAAGAAGGGTTAATCCTCGTATTCACGACGTCATCAAACAAGAGGTTATCAAACTTCTAGATGCCGACTTGATTTACCCTATTTCGGATTCGCCTTGGGTAAGTCCCGTCCATTGTGTGCCCAAGAAGGGCGGAATAACCGTTGTTCCCAATGAACACAACGAGTTGATTCCCACTTGTCTCGTTACTGGGTGGAGAGTTTGTATCGACTATCGCAAACTCAATGATGCCACGAGAAAAGATCACTTTCCTCTTCCTTTCATGGATCAAATGCTCGAGCGTCTTGCGGGTAATGACTATTACTGCTTCTTAGACGGTTTCTCCAGGTATTTTCAAATTCCCATCGATCCCAAAGACCAAGAGAAGACCACATTCACTTGTCCCTACGGAACATTTGCTTACAAAAGTATGCCTTTTGGTTTATGCAATGCTCCTGGGACATTCCAAAGGTGTATGATGGCTATCTTCCATGACATGGTTGAAGAAACTATGGAA
Organism: Glebionis coronaria; assembly: GCA_025667525.1. Classification (NCBI taxonomy): domain Eukaryota; kingdom Viridiplantae; phylum Streptophyta; class Magnoliopsida; order Asterales; family Asteraceae; genus Glebionis; species Glebionis coronaria. Next base: position 64,721 of record JANFOE010000526.1, read on the forward strand.
GTATTCATGGATGATTTCTCGGTTTATGGCGATTCATTCTCTGCTTGCCTTGCCAATTTAGAACGTATGCTTAAGCGGTGTGAAGACACTCGCCTTGTTCTTAATTGGGAAAAATGCCATTTCATGGTCAAAGAAGGCATCATGCTAGGACACAAGATCTCCAAAGCCGGTCTTGAAGTAGACCGTGCTAAAGTCGATGTTATTTCTAAGTTGCCTCCACCTTCAACCGTGAAGGGTGTGAGAAGTTTCCTCGTTCATGCGGGCTTCTACCGTCGTTTCATCAAAGATTTTTCTAAAATCGCTCGCCCGATGACCCACCTCTTGGGAAAAGATACTCCTTTTATCTTTTCCAACGAGTGTATTGAAGCCTTCAACTTTCTTAAGGATAAGCTTACTAAGGCACCGGTCTTGGTTACCCCTAATTGGGAGCTTCCCTTTGAGTTGATGTGTGATGCTAGCGACTTTGCTATTGGAGCGGTTTTGGGCCAAAGAGTGAACAAACACTTCCAACCGATCCATTACGCTAGCAAGACAATGACGGGGGCTCAATTGCATTACACGACAACCGAAAAAGAGCTTTTAGCTGTTGTCTATGCCTTTGAAAAGTTCCGCCCCTATCTTGTCCTTTCTACCACCATCGTGTATACCGATCATTCCGCGTTGAAGTACTCGTTGACTAAGCAAGATTCCAAACCAAGGCTTCTTCGCTGGGTTTTGCTACTTCAAGAATTTAAAATCGAAATTCGTGATAAGAAGGGAGCTGAAAACCTAGCCGCGGATCATCTCAGTAGACTTGAGGATCCTTATCAAGGGGATCATCCGAACAAAGAGATCAATGACTCTTTTCCCCTGGAGACCTTAATGTCTATCGACTCGACTTCTGATGAAACCCCGTGGTTTGCGGACATTGCAAACTACTTGGCGGGTGGAATTCTCGTTGACGGGTTAACATCCCAACAAAAGAAGAAGTTCTTCAAAGACATTAAAACTTACTTTTGGGATGAACCGTATCTATTCAAACAATGTGCTGATTCGATTATTTGCCGATGTGTTGATGGACCGGCAGCTTTAGATATTCTCGCAGCTTGCCACAAAGGACCCACCGGTGGTCACTTTGGTCCCAACTACACCGCCAAAAAAGTGTTTGACTCGGGATTTTATTGGCCCACCATTTATCGTGATGCTCACGAGATGGTTAAACATTGTGATGCTTGCCAAAAACAAGGCAAGATCACACATAAAGACGAGATGCCTCAGAATTTCATACAAGAATGTGAAATCTTTGATGTTTGGGGTATCGACTTTATGGGGCCATTCCCTTCCTCTAAAGGAAACAAATACATCCTTGTAGGCGTTGACTACATCTCAAAATGGGTTGAAGCCAAAGCTTTACCTACTAATGACGCAAGGGTGGTTTGTAACTTTTTTAAGTCGCTATTCGCTAGATTCGGTGTGCCTCGTGCCATTATCAGTGATCGCGGGACTCATTTTTGCCATGACCAATTTGCAAGAGTCATGGCTAAGTATGGTGTAAATCATCGTCTTTCCACCGCATACCACCCACAAACTAATGGCCAGGCTGAAATCTCTAACCGAGGATTAAAGCGAATTCTTGAAAGAACCGTGGGAGAGCATCGTGCCTCATGGGCCGATAAACTTGATGATGCTCTGTGGGCTTTCCGTACCGCATACAAGACTCCGATTGGTTGTACACCATATCGTCTCATGTACGGGAAAGCATGCCACCTCCCCATTGAGTTGGAGCACAAGGCTTACTGGGCCTTGAAGTGGGCTAATTTTGATATCAACAAAGCCGGTGACCTACGCATGATCCAACTCAATGAGCTCAATGAACTCCGTAATGAGGCTTATGAAAATTCTTTGATCTATAAGGAAAAGACTAAGCTCATTCACGACTCTAAGATTAAAAACCGAGAGTTCCAAGTTGGAGACAAAGTTTTGCTCTTTAACTCTCGGTTGAAAATCTTTTCGGGCAAGCTAAAATCTCGTTGGTCCGGCCCATTCACCATTGCCCAAATTTTTCCATATGGTACTCTCGAGCTCGCTCAACCTAATGGACCTAATTTTAAGGTGAATGGCCAACGAGTGAAGTTGTACTTTGGTGAGGACATCTCTCATGAGATGATTCCATCCCTCACCACGTTCCCCATGAACTAACTTTGGGTCGAGTCAGGCTCGTGACTCGGTTATAAAAAACAAGCGCTCCTCGGGAGGCAACCCGAGTATATATCCTTATCCGTTTTAACCTCCTAAGTGTAGGGGGACCTCTATAGGTGTTTGTGTGGTGATGTGATTACAGGGATGCATGCACTTTTGGAACCTTTGAAGAACCGTGCTCCCGTGTTATCCGAAATTCGGTTCTATCTCTCAACTATCGTGATTCAATTTTCTTCATACTCACATTTGAAAATGATCACGTTAGTCGTCTCTTCCTTAGCTTGATTTAACCAACGTGCACAATGTCATAAGTGTAGGGGAGACTTTTCACACATGCTTCAACATTGAGGACAATGTTTATCTTAAGTGTAAGGGGACTTCTACCGAAGTTTTAAGTGGACTTTTCCATTAAAATGCCTTCGTTTAACCGGAAAATCATCTTTTTCAGCATTTTTCAAATTTTTAATTAACTTTGGCCATGTAGTCGTAATTTTTAAATTTTTATCGTTGCTTTCATATGTATATATCCCGTAATAAAGTCAAAAATATTAATAAAGAGGTGTAGCTAGTTTAGAAGTCTTTGACATATTAGGCCCGTTGCGATTATTTTGACTCAACCCGAATAGACTTATCCAAGTTTATTCTAGCTAGTATCCTTAACCATGTAGACCTTAATTGGTTTATTAGGCTAAGCATCTACGAGTCTCATTACTTGAGATTTTAAATTGTGGAGATTGAGAAATGATAGAGTCAATTATAAGTCGGTATTCTTGCACAAGCTCACTTGGTGTAATTATCTGCCTATTCTCCCATCACTTGCTAAAATTTATCTGCAATAAGTAAGGTCGTACGATTTGAAAAGTTACTTAGCTTCTAGCCCAAGATCGTTTAAAAGTTGCTCGGTAATGATAAGAGTTCATAGCCAAGGCATAACTTATGAAGCGGGGCGCGAAGATTGGCGAGTCCGAAAAGGCCCTAACAAGGCATGAGGATTCAATCTTATTGCTAAAGATCTAAGGTGATGTGAAAAGCATTATTCCTAAAATCAATATGAAGGATCAAGACTCACGACGAAAAGCAATCAACTCCCATAAAGATCATGGAGAAGTCTATCCGAAAAGACCCTAACAAGGTATGAGGATAAATAGATCCAAGTCCGAAAAGGAGGCGGATCGTTGTATCTCAAAATCCCAATTAGAGATTGAAGAAATAATCATGAAGTCGTGGTCAACAAAGTTGGAGTACCCCTCAAAAGTCTCCAAGTGAAGAAACTCTATTAACGAAGAGAAGACCATTATCTCAAGAACGTCTCTCAAGATATGAAGTATGAAGTACATGCCAAATATCGGCCCGAGAAAGGTCTCAAATCGTGAACCGAGTTATGCCAAGATATGAACTTTTTGATATCCCGAGAAGCAGTTTTAAGAGATTTTGTCCTTTAGCTAACTATTGATCAAATCGTCCTACTTTGCTTTTAGCCTAAATAAACTATCGAAATAAGTCCAAAAATGCATCTTCATGATCATTCTAAGACAAAAATAAAATATAAGAGATACACCTAGGAATAAGGGAGTTTAAGCATATAATTAAGCCATGTGTGTAAGTGTTTGATATGCTAACTTATAATAACAATGATCTCATTTTTGAGCTTAGTTTGGGGAACGTGAAACTTGAGGGTGATAAATCTTCGCAGCACCAAAGCCCTAATGTAAGTCCTTGACCTCTTTGCAAGTTATTTCCATATAGCTATTTTCAAGTGAAAATGGTTTTCTATCCTTTTGTTTATTTTAAAGATGTTAATTTCTCTTAGTACTTTAATTTTTGTTTAGTGGTATTTTAATAAGGCCAAGGTTGATTGATTATGAGAAAAGTGTAAATTTGCTTTATCACTAAGCATTGCATGAGGGCATGGCAATGGTTAAGTGTAGGGGATTTGATAGGTGTGAAAACACCCATCCTTTTACCACTTATTTCTGGCTAAAACGAGACCAAAACGCGTATTTAATATCATTTGTTTGGAATTATGCGTGGTTTTTGTGTTTATTGTGTTTTCAGAGCCAACCGGATGGATATTGGAGAAAACATGGGATTGCACGGGTTTTATCGAAGAAAAAGACTCAAGACGAAGTCTATTGTCCAAGAGATGCAAAAGATTTGAAGTCATTGTGCCTATTTGAAGATTTATCGAAGGAAAGGGCCAAATATGGAAGATTCATATATGTCGAAGAACTCGAGTCTATTAAACAAAAGATTATAAGACGAGTTGGAATTATTCACCGACACTTCTCAAAATCCAAAGTCAGAAACGTTTGTTTAAAGAGACGTAAAGACTAAAGATGAAAGAAGAAGAGAATCCCATGTACAAGCCCATTTACAAGCCCACAATCAAACACCTATAAATAGGCATACACTTCACAACTTTAGGGAGTAGTTAGTTAGTTTTTTCATTTTTTCTTTCATCTCTCTAGTTTTAGAGAGAGAAAGTTCTCAACTTTTTCTAACTAAGATTTTTCTTTTCTCCATTTTTACCTTTCAAGTTTTAAGCTTTTTGTATTTTGGATTTCACTAATCTAATTCAAGTTAAGCTTTTTGTTCCTTAATCTATTTCTACCTTTCTTTATTTTACTTTGATCTTAATCCGAAAAGTTCATGCTTGATCCGAATGGTTCTCAATTCGTGTTGATTTTGATGTTTCGTGATTAAGAGGTTGATCTTTATATTCCTACATAAGCTCTCCTACGTTTAAGCTATAAGCTTTTGATGCTTATTAGCTTCTTTGTATTTTCGGCTTATTCATTTTTAAGCTTTTTTTTAAAAGTTTTCTTATTTTATGTTCGGTTCATTAAGTCTCGGATATTAGTGTTTGTAAAAGTTAAAGAATTTGAGCTTATTCACTCTGTTAAAAAAGGTTTGCAAATGCTTATCGGTTACTGCTTATTTGCTTGAGCTTATTTCTCTCTTGGATGCCTTTTCCATCTTAGTAGGTTTTACTTGGTACGATCACCTGGCTACGATCGCTTTGAGTGCGATCTGTTCTTCTTTCCCTAGTACGATCCACGCCCACGATCACTTGTTGCGATCTGGGGTGCGATCGGGTCTCTTGTCCCTGCTTCGATCGCATTGAGTGCGATCAGTTTTTACGATCCGGAACCACGATCAAGACCACGATCACTAGCTGCGATCGTGGTTGCGATCTGTTAGTACGATCGCCCCTTCCCATCGTACTGGAGAGTATGATCCATCTCTTTTATTATCATCGCAACGAGTGCGATCAGTGAGCACGATCCATCATATTCTTTTGGGTACGATCGCGTTGCGATCTGAATTACTTCTTGAGTACGATCGCACTACGATCGGACTCAGGTCTGTGTTTTGTTTTTGCTTAATTTTCAAATCTAGTTTTTCCCGCTCTTTTACTTAGTTTATTTCAAACTTGTTTTTAAGTTTTTGAATTGTTAAGTTTTAATTTCCAAGTTGCACGCTCTTATTTGTAGTTAAATTTTAAGGCTTCTATTTTACTTAACGACAATTTTAATTACTTGCATTTAGTTTAAGAAATTAGATAACCAAAATCAACCCTTTTTAGTAACCAAGAACAACTATTCCACTTTTAACCGTGATCAATTCGAGAAGATTCCGAGACATAATCTGAACCCCAATGAAAACAAGTGTATCACTTTGTCATTGTAGACTTACCCATATTGGAAAGACTCGTATACAAAAGCTTCAACGTGATGGTCTTTTGGAAAATATCAATGATGAATCATTTGATAAATATGAGTCTTGTATCTCTGGAAAGATGACCAAGAAACCTTTTAATAGCAATATTGAAAGGGCTATTGATCTACTTGGACTTATACATACTGATGTGTGTGGACCACTTAGACATGTGTCAAGGAAAGGTGCTAGCTACTTCTTAACATTTACGGATGATTATAGCCGTTATGGTTATGTTTATTTACTTAAGCATAAACATGAGGTATTTGAAACATTCAAAGTGTTTAAAGCAGAAGTAGAACTGCAACTAGGAAATAAGATTAAAGCTCTTCGTTCTGGTCGAGGTGGTGAATATTTAAGTCAAGAGTTTAAAGATTATTTAAGTGAGAACGGAATTGTTCAGAAACTTACTTCTCCATATACTCCACAACAAAATGGTGTATCCGAAAGGAGAAGTCGTACATTATTGGATATGGTGCGATTTATGTTTAATCTTACAACTTTACCTTTATCCTTTTGGGATTATGCTTTAGAATCTGTTGTTCGTATTCTGAATATGGTTCCCACAAAGAAGGTTGATAAGACACCATATGAACTATGGCATGGCAAGAAGCCATATTTGTCTTATTTAAAGATTTGGGGTTGTGAGGCGTATGTGAAACGTGACTCTGGAGATAAACTCCAACAACGCTCAGTAAAATGTATCTTTGTAGGTTACTCTAAGGAAACTATGAGTTCCTACTTTTATTATCTGGCTGAGAACAAAGTTGTTGTGGCTCGGTATGAAGACTTCCTTGAAAGTGATATTGTAAATCAAGAATTCAGTGGGAGAAACTATGATCTTGAAGAAATTCAAGAAGATACATTGCCTTCTGAAAATACTAGCGAAGAAATTCCAATAGAGCCAGAAAGTCTAGGATCTCCACCAAAATTAATTCCTCTATGTAGGTCTGCAAGGACTATATGTGCGCCAAGAAAACTATGTCTTAACATAGGGGATGATGAGGAGGAAGTAGGGGATCTTGGTGAACACGCCCCACGCCAAGGCGACGCCTTGGCGGCGCGCCTTTTAGAACCTTGCTTTTTAGCATAGATAACATCAAGCATTAATTTAAATCAATTTAAAAAAAATTAAATATCTCACAAACGGTAAATCGTCAAATGACAAAAAATACACTATTATAACAAGAATTAAATAATCTTTCTATTAAGGGCACGTCTATATACTTTCGACGAATTTTTTTTCTGAAAAATCATATACGAATCATATATTAATTTCTCAGGCAAAAAAAATTCGTCGAAAGTATTACATGTATTCAACGTTAAAAAATTAATTTAATTCCCATCTTGTTATTAGTTATTTAAGAATTAACGGTTTATTAATTATTTAATTTTAAACAAAGTAGACTTTTCTTGTTAGATTAAAAAATTAGTTGTTGACTTGGGAGTTTTTTATGTATTTGAAAAACTTATTTACCATTGTATAGTATACTAAAAAATATTTACTAATCTAGTTTCACTTCCAATTTAATAAGCTAACCTATCTACGCTTTTTTACTTAAAATCATTTTTTAAAGCCTTGCTCCCTTAACTGCTCATCTTCACATCCTTCAACTAAAATTCTTCACTTTTTTTATTTGTATGCATTAGATGATAAGTGAAAATTTGTGTTTGGTTGATGTTCGTTGCCACATACCGTACTTGTGGAACATGGTAGTGATCTTTGTCACTATAAAAATTTGATTTTGTGTAGTTAAGTGGCGCGTAACTTTTAATTTAAGTTGTTGGGTTTGGGTCAAACCAATCGATAAGCATTTTCAACGCGATTTAACTCGATCTGAAAAAGCTTATCGGGTTCAGATTCGGATTTGGGTCGGGTCTACCCGACCCGACTGACACCCCTAGTTGCCAATGCACACTTATTGGTCTGCTAGAAGAAAGGCTGAGTCGTATTAGTAGTGTTGTATATAAGATACGAATCAATGACTTTGGCATGAATTGCTTAGTTCTTTAGCAGCGCAATTACTTTATAGTCATACCATATGTTAAACTAGTTGGTAATATACTAAAATAGTTTTGTACAACATACGAGTATAAATCTAGAAGGAGAAATTACGTAGGGTAAAAAAATTCTTAATTCACTTCAACCATCGCTATATTAATACGACCGAGTTGTTTTAAAAAACCTAAAGGAATTAATAGTGAGATGAAATACAAACTGAAAAATGCTATATTATTGTCAATATTTTTCAAAATACCATACATTGGTAAATAAAATTTTCAAAGACCATGAGTTGGTAAAAGCCTCGTTGATTTGGTGATTGGTTGTTATCTCAACGGTATTGTTCAACTCTCTGACAAAGAACGCTTCATCCACTATTGGGTGAGGTTATTAAGACCCTCTTAAAAAACCATCTATATCCTTATCTATACTAATTATAAAGGAGGGATCCCATTTGTTGAAACTTGAATTTTTCCTATAAAACTTCTCATGTAAGTTTCAACAATTAGCTAAATAAAGAAACTTTGAAATGTTAACAAAATAGTTGTCATCCCATATAAACAACCATCTTTACTATAAGTCAACTACTTCATGATATGCACGACTAAAAATTGAAAATCTCAGTATATTTGTTGAAAACCAATCAATGCTAAACCAAAACTTTCGCAAGAAGCTAATTATCTTCTCCCAATATTTAACCCACCCACCCTTTTGATCCATAATCATCGTTCGCTTTTATAAGTCAGTCGCCATAATTTTTTGGAGTCATATCATCACCAATTGTAAGCTCTTTTATCACCAATCCACCCTCTACTATAACTAGACCTTGGTTTTAACTCCAGTTGACTTCATTGTAGGTTTAGATATGGTTAATATATGGTTGTTTAACTATCTTATGATTCATGTGTTCTTGAATGAAACTTTTGTTTTTATTTTGATCTTGCAGACTCACAAAATATTATTACACATGATGGATCTTTTTGAAAAGTAAATTTTGCTCACACTTCATTCGTATGGGGTTACTGACTATCTGACTTACTGTCAACTGTCAAATAAAGTTTTGTCAACTTATGTAGGAAAAAACTATGAATATTAGAAAGTTGGGTGAAGTTATTCTGCCGATGCAAATGTGTATATAAAAGCTTGGAGTATCAGCTAACTTGCATGTTGAGAAATTAGTATTTACTACTGGAAATCTGTTAAGAGTAATCATTCTAAGAAGATTCGAGCAAGGTATGTGTTCTTAATGTCAATTATGATGGTTCAAAAAGTCGCTAAATGCATTTTAATTTTCACTCTACGGGCCATGTTGTTTGTTCATCAAGTTTCACTTTCTTTTAGCAAGAAAGATGGACGAGTTGGAATGAAAGTATGACACAAAAACTCAAAACTGAATCTTAACTTCTCTATTGAATAATAGTTCTCAATGAAAGAAATGTTGACGATGATGTTAAGGTTTGTGTTCTAATTATCCATTTCGAGTGACCCTATTCAGGTTCATGTTGTAATTATGCATTTATATATATCGTATTTCTTTTAGGTTTTTTGCATAAACCTACGCTCACAGCACCTGCACACATTTGAGTTCTCCAAGAGACATGGTCTTCTTGAACCTTTAATGTTTTTTCATGTTTAATTTTTGTAAGTTTAGAGTCTAATTTTTGTTTATGTTGTGTTTGTAGTTCTTGATGGTAATCTTTGTAGATTTGGAGATGCTACCATTGATGAATATTTGAAGATGACTACTATACATGTTGCATATATCAGATGCTCGATAAGATTGAATATATGTTGCAAAAGTTAGATGAATCAAAACATAATTCAGAAAGTTCACTGAATGAAAAATATACATGTTGCATTGTTTAGATGCCCAGTAAGATAATACTACTATTACATGGCCATTCCTCGTATATTTTTTCTTATTGTGTTTAATGTCTTTTTTTGTACTAATTTATACCATGGAACTTAGAGGATACCCGCCCGATTACTATGGAATTTTACACATACTTGAAGATTAAAGATGGGGAGGATTTATTGACTTTTTCAAATATTGAGATACCTTCAATTAATTTGATTTTATTGTTATGTTTTATATGTACCTTTCTTCATTAACAAAAAATAACTGCTAGATTAGTTAGTGATATGCTAAACTGAACAAACAAACACGTCTTAATAATTCGGCAAATAGATTACTAACCGCAATGCTCAACACAATATAAAAACATGGTTACACAAAGCTTATACATAATATGATACATCTATAAGTTATGGTAATGAAAATGAACACATGTTGATAACTTTTGTTTCTTTGTACCCATGCTTAATGACAACATGTGTATTTGTTTCTGTATTAGCTCTTTAACTAGAAGCATTACATAGAATGAGATGAGGTAATTATATTATTTTTCATTATACAGGATGACATCAATTCATAGAATTATAAGGTTCCAGATTATACTTTAAAGGTTTTTGATCAATTGATTGTCATTTGTTGCATTAATGCAGCAATGAACCTTAACTGTTCGATCACCTATAACCCATACTCGGAGATTTTGTTATGTCTCTAACATGGTACACTAAAGGTAGTTACATATCATACACATTACAGATGCTACGTTTTGTTTATTCATGTGGCACCCTTGTTTCTTACGTTTTATCAGGTTGATGGTCTTATTTGGCTTATGGAAGAAACGATATATGCCTAATCAATATTGGGAATCCAGGATATTACTTAATACTATAGATACATATGAACACAATTATGTGAAACTTGGGTGGCTTAACGGGTCAAAACATGTAATTTTTACAACGGGTTATAAATGATTTTCATATCGTTAACTTTGGTACTCAAAATTATACCATTTAAATTTTTTAATGTTGTTCTGCTACAACGATGAACAACTTGATCTTTTCAAGTTCTATTTTGGACATTACATTTACCAGAATATCGCATATCATTAATTATCTCCCCGCCGCTATGCGCGGGTACTCGTCTATAATAAAAAACTACACGGAAATATAGGGAACAAGTGCAAATGGATGATATTATTTGGTAGTAAGCAGTAATCACCCAACACTACTCTCTCCACCATACACGTGTCATAATCTCAACCATCCAACCGCTACCGAGCCTCTATAAATACCATCCCCAAATTCATCCATTCATTTTTTATCTCATCATTAAAAAATAAAAAATTAAATCTTCAAATCTCTCTTTCTCTCAAGGTATCATCCTTTTCTGTTACTTCTTGTTTAATTAAGTAATGGTGGTGTGGTGGCGAGTTGTGGCGAGCTATGGTGGTGTGGTGGCGAGTTGTGGCGAGCTGTCACATAAAAATGGCGAAGTCAGCTTATCGTCATACCTAACGCTCTTACTAAACGTTTATACCCTTTGACTTGCCGGGTCAAACCAGTTTATATGAAACGATAAAGACAAAGACAGACTATTCACTATGTTAAAAAAATTGTGTAATGCGAATTATGTTTTTAAATGTAAAATACATGCGTAAAAATCACAAGAAACATAAATACTCTTCGGTCCTCACCAACATAACGACGATAGTGAGTTTCAGATAGCGTGAGGCGTGATGTGACGGTACGTTTAAGCTTCAAGATTTAAGAGTCATGGCGAAGGAATGACGTTTTTTAAGGCGTGACAAAAGCGATAATTTTTTTTATAAATTTTTGTAATACACTAATAATATCATATTTCATATACATATCGAGTTTACAAAAAGTGCTATCAACTAAAGATGATGATAATTGGATGGTAATAATTGCACGGTTGACGACGAAAACGATTCTAAGTTGCCACTCTTATCTGTTGTTGTTGGAAGAAGACATGGATATAAAAACTTTATATCTGAATTAAGTAATGTTTGTTAACGCGGTTAGACTTAAAAGTTAAAATCGCATATCTTTCAATTACGTTATCAACTTTGTACTAAAAATACAGTTGTGCTTAAAAGCTCAAATACAAAATAACCCAATAAATGTCTAAATACAAAATAACCCAAAAATTCTGCAAAAACCAAAAAAAAAGGCGGCACGCCTTGCCTTTTTGCGCGCCTTTACTTGTCATTTGACGCCTTGACTCGCGCCACGCAACCCACGCAATAGTGTATATCGTAACGGCGAGATCACGCCCCACGCCAAGGCGACGCTTTGGCTGCGCGCCTTTTAGAACCTTGCTTTTTAGCAAAGATAACATCAACCATTAATTTAAATCAATTTAAAAAAAATTTAAATATCTCATAAACGGTAAATCGTCAAATGACAAAAAAATACACTATTATAACAAGAATTAAATAATCTTTCTATTAAGGGCACGTCTATATACTTTCGACGAATTTTTTTTTCTGAAAAAATCATATACGAATCATATATTATTTTCTCAGGCAAAAAAAGTTCGTCGAAAGTATTTACATGTATTCAACGTTAAAAAATTAATTTAATTCTCATTATTTAAAAATTAACGGTTTATTAGTTATTTAATTTTAAACAAAGTAGACTTTTCTTGTTAGATTAAAAAATTAGTTGTTGATTTGGTGATTGGTTGTTATCTCAATTCTCAACGGTATAGTTCAACTCTTTGACAAAGAAGGCTCCATCCACTATTGGGTGAGGTTATTAAGACCCTCTTAAAAAACCATCTATATCCCTATTTTTTTCCATTTTTTTTTTATAATTTTGTTTATGTTAAAAAACTGAGAAACTGAAAATACAAAATAAAAATTATAAATTTAATTGGTCAAAAGTATTAAACTGAGAAAAATAAAAAACATAACTAATAAAAAACTACACGGAAATATAGGGAACAAGTGCAAATGGATGGTATTATTTGGTAGTAAGCAGTAAGCACCCTCCACTAGTCTCTCCACCATACACGTGTCATAATCTCAACCATCCAACTGCTACCGATCCTCTATAAATACCATCCCCAAATTTATCCATTCATTTTTTTATCTCATCATTAAAAAATAAAAAATTAAATTTTCAAATCTCTCTTTCTCTTAAGGTATCATTCTTTTCTGTTACTTGGTTGTTTAATTTTTTCAATCCTTTGATGACGTCATCATCATTATTTCCATCTCTTGTTTAATACTTGTAATTAGTTTTCTCATCAACGATTTTAACATATGTATATGTTTGATGACGTCATGATTGTTTATATTCGAAGACGTTGCACATGTTTTGATGACGTCATTCATCTATTGTTATTATGTGGATTTTAACATATGTATATGCTTGATGACGTCATGATTGTTTAGATTCGTAGGTTTTAAGAGGTGTTTGTTTCGGTCTATTACGAGCTTATTTCATTTCGCCTTAATTTTCCGGCTTATTTTCAGACTTGTTGGCTTATTTGAGTTTATTACGATGTAAGCTCATAAGTCTCAAAATAAGCCATAACAAACATGCCTTTAGTTTGGTCTGATCAGCTGCTGATGATATAATACTGGCTCGATTATATGTGAGCGCATAACAAGCTTATTTGATTTGGCCTTATATTTCATAAGCCTCAGCTGTCCGGCTTATGTTGAGACTTGTGGGCTCATTCAAGTTTATTACGATAAACTGAGTCTCGTGATAAGCCTGAAAAATGATGCTTTTTAAATATGAGCCAAAATCAAACAAGCTCGTAAGCCTACATATAAGCCAAAACAAACATACCTTTAATTTTGTCTGATCAGCTGTTGATGGTATAATTAATAGATTATATGCGAATAGTAGTTGAAAGATAACAAGGCTACACGTGTTGGAATTGTGTTTAGGTCCTAATACCACTTACGTATAATGCGATTAGTATTAGTATATCAATTATATCTATGTTGGTTGTTATTGGTTGGAGGCTGTGCTTAATAAGGTGTGTTATTTTCGCTTTATGTGTTTTAGGGGAGTTTTAGGTAGGTTTTAGGGGAGTTTGTTTCGGTCTATTATGGGCTTATTTGATTTCGCCTTATATTTTTTAAGCCTCAATTTTCCGCCTTGTTTTTAAGACTTGTTGGCCTATTTAAGTTTATTCTGTTATAAGCTCATAAGTCTCAAAATAAGCCATAAAATTGGGGCCTATGAAATATAAGCCTACATAAAATTGGGGCCTATGCCTTTAGTTTGATCTGATCAGCTGATGATGATATAATATTGGCTCGATTATATGTGAGTGTATTACTATCTTATTTGATTTCACTTTATATTTCATAAGCCTCAGCTGTCCGATTTATCTTGAGACTTTTGGGCTTATTTAAGATATAAGCTCTTAGTACCTGTGTTGTTATTAGTTGGAGGCTGTATTGATGTTTAATATGGTCACTTTTTCTTTATAAGTCTTTTTAGGAATAAATGTCACTAAATTGATCCAACATTGAATCGAATCGAGGCTTAAATAGGAGGGGTTTTTAGTGATCGAAATGGATCTATAGGTCTTAATAAACGTGGGGTGTATCCTGGTGGTAGGGCTAGGATTTGTCTACATTTTTACCTCCCCCGTACCCTGCTCCGGCGGGATTGGGTTTGTTGTTGTTGTTGTTCATTAACTAGAAATTCAGTTGTGATTGATTCCTTGGTTTGCAATGAATTCTAAATTATTGAGGTTTTCAGCAGATGCAAAATTCTAAATAAGACTGTAGATATGGTGTTAGTTAGATAACGAGTTGCTTGTTTTTTACCAATTGTTAACGAGCTTTCGATATATTTGTTGAAATATGTTCGCACCATGATTCTAGTAACTCATGGTATTTGATTCAATAAGTCGTTGCTGTTATGTGGTATGATTTGTTGCTAAGGTACTTTACTGTGTTCTGATTCTTTTTTTTTTTTTTTTTGTGCAGATGCAAATCTTCGTTAAGACCCTCACTGGCAAGACCATCACTCTCGAGGTCGAGAGCTCAGACACCATCGACAATGTTAAGGCTAAGATCCAGGACAAGGAGGGGATTCCTCCAGATCAGCAAAGGTTAATCTTTGCTGGTAAGCAGCTTGAAGACGGTCGCACCTTGGCCGATTACAACATCCAAAAGGAGTCCACTCTTCATCTTGTGCTCAGGCTTAGGGGAGGAATGCAAATCTTTGTTAAGACCCTTACCGGCAAGACCATTACTTTGGAAGTCGAGAGTTCAGACACCATCGACAATGTTAAGGCTAAGATCCAGGACAAAGAGGGAATTCCTCCAGATCAGCAGAGGTTGATTTTCGCTGGAAAGCAGCTCGAGGACGGTCGCACTCTGGCCGATTATAACATCCAGAAGGAGTCAACACTCCACCTTGTCTTGCGTCTTCGTGGTGGTATGCAAATCTTTGTTAAGACCCTTACTGGCAAGACCATCACTCTTGAGGTCGAGAGTTCTGACACCATCGACAACGTTAAGGCTAAGATCCAGGACAAGGAAGGAATTCCTCCAGACCAGCAAAGGTTGATCTTTGCCGGCAAGCAGCTCGAAGATGGCCGTACCCTTGCTGATTACAACATCCAGAAAGAGTCGACCCTCCATCTCGTGCTCAGGCTTAGAGGAGGTATGCAGATCTTCGTCAAGACTTTGACTGGGAAAACTATTACTCTTGAAGTTGAGAGCTCTGACACGATTGACAATGTCAAGGCCAAGATCCAAGACAAAGAGGGTATCCCACCAGATCAACAGAGGTTGATTTTTGCCGGTAAGCAGTTGGAGGATGGACGTACCCTTGCGGATTACAACATCCAGAAGGAATCGACCCTCCATTTGGTTCTGCGTCTAAGGGGTGGTATGCAGATTTTTGTGAAGACCTTGACTGGCAAGACAATTACCCTTGAGGTTGAAAGCTCAGACACTATTGACAATGTGAAGGCGAAGATCCAGGATAAGGAAGGCATCCCTCCAGACCAGCAGAGGCTTATCTTTGCAGGGAAGCAGCTCGAGGATGGACGCACCCTTGCTGATTATAACATTCAGAAGGAGTCCACTCTCCACCTTGTCCTCCGTCTTCGTGGTGGTAACTGAATAAAATCTCGATTCTTATCTTGTTTGTGTTTGTGGATGTTTCTTTAAGAATGTTTTATGTTTCTTTGCAAGTGGTGGTAAACAATCTGGTACTCATTTGATTCAAAGTAATAATAATTCTGTTTGGTGACTTGATAAGTTTTTGTGAATCATAGCTTTGTTTTGGTTGTGTATGAGCCTATGATATGTCTTATCGCCTTAGCATAAACATAGTTCGATTTTGGTTATGTTTAAGCATTTAGTTTGTCTCATTGGCTTAGTACAAACCGACTCAACTGTGCTGATTGTGGCTTTGATTTGGTTGTGCCTGCAGTCTCATTGGCTTTGCTCTAACCTAGTTCTCAAGTGCTTTCAGCGTGACCTGAACATGATAATTGTTAGTGCACTATAAATGGTTTGCTCTGGTTAGGTCTGATATTCTGATGATAAACACTATTTGAAGTTGGTTGCTCCATCTTGGAACACATAGGTGTCTAACTCATTACTACATGGTTTTCTTATAAAAATGAACTCAAATCCCCATTATGGGTGTCTAACTCAGAATTTCTTCGCTTTGATTCCGCCCCTACCATAAACATCATAAACACTTTGTCGAATGTTAGCATTTGTATAACTCTATATACTTTAGACCACTATCGTAATCTTTCGTTGAAACCTAAATCAGAAGTTTCATATTGCGTGTTTCATCGACCGTGTGTGTTTGAGAGTTGCAAACTCATATTTCTCGAACATAACCAAGCTTGAGGTAAAAATGGCACTAGTACTTGGCTCAAGCCAGATGGCGAAACTCAAGTGACGGTTGAATACCATTATGCCATGGAAGCCATGGTCCCATTGCGGGTCCACAGTATTCTCATTTCCACACAGCATGAGGGAACTGTTGCGAATGATGAGATTGCAGCTAATCTCAAACAGCATGTTATCAAGCCTGTGGTTCGTGAGAATTATCTTCATGGAAAGACTATCACTTGAACCCATCTGGTCATTTCGTCATTGGTGGACCACATGGTGATGCTGGAGTCACAGGTCGTAAGATCGTCGTTGATACTTATGGAGGTGGTGCTTTCTCAGGAAAGGACCCAACCAACCGAAGGAAATTACACATGGATGGTTGATTCATTCTGGATGCTGTAATCGGAAATCATAAAATCGTCATCAAGCAGCTTTCTTCCAACATGAATATAATGTCCTATCTTATTTTGTATTTTGGCTTTCACTTTTCCAATAGTGTCAGAACTCTCAACCCCGATAGTCACGATTTCTGTAGGCAACTTGATGAATACCGTCATCAATGTGACCACTGACCACAAGATGGAGTGTGGATTCACAGGGACGGAGCTAGGGGGTTCCCGCGGGTGCCCGTGACCCCTATGAATTTTTCTGTGTAGTGTTAATTTGTGAAGAAAACATCGATTTTTTCTAAATGTATGCACCTAGTCAATCGGAACGTGTTTCTACCCTTTGTTTTAATTCAGTTTCTATATATGTTATATTACGTTTCAAAAAAAATTGTGCACCCGGTCATATTTCATCCTGGATTCACTTTGGATATCGTAGTAAGTGTAATCACTAAGCTGCACTCCAGAAAAGATGAGCCTTTGGTGGTCTGGTGGAATGCCTGCCTTATCAAGGATTTTGGCTTTCACGCCATGGAAGGTGTCAAAACTTTCCACCTCAAGAGTAAAAATTGTCCGACCAGCCATTTGAAAACAGACTTTCCAAACCCTATCCGAAGTCCAAACAGACACCATCAACGAGCCTGTTAAGTGATAACAAGAACACAATCATGAGAAAGTAGACAACTCATTGACAATGCTTAAGTTGACAACATACTCGCTTGTTTATACATTTATGCACCAGCATAACACACCTCAATCATAAATAACAGCTGACCTTAACATGATAAAATGGCAGTGATTCAAAAGGAATAACGGGCAAATAAATCACTGAGTTCTGAGTGACTAGATCAAAATTTGAAGTTGAATTGCTCAACCCGATATATATTTCATGATCCCAAACTTCTTTATTAGAAGAATGCGGACGTATATATCTGTGAACGTGTAATTACATTAAAATGTATGTGTGTAAATGCTAAAAAAAGTAATAACACGTATAAACAAGTTTTAAGCAACCTGAAATAGTTTCAGAAGGAAGCGTAAAGCCTTTCGTACTTTAGTTTCCATCAAAGCTTTTATCTTGTTGTTCAACGCCACCAGCAAGCTGTTATAGCCACATAAAGCTCCCTTGGGTTAGTTATTCGTAGCCCAGCAACGATATCCCCACTTGAATAACTCCAATTTGAATTCTGACACAAGTTAGTGATCGCCAATCAGAGAAAAGAAATCAAAAATATCAGGTCGCTAAACTTGTTTGATGAACAGCCATTTTTGGTGACTAATAATCACTTAATACGTACGATGTGACTTAATTAACCGGCCAACTTTATTGACCTCTATAGCATGTGGTATTGTACCAACCTGCAAAAACCATTCCTGTGGTATGTCCATATTGCAGACAGTCCATTCTTTTCGAACGTGCAGACAACGTCCATGTGGGAAACCTTTGGTGCGGATAGCGTTTCTGGTTCCCTGTCCGAATGTGAAATGAGTAAAATGCCACAAAATTAAAACCATGAATGCAAGGGTATTTCAGTCGTTGCACTATGGGGGCACCGACGATATCCGCAGAAAAGGTTTCTCACATGGACGATACTTACAATTTCGAAAACGTAAGGACTGCGAGGCTGAAATTTGGACATATCACAGGGACGGTTTTTGCAATTTAGTCTGATCATAAATTAGAAAAGCATGATAAGCACGTATGAGATTAAGATGTGATTTATAAGAGGCCACTTTTGACAGAAATTTGATTTGTTAATGACTTCCTATTACTCACTTCAGGAACCAAGCCCAAGCAAAAACCTTTCTGAGGTTTATCCATTAAGGGAGTAACCCAAAACAATTCTGAATTAAACGGATTCTGATGTTTCAATGTAACGTGTACGAACCTATTACATGCCCTTTCTCAAGGGCATCTATGCCTTGAACAAAATTAATATACGCTAGACGAAAGTAGGCATAATGGTGATTTGGGTCGATTGCAATTGATTTCTGGCAGTCAGTGATTGCTTCTGCATACTGGCAGTTCAGGATATAAGCATCTGCCCTGAAAAAGTACCCATTTCACCATAATGTAACAAACATATTAAATATAAAACGTGAAGTCCAAGGGTTTGATACATGAAGATGCAAATAATCACAAGGGTTTGATAGTAAAATTACCCTGCAGCTTAAAGATCTCAGCCAATTCTTCGAAATCTTACAGCCAGATTGTTTCATATCCTTGAATGAAAGTATGTTCATGGTTAGAAGCATACTATGGAAGAAATATGATAGCAATATATATGTTGAAACGATGGTAATTTTCAGTAACAGGTTTTATCAAAATACAAGAATAACAAATCTGTTCAACTTCTTAATATCCAGCTCATGATACCTAAAATGTTGAACATTCGATGTAATTCTGGATTTTTTTGACAACCAAATTCATAATGAACAATGCGCGCAATATTGTATGACTGAACCGATCATCTTGATCTCATGTTCTTTTCTTTTCTTCCAGCTTCAAGACTAGCTAGTATGAGTTTAGTTTTCCAACTGTTAAGACCTATGCTATATATACACTAAATTGTCACCGATACAGACAACAATGGAATTCTCAAGAGGGACACATAATCAATTTTTAATTTGTGCGGAACTGGTGCCTGATAACTTTTCCTACTGTGTCGTATTATACTCACCAGCCATTATAAATTTGATTAGCAGCCACACAACATTATAACTTTAACTTATTTATTGACTTTTGAAGGGGTTCTGAAACCTTATTTGCTAAATAACATGGGTTTCATAGTCTTAGACCTTAAAATACTACTGTACTGGACAATTCTTACAAATATAGTAGCCACAAAACATAAAGATAACAGAATTAGATACAAATTATTTATATGGGGCAAACATAATTACTGCAACACACTTTAAGAGATACAGAAAGTCATCATGGCCGCAAAAGCACCGGGAAACAGGTTTTTAGATCTTTTAAGTGGCTGTTCATCATTTGCACTGGCTGGAGTCCCAAAGTATTGAACCTTTTCAGGGATGCTGAGAAGTTGACCAGCACTGATGCAAGATGCTTTACATCAGTCATACTTGGAGACTAAAGATTTGTAGTCCGTAAAATTGCTTACTCTCTTATAAATTCCAATAATAATATTTCTTTTTAGTGTTTGTGTCATTGTGGGAATGTGGCAAAGTGCCCTGCTAACGAGATATCAGGTATCCTCTATTTTATATAGATTGTCTTTACTTTTGAAACGTTCACCGATCAAGAAATGTACTTGATATCTAAAAATGGGTAGAATATGCAACATCCTAAATTTAACTTGATTCTTAAAATTACTATGAATCAAAAGATTGACTATGAATATGAACAACCAAAGACGGAGAACCTTTGGGAACCAAAAACTTTAGTTACAAGACAATCACATAATTAACCACACATACATGAAAATGTATAAAAAGGTAATGAACTTTAAGCAAGTGTTCACTTAAGTGAATGGACCTTGATAATGTTTAAACTGGTGGTGAAAGTGAGCGGGGTGCTACAACCGCACAAGGTGACTCTCCAACCCATTGCAAAGGTGGTGAAAGTGAGCGAGGTGCTTTAACCGCACAAGGTGACTCTCCCACCCATTGCAAAGGTGGCGAGAGTGAGCGGGGTTTTATAACCGCACAAGGTGACTCTCCAACCCATTCCAAAGGTGGTGAAAGTGAGCGAGGTGCTTTAGCCGCACAAGGTGACTCTCCCACCCATTGCAAAGGTGGCGAGAGTGAGCGGGGTTTTATAACCGCACAAGGTGACTCTCCAACCCATTCCAAAGGCGGTGAAAGTGAGCGAGGTGCTTTAACCGCACAAGGTGACTCTCCCACCCATTCTAAAGGGGGCGAATCATCTCCTCTGGAATATCCGACGACCCTCCTTTTCATAGAGGGTGAATCTTGCCCATTTTCATTAGCATAATGTCCGATCCCAATGACTTGTTCTTGGTGTTTTCTTTTGGACGCACCCTCCATGTCAATTAAGGTTAAAATCTGTTTTTATTGGGTGTTGATTTGCATGACCTTCTATATAGGAGTTTAGAAAAATCTTTTTAGGTTGAAAGAAAACTATATTGGCCCATTGGGCTTACATACAAGTTTATTACGTACTAATTTGTTACCAAATTAGTGAATGAAATTACTAACTTATGAACACATTTGAAAGAAGCTGAAGCTTTTCCAAATAAGTTTGTCTTAAAGATCTTGCAGTTTCCTTGCTTTTCCAGAACTGCGATGTCATGATCATCACTTTTTTCATATGGTTTTCTCGGTTTCTAGCTATCTACTTATGGCAAATACAATAGTTAGAAGCAGGTACCAGTCTACTCATTTCTTAAGCAAGTAAGCAGTATAAATTTAGTAATTCCAAACGCCCCTTAGCTGTATCAAATCGAAATTATTCGAGAAGCTGTTTAAATGAGCTCGCAAACACTCTGTAATAGTATAATATAAGCTTTCACTCCTTGTAACTATGAATGCGCTCCATAATCCTCTTGACTATCACGAGTGTTATATTTATAAGCCGGAATCTGCTTTTAGTTTGAAATATGTATTTGCATCCGTAACTATTTGATGTATATATATCAGCTGGTAGACTAGAAGTGAAAAGTAAGCACGACATGGAGAAATAATTTGTTAAAACTAACATGCCTGCACGTAAAGTTAAATGAATGAAAAAACTGATATGAAGTTTTGCATACGGTTTGGACATTGATGGTTATATCATCTTGATTCTAACAGTTATGTGGTGATTAGCTTTAAGTTGATGTCTATGGTTAAAATTTAGTATATTTAGATGCAGATATTCGTCAAGGCAGTCACCGGAAAGATCATCATATTCAAAATCGAAGTCTCTGATGCTATCCACAACGTGAAAGCCAGGATCCAGGATGAGGCAGAAGTCGTTTATTAATGGGGATCATCTTTAAGGAGGATAACGTACGTGTACAGTTGCCTCTTACTTTATCTAGAAAAGGATCCACACTCCATCTCGTGCTTAGATCGAGTGCACTCATGCATATATTCATCAAATTAAAACCCGCTTTGAAGAAACCATTTCTTCTGCAAGTCAAGAGCTCGGACACCATCAGAGATGTGTAAGCCATGATCCAGGATAAGAGAGGTGTTAACCTGTACCAGCAGAGGCTTTTCTATGGTAGTAGGCAGCCTATGGTAGTAGGCAGCCCGAGGACCGCTGCACTCTCTCTGGCAGCGAATCCACTCTTGAATTTAAGTCTAGATTTTGAGGTTATATGCAGATAATAGTAAAATCCTTGACTGGTTAGAAAACTATTGTGGAATTCAAAGGCCCAGACACGATTATGGAAGTGAAGGATAAGATTATTGAAGTAGAAGGCCTTCCTCCATGCGAGCAGACGTTTATCATTGGCAGGGTTATACTTGATGACAGTCCTACCGTAGTCTGTCTCATGCTTCGATCTTGTGGATCCTTTCTGATATTTGTCAAGACCCTTAGCAGAAAGACCACCATAACTCTGGGCGTCAAAAGGTCCGACACCATACGATATATAAAAGGTAAGATTCAGGATAAGGAAGGTATTTACCCAAATCGGTTGACAATTTTCTTCCTTGGAAACCAGCTCAATAATAGCCGCACCGTCTACCGACTATATCAATTTTTGAATCTACTCTCAGTCTTGTGATTAAACCAAGAAATTTTGCTGAAAGTGTTTGCGGTCTGAAACTGAAAGATCAGATACCATTGAAAACATTAAAGCCAAGACTCATGATAGGAAAGGTTTTCCTGCATACCAACAGAGTCTGTACTTCCTTGGAATACAGCTCAAGGACGGTCATACCCTTGCTGACTGCTTTATTGAGAAGGAATCCACACTACGTCTTGCCGTTAAGTCGAGTAATTGGAAGCCGATTCCCAGTATGACCCTAACCGGGAAAACCATCAGCATGGAATTGAAAGACCTGTTCTATGATAAGGAAGGTCTTCCACCAGAGGAGCAGACATTGATCTTTGCCGAAAAGCAGCAGCGTGAGGACGGTGTTATACCCGGGACTATACCTTCCCGATCGTGTGCTTGATTCATATTACAATTATCCTGGATGTTAAAAGAACCGACACTATCGACAACGTATCCTGGCCTGCTAAGTATCTATCTTCTCTTTTGCTTAAGTTTATGGTCGTTTGTTCTCTTTTGGTACCAACTTTGTTAAAAGTATATAACAAACTGTGTCGTAACTTTTAATGATTTATGATGGGTTATTGAAAATTTGACTTTATCCCACAATGTGTCACTTGGTGTCAAGAAGATTTGATCTTGAAAGAACTCGTATGGTTCATAAGTTGAGCTTTATAGCTCTGCATTAGATACAAGTCAAGGTTTTTATGTGATTAGGAACTCAAGATTAAATTGTGTTATGCCCAAGTATATTTATATCAGGAGGCAGTTTGGGAAGTTTTGTTTTAAAAAGCTGTTTTTAGAAGCCCGGTAAGTGAAGGACTTTTTCGAGTACTAATGCTGGTGCATGCATAATATATGATCAACTTATTATATTGTAGATGAGTTTTCTACATTCTCATTGCGGTTACGTGTTTGGTTGTTCCCACATTCAGTCTCGATCAACCACAGAAGTTAACAGGCTACCTTCATGATGTCTGTTTGGATAGGGTTTGGAAAGTGTCTTTTCAGATGGGCTGCTTGGACAGTTTTTGTGTTTTGTACATAAAAACGCATAAGTTCTTTACTTTTAAGCTTCACGATGTGACCAATTTTGGCATAAAATTAAAAAGTGTTTCACACGTTTAGCATTGGAATTGAAATGGTCAAGGGTCTTTATTTAATATGATAGTACGCTATGTCATTTCAAGGGTCTTTCAAGGGCATTTCAAGGGTCTTTAATTTCAAGGGTATTTCAAGGGTCTTTCGTGTGAGATGATCTTAAAGACCAATTCTTATCCATGATTATTCAGTCACCACATATAAATACTGAAATTCATATCTACCATTGAGAGATCAGAGGTTTCTTGCAGCGAGGTAAGGTAACATACATAAGCTTTTGATTTATGATTAAACGCACTTGTTTGTATTTGAATTGCATGGATATTAAGTTTTGGATGCTATGTGTGGATGATAACTCAGAAATCAGGTAGTCGCAATTGATTTCAATAGCATTTTTATCTCTGCAAACCGATATACAGTATTTGTTTTCGTAAAATGTCATTATCTGATATACATTTATGACAATCTTTGAAACATGCTTTGAAGTTGATAACTTTAGGTGATCGCATATTGGTCCAAAACGGTTTGGTTTTAAAGTGCGTGTCTTGTTTTGGCAACTAAAACCAAACCGTTTTGATCGCATAAATGTAATCATAGATATGCTGCAATTTTTGAAATTGTAAAGAGTGTTTGTCATCACACATGTTTATGTAGGTTAATTTATTCTTCGGTGTTTATATTGTGGCTTTTGCTTTCACAGATGAAGAAGATATTCATTACGAATTCCCACTCTGGGAAGACAATCACCCTTGAAGTTGGGAGCTCTGACACCATCGGCAACGTGAAAGCCAATATTTATGAAAACGAAGGTTTTTCCACATACCGTCAGAGTCTGTTCTATGGTGGGATGCAACTCGATGACAGCCATACTCTTGCTGACTACAACATCCACACAGGAACAACACTCCTTCTCGTCCTTAAAATGGGGCAATGGATGCAAATATTCCTAAATACCAACACTGGAAAAACCCTTTCTCTTGAAGTAAAAAAATCCGAGACTATCAAGAATGTGAAAACCATGATTCAAGATATGGAAGGTATACCGATATCTCATCAGAGTCTGTTCTTTGCTAAAACGGAGCTAAAGGACGGATCTACTCTTGATTACTGTAGCGTCGAGAATGAATCCACACTCCATCTTGTGGTTGCGTTGACGAATATATCTGTTCAGAAGACTATTGACGGAAATATTTTCACTCTTGAGGTGGAAAGTTTTGACACCATCCGTGACTTGAAAGCGAAAATCCATGATAAGGAAGGTATTCCACCAGATCAACAAAGGCTCATATTTTCTGGAGTGCAACTTAGTGACGGATTTACCCTTGATTACTACAATATCCAAAATGAATCCACGCTACATCTTGTGGTCACACTGATGACAATATTCATCAAGTTGCCTACCGAAATCGTGATTCTCGGGGTTAAGAGTTCTGACACTATTAGCAAAGTGAAATCCAGGATACAAAATAAGATGGACATTCCTGTATCACACCAGAGGATGATCTTTGGGAGAAAGCAGCTTGATGATGACTTTATGATATCCGATTACAGCATCCAGAATGAATCAACTATCCATCTTGTGTTGATCAATGGATGGCAATATCCTTCGGTTGACACTGCACTTGGTTCTTTGTCGCTGAGGTGATAGTTTTACAGACCTTTGCAGAATATAGTATTTACTTTCTAGTCTTTAACTTTTGTTGCACGATTTCTTATCTATGGCGTATTTTGATAACTGGTTTGGATAAGAATTTCCCGGCCATCGTTCTACTAAGAGATGGTCATGTTACCTTATAACTAATTATAAGTAAGATAGCAGGCGTATGGTTTGAGCTAAGGATCATTGTGAATTATGCATTCATGTTCGAGAAATATGAGTGTGGATTTCTTACCGAACGTCTTTGCGAGTATGTATCGTGCCTAATGGTTATCAAACTCATTCTCTCAAAGCAATACCCTTAAAATAACACTAGAACGGTACCCGCGCAATGCGACGACGAGTACCTAATAACGAATTTTGAGACTAATAAATATTAGTTTCTTACTCACTGTAAAATTCTAAAAAATCGAATTAAAAAACTTACTAAAATTGAAAAAGAATAAAAGTTAATAAAAATATATTAAAAATGATATCGAATTAGAAAGCATAAAATTTTAAAAAATATAGTGAAATTGGATTATAAAAATAATAAATAAATAAAAAGATTTTTCAATTTAAAAGAAAAAATCTTGTTATAAAAGGTTAATACAAAAGTTTGTTACAAAAGGTTGTTAGAAAATGTTATATTATATAATGTTGATAAAAATATCAAGAACTTGCTTTATTTAGTAGGTAAAAAAGTCTGAATTTTCAGCCTTGCTATTTTTAGAAGGTCCCAAATGCTTTATATAGTAGTATAGATATTCAAATACTATCAGACTAATACCAACATAGGGTATGTTTGGCGTGTGAGCTTATTAGAGCTTATCGTAGCTTGAGCTTATTGTTTTTAAAAAATAAGTTACTATTAAAAATAAGTCTCGTTTGGTTGACATAGCTTGAGAGAGCTTGTTAAAAAAATAAGCTTTTAAATAGCATGCTAGTTAAAGTAGCATGTGAAATAAGCTCAAGCTACATGCTGCAGCATCCAGCTCTAGCAACCCGCTGCAACAATTCGCTCCAGCTCTTAAGAATGCCAAACACACCCATACGTACTATACCCAACCCCATTTAACCAACCAGAAAAAAACGAACCGAATCTATCGAAACTGAACCAAGTTAAACCATATAATTAAAAATTAAAAAAAGTTAAATTTAAAAAAAAGGTAAATTAAAAAAAATTTAAATAATGTGATTTGAGATTAATGTAAACCATCTTTTTAACATATACCAACTAATCATGTTTATTTAAACCAACTTTTCATTTTTTTTAAATATTAAATATTCCACAAACAATAAATCGTCAAATGACAAAAAATACACTATTACAACGAGAATTAAATCATCTTTCTATCGAGGGCACAAGTATATACTTTCGACTAACTTTTGTTTTTCTAAAGATACATATATGATTCGTATCTCAGATCATATATGATTTTCTAAAATCATATATGATTCGTGATACGAATCATATATGATTTTCTCATAAAAAAGTTCGTCAAAAGTATATATATAAATGTATTTCTTGATAGAAAGATAATTTAGTTCTCGTTAGGATGACATGTTTCATTTTGTATAACAATTTACGGTTTTGCCGTTTTGAGATATTTAATTCTTAAAAAATGATATTTTTTGGTTAGATAAAAAATGGATAGTTGGATCTATTCTAAAAGACGGTGTAAATTGACTTTTTTCCTTAGATGTAATTCGAATTATTCGAGTCAATTCTGAAACGGAACTCCAATCAAATTCAATTTCCGGTTTAAGTAAAATTTGAATTTGATACTATTCATTTGTTATAGGAAAAATAACAGAATATCTTGGGCTAAAGTTAGCCTTTTGAGACCATAAACACAAAACAATATTGGGTTTTAACATAAAACTTATGGGCTCAAGGGTCAAAACTATTGAAGGATAATAGTTCCTTGATTATTCTCATTACAAAGATTACAATATATAGCATACGGGAGATAACCTAGAATGGATGGGCTAGGCCTTAATACAGCAATGGGCCTCATCCAAATAATCTGAGAAACATATGTCGGCTAATACGCCCCCACAGTTGGAGCGGGAGGAGAGCAAACGCTCAAACTGGTCCGAAAATCTTCAAATAATGCAGACGGGAGGCCTTTGGTGAAGATATCAGCAAACTGGTAGCGGGAAGGAACGTGAAGCACACGAACTTGACCGGCAGTGACTAGATCACGAACAAAGTAAATGTCAATCTCTATGTGTTTTGTGCGCTGATGTTGAACCGGATTAGCAGATAAGTATACAGCACTAACATTATCACAGTAAACAAGTGTGGCACTCGACAAAGGTGAATGAAGCTCACGAAGTAAGTTGCGAAGCCAGGCGGTCTCAGCAACGACATTAGCAACACCACGATACTCGGCTTCGGCACTTGACCGCGAAATGGTATGTTGACGTTTTGACGACCAAGATAATAGTGTTAATGCAATAATGACTAAAAACGTTACTTGCATTTTTCGGTCTCGCTTAGTTTTGATTACGACAATATGTAAAAATAAGCATTTACGAAAACAATGAAAAACGAATTCTTGAGTTCAAGTATTTTTCATTTTACCCATTTTCACTTAAGGTATGGATAAACAAGTAGTAACCTTAATCAAGTGATCAAGTAATTTAATCTTTTCTTAAAACTTACTTTTTATTAAATGTGACAAGTTTTTATTAAACTTTATTTTTAAGAAAATGTTTTATTAAATTAATTATTTGAAATTTGAAAATGGCATATTCTTATTCTGTTAAGAATATCCTTTCAGGATATTTTTATACCCAGATAAGACCTCCACCACTAAAGGACAAAAAGGAGCGGAGTCTAGTCCGGCGGTACCTTATCGATAAGGTACCGCGGGCTGTGATAAGGTACCGCGGGCAGATATAGCCGTTGGCTCCTTTATCCTTTAAATAGTGGACCATTCTCAGCTTTTTACCTCACCTCTTTTGCACATTTATTTCTAGATTCAAACCCCTTCTTTAATCACTCAAATCTTTGATCATTTGTTTGATTATTACTTGTTTAAGAAGTGAATCTTGTTCTTCCATCCCTTCCTCTCCAAGTGCAAAGAGAAGAACACTATCCTAGTGAAGTGTTGAGTGCACCACCAAAGATCCATTGAAGATCAATTTTTATATACTTGTAGTTGTGTCATAGTTGTGAAGATCCAAGTAGTTGTGTCTATTTGGAAGTTGTGTATGTACTAAGTATAGTTGTGTAGATTGGTCCTAGCTACGATTAGGGCTCGACTTTTAGCTTAGAGTCGGAAATTGGTTAAGCAACGTGTACGGTTTTCTCCACCATAAGGAGCTTGTTGTGTAGTGAACTCTCGAGTAAGGAGTACTCGAGGAGTGGAGTAGGAACGAGGAGTGAGCTTCGTTGCCGAACCACTATAAATCCTTGGTATTCGGTTTGATCTTTCTTTACCCTTAACTCTTTACATTCCTTATTCTTTTTGCATATACATGTGTTAATATTAGATTAGCTACACTATCATTCTTTATTCTTTGTGGATATATTTTTGTTAGTATTAGTTTAGCTACACTATCATTGTTCATATTTGTGCATAAGAAGATTTCACATATTTCCTCAAGCCTAAGTTTTTTGAAAAAGGATTTTTGGAAACCATATTTTAACAAGTAAATTATAAGAAACTATTCAACCCCCCCCTTCTAGTTTCTACAATTGGTATCAGAGCGGGTTGCTCAAGAATTTTTAAAGTATATTGTATTTTAAAACTTGAATCGATCTATGGATTCCAACAAGTACCTAGAAGGGCAATCTATGCAAAGACCACCACTTTTTGAAACCGATAGTTTTATTTATTGTAAAAATAGATTTGAAACTTATGTGAAATCAAAAGATTTAGATCTTTGGCATGTTATTACCAATGGTGATTTTTTACCCTTTCAATTTAATGAAGTTTCTAAAACAAAAGAATTAGTCACTTTTGACAAAGCTAATGATGATACTAAAAAGAAACTTTCAAAAAATAATGAGGCTAAAATGGTGATTTATAATGCTTTGCCTAAGAAAGAGTATGAAAGAATTTTTATGTGTGAAACCGCTAATGATATTTGGAACACTCTTTTATTAACCCACCAAGGTAATAGCCAAGTCAAAGAAAGTAAAATCGATCTTCTTGTCCAACAATATGAACAATTTGTCATCTTAGAAGATGAAACTATTGATAGTGAATTTGCTAGGTTTAACACCATTATTACTAGTCTAAAAGCACTTGATGAAGGTTTTTCTAGCAAGAACAATGTTAGGAAGTTTCTAAGGGCCTTACATCCAAAGTGGAGAGCAAAAGTCACGGCTATTGAAGAGTCGAAAGATCTCTCAACTTTATCACTCGATGAACTCATAGGAAACTTGAAGGTTCATGAGATGATAATTTTGAAGGACTCGGAATTAGTAAAAACCAAGAGTGAAAGGAAATCTCTTGCACTTAAATCCAAGAAGGCACAAAGTGACCATGATAGTTCCTCGGAAAGTGATGACGAGGAGTATGCATTGGCGTTGAGAGATTTCAAGAAGTTCTTCAAGAGACGAGGTCAACACGTTAGGCAACCAAACTATGACAAGAAACCATTGTCAAAGAATCGGTTTGTCAAGAACGAAAAAGGTGATAGGAGTTGCTTTAGATGTGGTGATCCAAATCACTTCATTGGTGATTGTCCAAAGCCGGCTCGTGATAAGAACCACACGGCATTCGTTAGTGGCGCTTGGAGCGATAGCGGTGAAGATGATGATGACAACCCCAAAGAGGAGAAATGTCTTATGGCTCACACTTCTAAAGAGGTACATTCCGAAACCGAATATTATAGCAATGATAGTTCCACTTTAGATGATATTGAATTTGAAGGCAAATATGATAGCTTACACAAACTTAGTCTTAAATTCATAGAAAAGAATAAAATCTTAAAATCAACCAAAACTAAGCTTGAAAATGAGATCAATGAACTTAGGGAGAAATTGGCTAAACTTGAGAAAAACAATGAGGTTGATTTAGGTTGTCTAAGTTGTGAGAAACTTAGATTAGAGAATGATGATCTCAAGAGCACCTCCATTAAATTGGAAAAGTTCATGAAAGGTACTAGTGCTCTTGATGATATGTTAAACAAACAAGTTCATTCTAAGGAAAAACTTGGTCTAGGTTTTAACTCAAATGAAGCCTCAACTAGTGAACCAAAACAAGTCAGGTTTTCACAGAAAACACCTTCTGGACGCGGTTCCACATTGTATGGCGCGGTTCCTTATCACTATGGAACCGCGGCCATAGATAAGGTACCGCGGCCAGAAGTTGATTTTTGTGAAAACTCTGAACTTTCTAAAAAATCTAAGTTAAATGAAAAACCAAAGCATCTTACTGTTAATAAGGTTCAATTACCCATATTTGACGACAATGCTATTAGTAAGTTCTATAAGCCGTTAAGTAAACCTCTCATGGGAAATAGAAGTTTATCTAGACTATCTTCTACTCCACCTAGAGTACGGAATGAGTCTAAGCCTAGAAGTAGAACGACAACGCCTACAAGAGATAATCAAAACAACTCACGACCTAGAAGTAAAACTCCAACACCTAGAAAGAATAATAATAACTCTAAACCTAGATCAAACACACCTAGGAGAAGTAATGAACAACAAAATGGTTACATGAATTACTACCCTCCTCCATTTTGTTCTCCATGGGGAATCCCCACCTCATTCATACATCCCAACCAAATGCAAGGGATGTTTGGAACTAACAATTTTGGACCCATGAGATATTGGGGACCAAATGTTTGATCTTCTGTATTGTTACCTAGATATGCTTGGGAATTGATTTGGAGCCCGATGAGTGGATTAAGGATAGTGGATGTTCTAAACACATGACGGGTAATCGAAGTTTGTTCTCGCATTACAAAGCATATGATGGAGGTAACGTCACATTCGCTAGTAGTCTACGTGGTAATATCATTGGCAAAGGTACGGTTTCTCTTGACTCCATGACCATTGAAAATGTTGAGCACGTAGATAACTTAGGTTTTAACCTTTTAAGTATAGGTAAAATTTGTGATAATAAGTGTAAGGTCATCTTTTCGGAACATGACAGTGAAATCGTAAAAGATGGAAAAGTCATTGGAAAAGGTGTTAGAAAGCATGGGCTTTATGTCATGAAGGTTAATAAGAAGTCAAAAGACAACATATGTCTTGCGACTATAGATGATAGTTCTACTCTTTGGCATAGGAGATTAGGTCACGCTAATATGCGTTTAATTCAATCTTTTGTCTCTAAGGAGTTGGTAAGACACCTCCCCAAGATTAAGTTTGATAGTCACTTTTGTGATGCTTGCAAAGTTGGAAAGCAAGTTCACTAAAGTCACAAAGCCAAGAATTTGGTTTCGACCTCTCGGTGCTTAGAGCTCCTACATATGGATCTATTTGGACCTTCCGCCATACGGAGTTATGGAGGTAATCTTTATACCCTAGTTATAGTTGACGACTATTCTAGATTCACTTGGACTAGATTTTTGGCATCTAAGAATAAAGCTTTCGATCACTTCGAAATCTTTAGTCGGAGAATTCAAAATCAACTAGGATGTTCAATTGTTTCTATTAGGACGGATCATGGTAGGGAATTTGACAATGAAGTGCAATTTGGTGCCTTTTGTGAAGCTCATGGTATTACCTAATAAGTGTGAAAACACTTATCCTTTTACCACTTATTTCCAATAATAACAAGACCAAAACGTGTGATTTATGTCGTAAAAGTCGGAATTATGCGTGGTTTGTGTTTTTATTGTGTTTTAGGACCAAAATATGAAAAAGGAAGAAAACACGGGCTTTCACGGGCTTTTATCGAAGAAAACGGGAAAAGACGAAGTCAAAAGATCAAGAGTGCAAAAAGAACGGAAGTCCAAGGCCTATTCTGAAGATTTATCGAAGAAAAAGTCTAAAGACGGAAGTTTAACGAAGTCGAAGAACTTAAGTCTAATAGAAGAAGAAAATTAAAAGACAAGTTCAAATCCCGAGACGACAAAGACAAAGAATTAAAGTCGAGTCGAGAAAACGTGAAGAAAGCAAGAAAGAAAATGCAACACATGCACTCCTTCCACCTTCCCTATAAATACCCTCCTAATAGTCATTAGGAGGGTGGTTAGATAGTTTTAGTTAGTTTTCACTTTTTCATTTTCTTTCTAGTTTTAGAGAGAGAAAGTCTTAAACTTTCTCTCACTAAATTTCATCTTCTTTCTTAATCTTTTAAGATTAAACAACTTTGTATTGCTTATTTTCATTAATCAAGTTCCATTTTAAGCTTTTAATCCTTAATCTCATTCTACTCTTCTTTGATTTTAGATTGATTTTGGTGCGATTATCATATGATCCGTGTTGTTCTAAATGATTTCGTGCTTAAAAAGTTAATTTTTTGATCATTTCATAAGTTTTCATTTGATTAAGCTTTAAGACTTTTGTGCTTATTGGCTTATTTTTATGATTAGCTTTTTGTTTATAAAAGTTTTCCTTAAAAAGTTTATGTTTTTATCGTTTGATCCAAAAAGTTGCTTATTTTGAGGTTAGATAAGTTGACAAAAGTGCTTATTTGATATTGTTTAAGTTGATTCGTTCTAGTTTTGGGAATAAGCTCTCCATTATAGCTTATTTCTTGCTTTTTAACCGAATCCCACAAAAATCGGAAAGGGATTAAACCCCTTTCCGATCGAGACTTTCCGATCAGCCCACCCCTCTTTCCGATTGAGTCCAATCGGAAAAGGGTTTGTAGATTCCGACGGTGGCCAACTTTAATATTCCGATTGGTAGCCTTTATTTAGTATTCCGACGGTAGCCTTTGTAACATTCCGATTGCCCCTTTCCTTGTTATTCCGATTGGGCAGCTTTGTTGTATTCCGATTGAGTAAGAATTGTGAACATTCCGATTGGTTTCGGTTGCTGGATATTCCGATCAGTACACTCCCATATTCCGATTGTGTGCATTTTTCCATATTCCGATCACCAGATCGGATTACATTCCGATCTGGGTTTGTTTTAGCCTATTCCGATTGAGTTGTTTTGGTGCATTCCGATCTTACTTTCTTTTAGTACTTTTCAACTAAGTTCTTATTTTTAGTAAATTTTCTAAGTGTTAGTTTTATTTAGTGTGCTCGATTTATCTTTAAGATTAGATGCATTTATTTTTACTCGTCATTTTAGTATTAATCTTTATTCTTTCATTTTACTCAACGACACTTAAATTTCTTGCTATTATTTTAAAATAGATAATCAAAACCAAACCATTCTCTTGATTCACCAAAAGACGATTGAGTCGCACTTAAGACCGGTTCTCAATTCGAAAGGATTCGGACGATAAAGATTTTATACCTAGCCAAAAGCGAAGTATTATTACCCATAACTTCTCTGCTCCTCGTACTCCACAATCAAATGGGGTAGTTGAAAGGAAGAATAGGACTCCACCTTCAACCGTGCTAAAGTAGATGTCATAGCCAAATTACCTCCACCTTCAACCGTGAAGGGTGTGAGAAGTTTTCTGGGTCATGCGGGCTTCTATCGTCGATTCATTCAGGATTTCTCTAAAATCGCTCGCCCGATGACCCACCTCTTGGAAAAAGATACTCCTTTTATCTTTTCTAAAGAGTGTCTCGAAGCTTTCAATCTTCTTAAGGATAAGCTCACTAAGGCACCAGTCTTGGTTACCCCTAATTGGGAGCTGCCTTTTGAATTGATGTGCGATGCTAGCGACTTTGCTATTGGTGCGGTTTTGGGCCAACGAGTGAACAAACACTTCCAACCAATCCACTATGCTAGCAAAACAATGATGGGGGCGCAATTGCATTATACGACAACCGAAAAAGAGCTTTTAGCTGTTGTCTATGCTTTTGAGAAATTTTGCCCCTATCTTGTTTTATCCCCCACCATTGTGTACACGGACCATTCCGCGTTGAAGTACTTGATGACAAAGCATGATTCTAAGCCAAGACTTCTTCGCTGGGTTTTACTCCTTCAAGAATTCAACATTGAAATTCGTGACAAGAAGGGAGCCGAAAACCTGGCCGCGGATCATTTGAGCAGACTTGAGGATCCATATCAAGGGGATCATCCGAACAAAGAGATCAATGACTCTTTCCCCCTTGAGACCTTAATGTCTATAAATCTCAATCTCGATGGCACCCCGTGGTTTGCGGACATTGCAAACTACTTAGAGGGTGGTATTCTCATCAAAGGGTTAACATCCCAACAAAAGAAGAAGTTCTTGAATGATGTTAAGACTTACTTTTGGGATGACCCTTTTCTATTCAAACAATGTGCTGATCTGATCATTCGTCGATGTGTTGACGGACCGGCAGCTTTTGACATTCTCCAAGCTTGCCACAAAGGACCCACCGGTGGTCACTTTGGTCCCAACTACACCGCTAAGAAAGTGTTTGATTCTGGATTCTATTGGCCCACCATTTATCGTGACGCTCACGAAATGGTTAAGCATTGTGATGCTTGCCAACGTCAAGGCAAGATCACACATAAGGATGAGATGCCTCAAAATTTCATACAGTAATGTGAAATCTTTGATATATGGGGCATCGACTTTATGGGGCCATTTCCATCCTCCAAAGGGAACAAGTACATCCTCGTCGCCGTCGACTACGTTTCTAAATGGGTTGAAGCCAAGGCTCTCCCTACGAATGATGCGAGGGTGGTTGTGAACTTTTTGAAGCAGCTTTTCGCTCGATTTGGCGTTCCTCGTGCTATCATCAGTGACCGCGGGACTCATTTTTGCAACGATCAATTTGCAAGAGTCATGGCTAAGTATGGTGTCAATCACCGTCTTTCCACCGCCTATCATCCCCAAACCAATGGGCAAGCCGAGATTTCCAACCGTGGATTGAAGCGAATTCTGGAGCGTACTGTGGGAGAGCATCGCGCCGCGTGGGCCGATAAGTTAGATGATGCTCTGTGGGCTTTCCGTGCTGCTTACAAGACCCCGATCAGTTGTACACCTTATCGTCTTGTGTACGGGAAAGCCTGCCACCTACCCATCGAGCTGGAACATACGGCGTACTGGGCCTTGAAGTGGGCTAACTTCGACATCAACAAAGCCGGTGATCATGGCAAGATTCAACTCAACGAGCTCAACGAACTAAGGAATGAAGCTTATGAGAACTCGCTGATCTACAAGGAGAAGACCAAGATCATTCATGACGCAAAAATCAAGAACCGAGAGTTCCACGTTGGTGATCAAGTCTTACTCTTTAACTCTCGGTTGAATATCTTCTCTGGCAAGTTGAAGAGCCGCTGGTCTGGTCCATTCACCGTCGCCAACGTCTTTCCATATGGGACCATTGAGCTTTCTCAGCCGAATGGGCCCAATTTCAAGGTGAATGGCCAGCGTCTGAAGCTGTACTTTGGTGAGGACATCTATCAAGAGATGATTCCATCCCTCACCACGTTCCCCATGAACTAAAATTGGGTCGAGTCAGGCTCGTGACTCGGTGAACAAAAACAAGCGCTTCTCGGGAGGCAACCCGTGATCTATCCTTTACTGCTTTCATAATAAGTGTAGGGGGAGCCCCGTATGTGTTTGTTGTCTTGTTTCTTGTGCTGTGCAGGGATTAAAGCTTCAAAGATCCACCTTGATGACTTTTGACGAACCGTGATACCGTGTTCCCATCTTCCCGGTTCTATCCTAAACTCTTGTGATTCAATATTTCATATATGAATTCACTTTAGTTGTCCTTTCCTTAGCAAGATTTAAACAAAGTGCACAATGTCCTAAGTGTAGGGGAGTTTACTCCCACATGCTTAAACATTGAGGACAATGTTTATCTCAAGTGTAGGGGGGACTTCTATCGAAGTAAGTGGTCTTTTCCATGAATTTGCCCTCATTTTAACCGGAAAATTTGATTTTTCGACATTTTTCAAAATTTTTAATCTATTTTGGCCTAGTTGTATAGTTGTATTTGCCTTTGTTATGATTATTTTCTTTCCATTGCTAGAATTATTCTTCAATAAAGTGGTTTTAGATTTTTCTTAGTCGTGAACAAATTGACTCAACCCGAGTCTACTTATCCAAGTTTACTCTAGCTAGTATCCTTAACGTGTTTAAGTCAAGTTTTGCTAGGCTTTTATATAGGGAGCTATAAAACGCGAAAGTCTTAACTCTCACGGGTTAAGAACAAGAACTTTTAGCAAGTTCCTATAATTGATCCTAGAGAGTCGTTTATCAAGGGAACTTTAAAATGCGATTTCTAAACTTGAAAGAGTCTAAGAATTTGCAAGATCCTATAGGCGACTAGAAAACCCAAAACTTTGATTTAATAGGCTAAGCATCCACGAGTCTCATTCCTTGAGATTTTAAACTGTGGAGAACGAGAGATGATAGAGTCAATTATAAGTTCGGTATTCTTTCATGAATTTATGTGAGTTAATTATAAGCCTATTCTCCCTTCGCTTGTTAATAAATTTATCTACAATAAATAAGGTTGTACGATTTAAAAGGTTACTTAGCTTCTAGCCCCAGATCGTTTAAAAGTTGCTCGGTACGGATTAGAGTTCATAGCCAAGGCATAACTTATTGAAGCGGGATGCGAAGATTGGCGAGTCCGAAAAGGCCCTAACAAGGCATGAGGGCTACATTTTGTTGCTAAAGATCCAAAAGTGATGTGAAGAATCATTTATCAAAAATCAATATGAAGGATCGAGACACACGACGAAAAGCAAATACTCCCCTAAAGATCATGGAGAAGTCTATCCAAAAAGACCCTAACAAGGTATGAGGATAAATAGATCCAAGTCCTAAAAGGAGGCGGATCGTTGTATATCAAAGTCCAAAATAAAGATTGGAGAAAAAAAATGAAGAAGTCGTGGTCCAAAGATGAAGAATCTCTCAAAACTTCAAGTGAAGAAATTCCTATTATGAAGAGAAGGCCATTATTTCCTGAACGTCTCTCAAGATTCGAAGTATGAAGTCGCTGCCAAATATCGGTCCGAGAAAGGTCTCAAATCGTGAAGCGTGTTATGCCAAGATATGAACTTTATGAGGTCCCGAGAAGCAGTTTTAAAAGATTTGGTCCTTTAGCTAACTATTGATTAAATCGTTCACTTTATTTTCGGCCTAAATAACTATCGAAATAAGTCAATCAATGCATCCTCGTGATCATTCAAGACAAAAATAAAATATAAGAGATACACCTAGGAATAAGGGAGTCTAAGTAAATAATTGGCCCACATGAGTTCGTGTTAGTTTGCTAACTTATAATAACAATGATCTCGTTTTTAAGCTTGGTATGGGAACGTGAAACTTGAGGATGATAAACGTTCATGACTGCCCAAAACCCAATGTAAGTTTTTAATTTCTTTACTTGTTCTATCTCTTCATGTCTAGTATTTAATAAAGGCCAAGGTGGGTTATTTATGATGGAAAATGTAAACCGTGCTTTAAAATTAATGCATTGCATGAGGGCATTGCAATGGTCAAGTGTAGGGGATTTAATAAGTGTGAAAACACTTATCCTTTTACCACTTATTTCCAATAATAACAATACCAAAACGTGTGATTTATGTCGTAAAAGTCGGAATTATGCGTGGTTTGTGTTTTTATTGTGTTTTAGGACCAAAATATGAAAAAGGAAGAATACACGGGCTTTCACGGGCTTTTATCGAAGAAAACGGGAAAAGACGAAGTCAAAAGATCAAAAGTGCAAAAAGAACGGAAGTCCAAGGCCTATTCTGAAGATTTGTCGAAGAAAAAGTCTAAAGACGGAAGTTTAACGAAGTCGAAGAACTTAAGTCTAATAGAAGAAGAAAATTAAAAGACAAGTTCAAATCCCGAGACGACAAAGACAAAGAATTAAAGTCGAGTCGAGAAAACGTGAAGAAAGCAAGAAAGAAGATGCAACACATGCACTCCTTCCACCTTCCCTATAAATACCCTCCTAATAGTCATTAGGAGGGTGGTTAGATAGTTTTAGTTAGTTTTCACTTTTTCATTTTCTTTCTAGTTTTAGAGAGAGAAAGTCTTAAACTTTCTCTCACTAAATTTCATCTTCTTTCTTAATCTTTTAAGATTAAACAACTTTGTATTGCTTATTTTCATTAATCAAGTTCCATTTTAAGCTTTTAATCCTTAATCTCATTCTACTCTTCTTTGATTTTAGATTGATTTTGGTGCGATTATCATATGATCCGTGTTGTTCTAAATGATTTCGTGCTTAAAAAGTTAATTTTTTGATCATTTCATAAGTTTTCATTTGATTAAGCTTTAAGACTTTTGTGCTTATTGGCTTATTTTTATGATTAGCTTATTTGTTTATAAAAGTTTTCCTTAAAAAGTTTATGTTTTTATCGTTTGATCCAAAAAGTTGCTTATTTTGAGGTTAGATAAGTTGACAAAAGTGCTTATTTGATTTCGTTTAAGTTGATTCGTTCTAGTTTTGGGAATAAGCTCTCCATTATAGCTTATTTCTTGCTTTTTAACCGAATCCCACAAAAATCGGAAAAGGATTAAACCCCTTTCCGATCGAGACTTTCCAATCAGCCCACCCCTCTTTCCGATTGAGTCCAATCGGAAAAGGGTTTGTAGATTCCGACGGTGGCCAACTTTAATATTCCGATTGGTAGCCTTTATTTAGTATTCTGACGGTAGCCTTTGTAACATTCCGATTGCCCCTTTCCTTGTTATTCCGATTGGGCAACTTTGTTGTATTCCGATTGAGTAAGAATTGTGAACATTCCGATTGGTTTCGGTTGCTGGATATTCCGATCAGTACACTCCCATATTCCGATTGTGTGCATTTTTCCATATTCCGATCACCAGATCGGATTACATTCCGATCTGGGTTTGTTTTAGCCTATTCCGATTGAGTTGTATTGGTGCATTCCGATCTTACTTTCTTTTAGTACTTTTCAACTAAGTTCTTATTTTTAGTAAATTTTCTAAGTGTTAGTTTTATTTAGTGTGCTCGATTTATCTTTAAGATTAGATGCATTTATTTTTACTCGTCATTTTAGTATTAATCTTTATTCTTCCATTTTACTCAACGACACTTAAATTTCTTGCTATTATTTTAAAATAGATAATCAAAACCAAACCATTCTCTTGATTCACCAAAAGACGATTGAGTCGCACTTAAGACCAGTTCTCAATTCGAAAGGATTCGGACGATAAAGATTTTATACCTAGCCAAAAGCGAAGTATTATTACCCATAACTTCTCTGCTCCTCATACTCCACAATCAAATGGGGTAGTTGAAAGGAAGAATAGGACTCTCCAAGAGATGAGTAGGACGATGTTAAACGAGCAATCTTTGCCTCAAAAGTTTTGGTGCAATGTCGTAGATACATCGACTTATATTCTCAACCGAATTCTTATTCGACCTTTCCTAGGGAAAGACCCCCTATGAGATTCTTAAAGGTAAGAAACCCTCATTAGAATACTTTAGGGTATTTGGAAGCAAGTGCTTTATCCTCAACACCAAAGACTACCTTACCAAGTTTGACCCAAAGTCTTACGAAGGTATCCTTTTAGGTTATTCCCAAACTAGTAAGG
Source organism: Glebionis coronaria (assembly GCA_025667525.1). NCBI lineage: Eukaryota > Viridiplantae > Streptophyta > Magnoliopsida > Asterales > Asteraceae > Glebionis > Glebionis coronaria. The sequence goes on from JANFOE010000526.1 coordinate 104,703, forward strand.
CCTACATAGTCCTAAATAGAACCTCAGGGGTTATTGAAGAATCACTCAACGTAACCTTTGATGAAACCCCTCCTTCACCCAAGACACCACCATTGGTTGATGATGACTTGGATGAATTAGAAGTAGTTAAAGCCAAAGAGGTTAGAAAAATAGGAGTTGAAGACCTTTGTGTTGAAAAGGAAGTAAACATTAAGGAGTATAGGGATCATACTCTCAATAATGTCATTGGTGACTTAAATCAAAGGACCCTAAGATCTCAAGTCCAAAACCAAAGCAACTTCTTTTGTTTTGTCTCCTTGATTGAACCTAAGAATGTTAAAGAAGCTTTGACGGATGAGAGTTGGGTCATTGCGATGCAAGAAGAATTGAATCAATTCATTTCCAATGATGTTTGGGAACTTGTTCCTCCACCTAGAAGTTCTACCATTATAGGAACCAAATGGGTATTTAGGAATAAGCTAGATGAGAATGGTGTTGTGTCTCGTAACAAGGCTAGACTTGTAGCTCAAGGCTATAATCAACAAGAAGGGATTGATTACGACGAGACATATGCACCGGTAGCTAGATTAGAATCAATTAGAATCCTTTTAGCCTACGCTTGTGCCTTAGATATTAAGCTTCAACAAATGGATGTGAAGAGTGCATTTCTTAACGGTTTGATCAATGAGGAGGTATATGTGGCTCAACCTCCCGGCTTCATTGATTTTGAGAAACCGGACCATGTTTACAAGCTTAAAAAAGCACTTTATGGACTCAAACAAGCACCCAAAGCTTGGTATGATAGACTTAAAGCGTTTCTTGTTAAACATGAGTATACCATGGGTATGGTAGACAATACACTCTTTACAAAGAAGAAAGGTCCTCACCTCATAATCGTACAAATATATGTTGATGACATTATATTTGGCTCAACTTGTCAAGAATTGTGTGATGACTTTGCCAAAATCATGCATGATGAGTTTGAAATGAGTATGATGGGAGAACTTAACTTCTTTTTAGGACTCCAAATTAAACAAATGGACGATGGTATTTTCTTTAGTCAATCTAAGTATGCTAAAGAAATGCTAAAGAAATTTGGATTAGAAGAATCTAGACCAATGAAGACCCCTATGGCCTCGGATACTAAACTCACCGTAGATGATGATTGTGAGTCGGTAGACAACACCAAATATAGAGGTATGATTGGTAGTTTGTTGTACCTAACGGCAAGTCGACCGGATATCATGTTTAGTGTTTGCCTTTGTGCTCGCTTCCAAGAGGCTCCCAAAACCTCTCACCTTGAAGCGGTTAAGAGTATCTTCCGATACATTAAAGGCACTATACATTTAGGATTATGGTATCCTAAAGGGACCGGCGTAGAAACCATTGTCTACGCGGACTCGGATCATGTGGGAGACTATGTGGACCGGAAAAGCACTAGTGGAGTTTGTACCTTCATGGGTTGTTGTTTAACTTCTTAGTTCTCCAAGAAACAAACCGCTCTTGCGATATCCACCACGGAAGCCGAGTATGTGAGTGCCGGTAAAGCATGCCAACAAGCTCTATGGATGAAGCAAGCGCTTGTTGATTACGGGATTTCTCTTGATGATGTTCCCATCATGTGCGATAATAAAGGCGCTATAGACCTAAGCAAGAATCCCGTGCAACATTCGCGAACCAAACACATAGAAATTAGACACCATTTCCTTAGAGATAATGTTCAAAAGGGGAACATTATTATCAAAAAGGTGCCCTCCGAGGATAACTTAGCCGATATCTTCACTAAGCCACTTAAGAGGGAACCTTTTTATTACTTGCGTCTAGGTCTAGGGTTAATGGAACATCTTCCTCAAATTCTTTTCTTCTTGTGTGTTTTCTCTTACCACCTTGAGTCCTTGAGTCTTTTAAGATTCTTTTGAAAAATCTTCTCATCTCCTTTTCAAAACTCTCAAAGTCTCTTTCGAAAACGGTTGAGAAACTCGTTTGACATTGTTAATTCAATCTAAAAACGATTTTTCATAGATTCTCGCTATTAATATAGAGCTTACATAATTCATATGTATGATTCTCTCAAACATAGCAAGAACAAGATTGAATCATGGAGGATCATTGTGTCATAAGGTCTTGTCTTACACGCCTCCTACATTGATTTTTCTTTTATCAATGTATTTTGGTCAAATCTCTATTTCGTAAGTTTGCATATACTTTCCTTGTCTATCTTAGCTTTTAAGCACATCCCTATGATAAGTTAGACTAGAAAAATAAGATTTGCTGAAAAATCTTTCTCCAAACACCAAACCCTGCTTCTGCAGGCGGTTCCATAAGTAAGCCGCGGTACCTTATTGATAAGGTACCGCCACCATAGATAAGGAACCGCCTAAAGTGGCCTTCCTTTTCGGTTTTTTGTCTGAAACTCAAGATTTGCTCCAACCTTTTTGAGAATCTTTGTTTCAAACCCTTTGACCACCCCAAAAATACCCTAAGCCTTCCCTATTTAAACCATAAGCATTTTGCATTCTTCACATCCAAAATGTCTTATTCTCCAAATGAAATCCTTGAATCTCCTCCATTTTCTCCAATTGCTTTCAATCCAAACCCACCCAAGAACACTCTTAATCACATTTCTCCTACAAAGAATGTTGATTGTGGAACTTCCTTTCTTCCACCACCACCCTTTAGTGTTCTTCCTCCTTCTCATGATAATATCATGCACCATGGAACATATTGTCATTGTTGTCAATATCAATATCTTGCTATGGCACACATCTATGAGGAGTTGAGCTACATTAAGAGTCTCTTAATCAAGCCTCCTCTTCATTTTGATTATGAGATCTCCAACAAGCCACCACCACCACCCTCTACTATTACCTTGTCTTTCATATAAGCATTAGTTGCTTATCCTCAAGACACCAAATTCAAGCAAATCTTAGAATTCTAGAATAACTAGGATTAAATTTATGCTTTTGGCTTGTTTTTTTTTTCATACTTCCTTGTATGATGTTTCTTTAGTAACCTATCTTGGATCTTTGTCTTTGTGTTTTCTTCTCTTTTAATTTTTTTTGTGTGACCTATTGCTATATATTGTTGGTTGTTTCTTTTGTTCAACTAACCCTTCTATGTAGCTTGTCACTATATCTCGATTCCCCGGTGCCCCAAGCTAGGGGGAGTAAGCACCAAGGGGGAGTCTTTGCAAAGTCGTTTCTTCAACACCGGCTTACGCAACCTTTTTGCTTCGACAAAGGGGGAGAAATGAATAAACTCGTCTTCGAAAATCTTGTTTTCTGTGTGATTGAGTTTATGTATTGTCGGAATCAAAAAGGGGGAGATTGTTAATGCAATAATGACTAAAAACGTTACTTGCATTTTTCGGTCTCGCTTAGTTTTGATTACGACAATATGTAAAAACAAGCATTTACGAAAACAATGAAAAACGCATTCTTGAGTTCAAGTATTTTTCATTTTACCCATTTTCACTTAAGGTATGGATAAACAAGTACTAACCTTAATCAAGTGATCAAGTGATTTAATCTTTTCTTAAAACTCACTTTTTATTAAATGTGACAAGTTTTTATTAAACTTTATTTTTAAGAAAATGTTTTATTAAATTAATTATTTGAAATTTGAAAATGGCATATTCTTATTCTGTTAAGAATATCCTTTCAGGATATTTTTATACCCAGATAAGACCTCCACCACTAAAGGACAAAAAGGAGCAGAGTCTAGTTCGGCGGTACCTTAGCGCCTAGGCGGTACCTTATCGATAAGGTACCGCGGGCTGTGATAAGGTACCGCAGACAGATATAGCCGTTGGCTCCTTTATCCTTTAAATAGTGGACCATTCTCAGCTTTTTACCTCACCTCTTTTGCACATTTATTTCCAGATTCAAACCCCTTCTTTAATCACTCAAATCTTTGATCATTTGTTTGATTATTACTTGTTTAAGAAGTGAATCTTGTTCTTCCATCCCTTCCTCTCCAAGTGCAAAGAGAAGAACACTATCCTAGTGAAGTGTTGAGTCCACCACCAAAGATCCATTGAAGATCAATTTTTATATACTTGTAGTTGTGTCATAGTTGTGAAGATCCAAGTAGTTGTGTCTATTTGGAAGTTGTGTATGTACTAAGTATATTTGTGTAGATTGGTCCTAGCTACGATTAGGGCTCGACTTTTAGCTTAGAGTCGGAAATTGGTTAGGCAACGTGTACGGTTTTCTCCACCATAAGGAGCTTGTTGTGTAGTGAACTCTCGAGTAAGGAGTACTCGAGGAGTGGAGTAGGAACGAGGAGTGAGCTTCGTTGCCAAACCACTATAAATCCTTGGTGTTCGGTTTGATCTTTCTTTACCCTTAACTCTTTAAATTCCTTATTCTTTTTGCATATACATGTGTTAATATTAGATTAGCTACACTATCATTCTTTATTCTTTGTGGATATATTTTTGTTAGTATTAGTTTAGCTACACTATCATTGTTCATATTTGTGCATAAGAAGATTTCACATATTTCCTCAAGCCTAAGTTTTTTGAAAAAGGATTTTTGGAAACCATATTTTAACAAGTAAATTATAAGAAACTATTCAACCCCCCCTTCTAGTTTCTACAAATAGATTATCACCAAGAAAAACACAGTATCCGGAAGTGGACCTGCGAGTAGCGGGACAGCCGGCCCAATCCACATCAGTATAACCAATCAATGAGGTAGTAGATGAAGTATACAACTGAAGACCAAAATCTGTCGTGCCCTTAACATAGCGCAAAATACGCTTAAGAGCGGCAAAGTGAGGCTCCCTTGGATCATGCATATATAAACAAACCTGTTGAACAGCATAGGAAAAATCTAGACGAGTAACTGTAAGATATTGTAGTCCCCCTGCAAGACTACGATATAAAGTGGGATCTTGGACTGGAACACCCTCTGGACCTAGTTTAGAGTCTGTATCAACAGGCGTCCGTGAGGGGTTGCAGTTAACCATGTGAGAACGCTCAAGTAGCTGAAGGGCATACTGTCGTTGAGACAAAAACAAACCTGTAGATGTACGAGCAGCAGAAATACCCAGAAAGTAATTAAGTGCCCCAAGATCTGTCATATCAAACTCCTTATGCAAAGAGGCAGTAATCTGTTGTAGCAATGATGTGGAGGAAGCTGTGAGTATAATATCATCCACATAAATGAGAAGATATGCAACCTGCGACCCCTGTCTATAAATAAAAAGTGAGGAGTCACATCTACTATGAGAGAACCCGACCCGAGAGACATAACCAGCAAATCGCTGAAACCAAGCACGCGGTGCCTGTTTGAGACCATAAAGAGATCGCTGTAATAAACAAACATGATTAGGGTAACGCGAATCTATAAAGCCAGGAGGTTGATACATATATACAGTCTCTGACAGGTCACCATTAAGAAAAGCGTTCTTAACATCAAGCTGGTGAATAGGCCACTTACGAGACACCGCAAGGATCAAAACAGTACGAATAGTGGCAGGCTTAACAACTGGACTAAAAGTCTCATCGACATCAACACCCTGTTGTTGACTGCTCCCATTAGCAACCAACCGAGCCTTATAGCAGCTCAAAGACCCGTTAGCATGAAACTTATGCTTGTATAACCACATAGAGCGGACCAAATTAACACCAGCGGGTCTAGGTACAAGAACCCAAGTACCATTTTTAATCAACGCGTTATATTCATCGAACATAGCATTACGCCAATTTGGATCTTTGAGAGCGTCAGAAGGATTTTTGGGAAGAGGAGAAAGGGAGGACGTAAGGAGGGACAAACGATGAACAGGTTTAATAACACCGAGTTGAGAGCGAGTGACCATTTGGTGAGTTCGAGTTGGTGTGGGTACAGGTTGTGGAATATGTTGTGGGCTGTTTTGTGGAGGTGCGGTTGGGCTTGGTGAATTAGCAGAAGGAATAAATGGTGTGGTGTGGGCCTGTTGGGGGGACGTGGAGGTTGGGCTGGGAAACGGGAGGGGGTGGATGGAGGTTGGGTCTGGTGAAGGGGTTTGAAGTAATATTGATTGGGGTAGACGTGGGAAGAACGGTAGGAGGGTTCACATCGTGGGCCTGGGCACGAGTGTTGGCAGAAGGTGTGGGGGAACGGTTTTAATTGTGGGGAGAAGGGGTGAGGAGTGAGTATCAAGAAATTGATACGAGGGTGTGGAGGTTGGAGTCATAGACTTGTAGGGGAATTGTGTTTCATCGAAGGTGACGTGACGAGAGAGGATAATTTTATTGGTTTCGAGGTTAAGGCAACGGTAACCACGGTGATAGGCGGGATAACCAAGGAAGATACATGGTGTCGCACGGGGCCAATTTATGAGGAGTGTGAAGGTGAGGATAGCATAGGCATCCGAATATGCGAAGAGTGGAATAATCGGGTTGTTTTCCGAAAAACGTGTAAAGGGAATATCGTTTTGGATAGAGGTGGAGGGTAAGAGATTAAGGAGGTAGGATGCCATGTGAAGGGCTTCGACCCAAAAGGTTGGGGTTTGGTGAGCTTGGAAAAGAAGAGTACGAATAACGTTGTTAATCGTACGGATCATGCGTTCGGCCTTGCCATTTTGTTGTGAGGTTTTAGGGCATGAAAAACGAAATTGAATTCCATTTTTGATAAAGAGGTTGTGAAGGCGATTGTTGTCGAACTCACCGCCATGGTCACATTGGAAGCTTTTGATGTCACATTGGAATTGATTTTTAACATACGTACGAAAATGCAATAATTTTTCAAACATGTCAGATTTGGAACGAAGAGGGTAAATCCATACATAATGAGAGAAATGATCAAGAAACAATACATAGTATTTAAAACCACTAGAACTGACAATGGGAGACGTCCATAAGTCTGAATGAACAATATCAAAACAATGATTAACAACGGTCTTTGAACTTTTGAAAGGAAGCTTAACATGTTTGTCAAGTTGACATGCATGACAAATAGAGGAAGAGTTCATTTTATTATACGAAATTAATTTGCGAGAAGAAAGAGAACGAAGAACATCCTCCCCGGGGCGACCAAGTCTTTGGTGCCACGTGGAAGAATTGGTAGAAACAAGAGCTGTAGGAAGTGAAGATGGCTTGGTAACTGGATAAAGGTCGCCTGAGCTGTCACATCGGAGGAGGATATGGCGCGTCAAGAAATCCTTCACAGAAAAACCAAAAGCGTCAAATTCAATAGTACAATTATTATCTCTAGTAAATTGACGCACAGAAATAAGGTTTTTGATTATATTAGGTGTGACAAGGATGTTGTGAAGATGTAATGGGCGATGGGGAGAAGGAATAATGCAATGTCCTGTGTTAGTGACGGGAATGGTTTTACCATCACCAACACGGACGGACGGAAATAAACATTGATTAAAAATTGTACTTAAACTACTTGTACTAGAATTTAAATGAGAAGAAGAACCTGTGTCCATATTCTAAGTCGGGTCCTGAACCGTCATGGTGCTATAAGCACTTGGTAGGGCTGTAGCTTGAGATGCATACATGGGTGGCGTTGGGCCGAGGATTCAAGACTGCTGGTGGGCCGATTGAGGATAGGTCGCATAAGTGGGCTGCTGTTGCGGCTGAGCTGGCAGAATGTGCGTCGGCTGGTGGTGGGCCAAAGGGTTTTGGGCCTGTGGAGGGGAATGGCTGGAGTAATACGCTGTGGGAGGGTGGTGGTAAAGCTGGGCTCGGTACTGCTGGGAGTGAGCAGGGGGTCGAAAACTGTTAGGGCTATTCGCATGGTTCCACACACCAGCGAAAGTGGAGCTGCTGCCACGACTATTATTGTGTGTTGTTTGTAGGCCAACCCGATTTCGGTGGTCATGGATGTATTTACACCGATCTCCAAACTTGCAATTACCTTTGTTAAAAAAGTTACATATTTGAGGGAGGTTTGAGGATTTATTGTTGTTACCTTTGGAGTTCAAAGAGGTAAAAGTCACAAGAGCAGTAGGCGAGGCCGATGTACCTTCAAAAGAAAAGTCGGACCGAACATCATCCTTGAGAGATGATTCTTTCAAGAGAAGCATGCTTCTGGTGGTTTCAAAAGTTGGAAGGGTTTCTCGGTTCCGGATGATTTCAACAGGAGTAGCGAACCGAGAGTCAAGTCCATTGACGGTGTAAATAACCAGGTTTTTGTAGCGCACTTCAACCCCAAGGTTTTTAAGTCGATCCGCCATGTCCCGAATCTTGGTGCAATACTCTTTCACAGTCATGGTCCCTATTTTGATAGAACGAAGATCATTATCTAAATTGATTTCTCGATTGTCTTTGTTGTCATGGAATAAATCTTTCAATTTATCCCATTTTGGCATTACCCGGAGTGGTGACAACTTGTTGTTGAAGTGAATCACATAGAGAACTAAGAATCCACATCTTGATGAGATCATCAAGTTGTTCCCATTCGGCGTTAGTACTCGCGGTGTCGTTTTCAACATGAGCTTTGAGTCCAGCGCTACCAAGACGAATGAGCGAGAAAGAGCTCCATGCATTATAGTTATGTTTTTCTAGATCTAATTTGATAGGGACCTTATGAGGTATGGTAAAAGGGATGATTTTATCAGTGTTTGTTTGTGGGGGAGGTGTATCGTCGTCGGCCATTGGTGCCGAAAAATAGGGTTAGGGGTTTGGAGAAGGTAAGAGACGTGGGGAGGAGACAAGAAAGATACGACTGTTGGAGATTTTTAGGAGAAAAATTGAGGCTGTGATACCATATTGAAGGGTAATTCCTTGATTATTCTCATTACAAAGATTACAATATATAGCATACGGGATATAACCTAGAATGGATGGGCTAGGCCTTAATACAGCAATGGGCCTCATCCAAATATTCTGAGAAACATATGTCGGCTAGTAAACCAGAATTTATATATAAAATCCCAAATCCTAAAAAATAAAATTCGAAGTAAAAACAATAGGTGGCAGCAGCTGAAAGAAGGTAAAAAATTTATATGAAATGTAAATTTTATGTTAAATAAAGGAATGGTAGCATAGAAACTTACTAGTTGAAATATCTTTTTGGAAATGTTTATTCCCTGTGCCACTTGATCATATGTTATATCAATGAGAAAGACTCAATATTTAACAAAATGTTGATTATTAGATAAAACTAATCATGTTGTCGCGCTAAACATAAGTTAACATCTAATTTGATAACTCACAGTAAATACTTTAGATGAATCTTTTTCATTTTGACCTTTTTGTGGGTTTAAGGTTTGCGGTTAGAGTTTTGGATTTTAGGGTTCACAGTTAGATTTTTAAGGAGTTAAGGGTTTATGTTTTTAAGGATTAGCGGTTAAGGTTTATGTTTTTTTACGGTGTAGTGGTTAGGGTTTTTTCCGGCTTTATTGGTTAGAATTGTTTAGAGGTTAGATGTAGAGTTCTCATGATTTAGGGTTTGTGGTTTACGGTTAGCGAAAAGAAATATACAATGCTATAATCTTGTTCTTGTCGCAATGGTATAAGCATTATTTGGATATCTAGTTTTTAAATATGTGAGTAAAAGGAATAAGTTTAATTGCTTTGACAAAAAATAAATGATTGAAGTTGATTCATTTAATATATATCTACTACTTATATAAAAGAGGGTTTTGAAAAACTTCATCTTGACTCAAAATCATAAAAAAATGACACCTGTAAATTCAAAAATAATCAAGGGCTCACAGCAATTCTACCATTTAATGCTTGACAAAAATAAACACCCAACAAAAATCATTCCAACCATTTTGAAACAAAATCGATTGAAGCTAAAACATATTGTCAACAACAAATCCTGGGAAGAAAAAAAGCTGCAAATCAATGTGTATCCTCGCTTTTTCCCACCAAATTCGAATAAAGCTATAACTTAAACTACACATCGATTGAAATACAAAACCAATCATTTATCACAATGTAATAATCTTCCCTTATTTTCGGGGAATCACTTTGAATATACAAATCGTTTCCTTTGTTATCCAGTAAAAGTTTTGAAATATGAATTAACATTCTAACCTATTAATTCTAGGGGCTGATATTTGGTCATTTGGAATTCTGGCTCCGGTGTTGGCTCAACATGCCCCACTCTTAAAGTACCATCAAATGAAGGTTTGTCTTCTAATCTTTTATTAGCATAATGAATATGTCTAATATTAGCTAAGTTTTGTTCCCTTTAGACTCGATTACCATCGCGATAAATATTTTTCTAAGGTATAGTATCCTCTTTATGTGTTTGACAAAGAAGCTTTTGACCATCTATATATAAGAAGCTTTTAACCATCTAAGCTTTTGACTATTTATGTGTTACAGTCATATATATTCATTTTGTGATACGCCTGCTTTTATAATTGATTGATTTACCAACTTTAGCTCAAAAGATGGAAAAGTTAAAAAGTCTTTTACTTGCGTAATCACTTAATAAATTGTTGTATTTTAGTTTTTGAAGAAGCTGTTAGGTGATGGTGAGTTATCCTGGACACACAAGGTATGGATTTGCTTCATGAAACTTATTTTTATATGGGTTGTTTAAAATTGCTTATTTGAAGTGCATTATAACTTTTTATTGATTGGGCATATATATATATATATAGCAGGAAACTGAGGGTAACATCATATGCTGGAACACACACAGATTACAGGTACTAACTTGCCAACTCAAAAATCTTCACAATGTAATGCCTTGACGGGAAACCTTCTCCCTTGAAATAGTAGGCGAGTCAAGAGGGTCAAATTATAGCACTGTGAATTAGTAGCCAATAATGAAGCCAGAAAATTAACGGGATATCATTTGATTATTTCCTTTTGGTTATCATTTGGTTTGGTACGATGGGATCTTACTAATAAATAATTAATCCCTAAACTTCTGTTGACTTATGAGGAGTTATAGGTGACAACTTCGACCAACTTTCCTAGACATTGGTCGATTTATGCTCTATGTTATCTCTAACAAGTCAAATTACAGGTAAAATGCTACTAATACTTTGTAAAATGGAAAAGGGTCAAACTCATATGGGTAATGTAACAGGCCGAGTGTCACCGAAAGTGATCACTTAAACACCTCTAAATCAAGTAAAGAATATCATTTTTTTGAATCTTATTTTATAAAGTTCGAAAATTTGATAGGGTTTTAAAATTCTAGAGTGGTGACTCGACCGACTAATTTTAGATATGACTCCTGTGAAAAAAAACGCATTCTTGCATGGTGTGATCGAGTCGTATATCGTGATAATCCTTTTGGATATGCTTGGACAACACTTATATGACAACATGTATGATGTGGCCTCTGAGATAAACACGGGTTATATTCTACCGATTGATTTTTTATGCAATTATTGGGATTCTACTTCGTTGGGTAAAATGGACATCACTGAAATTATCTGGTTCCAAGTTTAACTATCGTATAAAGAATCCTATAAAGAATATGAAATTAAGGGCATAATGATAGCAAGCGGGATAATAACTTAGATTAAAACTTTAATGTGATCATTTTAACTGATATTCTAGGCGTATGAAATAAGACGAGAATTTGCAAAATAACGTGATTGGAAGTCTGGATAGATTTTACGTGTTTCCGTGTGAATTTCTAAACCTTCGATTATCCGCATCTTGGCACGGAAAGACACTAGCCCCTGATAGCAACCAATAACAGCCTCTACTAAGTAGTCATCCAAACAGCCCTAATAATAGCCAAATAGCTGTTGAAATATGCAATTTTGCTAAGTCTACACTCAATCCGCCCTACTGTTCATTCCAGCTTATGTCCACCAAGTGGAGGATTTTTCCATTGAATGGTGGGAGTTGGTCACGACTTCTACTTTTATTTCACATCACCTTTATTGGTTTTTGCTTATAAAGGTACTTGTGATCCTCCTTTGTTCATTATACCATTATATTTACATTATTAAGCACAACATACAACTAAACATTACAAATCTCATAGTAATATAAGGACTGTCTATATACGATTGGTATCTTAGTGGGCTTTACATATGAATGTCTGTACCCCAGAAGCCAAACTACATCAACCCATATTATGAACACCATGGATACATTTACAATGGTTGCTACTTAGACTTTTATGGATTGTGAAGTTGAACTTCTGATGGTTATGCTAAAACACCCTAAGCGTATAAGTAATGTAGAAGATCTCTGGATTTTGCAAGTAGGAAACACACAGAAATTTGAACATCTTAGCGCATTTGTTTTATACAATAGTTTTTTATTGTGGGTGCTGAACATAGAATGTTTATGCTTTCTGAGTGTGCACATTTTTTAAATTAGTTCAGCACATTTTTACTATTGTTGCAATGAGATCCCAACCATTACTCATGTCAATCAATGATGTCAATCGTAAATAACAATGCTTTTGGATGGTGCATCGAATTCGTTATGCTAAATTTAAACTCATTATTAGTGTCACCATCTCAATGGTATGGTTTAGGTTGTGCTATATCTTCAGTCTTCACAATGTTCAATGAGTTGAAACTTGCCAGTGCATACCTCATAAACTGTTGTATTTTGGAGGTTTGTTCAGTAAAATTTTTAATGGGTCAACCGGGTAAAAACGAGGTTAGTTACCAAAGAAAATGTACTTAAGTTGTGGTTGTGACCTCGATTCCGTAACTTAGTAGTTAAAAGTATTAAACCATTAGTTGAATGAGAATGTTAATAACAGGCTGCTTGGTATTGAATTTAGTCATGCAGCAGGGATTATCTGGTACTGACTAAAGTGTTGCAGCATGTTCAAAAGCTCCAAATGACTATTTGGCAATGAGGTAACATACTTTATCTTAATTATATCATTTACATTATCTATTATTTGAAAACAAATTTTTAAAACTAACCGTCCATCGGGCGGGCCTTGAAGCTATATATATATATATATAGATTTAAGTTCATTTGGATACCAAACTTTATTTTGGATACCAAGGGACTAATCTCCATCCTTCATCTTAATCTTAATCCAATGGATAAGATTAAACCAAAAACTTATTTTCCACCTTTTTTTTCAAACATTAATATCTCTTAAACCGTTAATCGTTATGCGAAAAAAATATACCGTTACGACGAGCATTTAATTATCTTTCTACAGATATGCTATATGATATACTTTCGACAAATTTTTTTTCGTTTTTTTACGTTTTTTTTTCATTGTAAAAAATTATCATATATGATATTAAATATCATATATGATAGTAACACTAAGTATCATACATGATATAACTTATCATATATGATATAAACCAATATCATATATGGTTCAATAATAATTTGTAATCTAAGACTGATATCATATATGATAAAACACTATTATCATATATGATATTTTACGCAAATTTTAAAAAACAAAAAAAAAGACGAATTTTTTTTTTCTTCAAAAGTATATCATAATGCATATCTGTACAAAGCTTATTAAATGCTCGTCGCGATGGTATATTTTTTTCGTTTAACGCTTAACGGTTTAAGAGATATTGAAATTATAAGAATAAGTGAAATAATAAAATACTTTTAATCTTATCCATTAAATGAGATGGAGATGGAGGGTGGGGATGAATCCCTTGGTATCTAAGATTAATATGGTATCCAAAATAACTTTACTCACCTATATATATATATATATATATATATTTATCTTTACTTATCTCACCCGACACTATAGGATTTCGATTTTAAGATTTCTCGTTTAAAGATTAATTAACTGGACTAAATACAATGATGTTTAACCAAAATTCAACATGAAAAGTTCTCACTAAAAATTAAGATTGACATTCGTTTAGTCTTTACTTTGAGGTCCAATTTTGAGTTCTCACTCGGGGCCTCCAAAAACTCGGGAATGACCCTGATATATAGCATCTAATGTAAACATGTGATTCACATGCACACCCAATGCAATCATCCTGTAAAACTCACTAAGTGGTACTCAAGCGATGGGCTACTTTGTAGTGAGTAATCAGCCGACGCCGGTGGTACTCGGGTTCGGATGTTTATATATAGATTCTGAAATAATATGCATGACATGTTAATAGAGGACCAAAGACACATGTTTAGAAACATTAATACAATTGTAGTGGCCGAATTTGATTTTTTTTAACCTTGCAATGAGTATTACTCGGCCTTGTACTCCTTGTTCTACAACACTCAATGCCAATTCAAAAACCCTTAAAGATCGACATGTTGTAAATAGGTGCCGTTTGGTTGGGGCATATTGGAGAATATTGGGGGATATTCAAAATTTTGACATTTTAATTTCCCCCAAATATTGTGTTTGGTATGACTAACGAAGGAATTTAAAATTCCCCGAATTCCCAAAATGAAGGATATTGAAATTACTGCAAAAAATGAGTAATTTTAATTTACTTAAAAATTTTATTTTATAAATTTTTTTTCTAATCATTTTTATTCGGGTTTTTATGTTTATATAAAAAATTATAAAATTTAAAAAATTTATATAAGAATTATTTTTTTTATTTTTACTCTTTTAAATAGCAAAAATAAAATTTATAGGAATTTTTTATAAAATTTATAGAAATTTTTAATAAAGTTTATAGGAATTTTTTACAAAATTTATATAAATTCTATAAAAAATTATTGATTTTTTTTATAGAAATTATAAATTTTTTTTAAAAAATTTATATAAGTTTTTATAAAGTTTATTGAATTTTTTATAAAATTTATATAAATTTTTTATAAACTTTTTATTAATTTGTTATAAAATTTTTATAAACTTTATATAAATTTTTTATAAAATTTATATAATTTTTTTATAAAAATTTTATTAAAAAACTATATAAATTTTTTTATAAAATATATATAAAAGTTAAAATTCGATTATTAATTTTTCAATAAATTTTTAATAAAAAATATTTATTCGTTAATTGTTTAATACAAATTCAAGAGTTCAAAATATTACAAAATTCTGTCAACCAAACAAGATTAGGCATTTTAACTTCTAGAATTTTAAATTCTTAAGAATTTTAATTTACTAGATATTAGAATTCCAGAATTTTAAAATCTTGAACCAAACGACCCCTTATATAGTTTTTTAAAATCTTGAACCAAACGGCCACTTATATAGTTTTTTAATAACATAAGTAAAGACGTAAAGTAGCCATTGTCTAAAACACAAATGTCAAATCGCTTTCATCCTTTATGTGTGAGGGTAGCTTCTAATGTTTTTTTAGTCTCACAACACCACACAACTGATAGATTGATGCGATTAAGATGATGATTTTTATATCTGTAATCCGGTTGCATGCTTTTCTGGGGAAACAACCTTCCCGTGTCAACATCTGGATCATTTTCTGCATACGGATCTAAAAATATTTTCATCATTTTTTGCATATGATTTTCTTCAGAATGGATTATATGCATAGTTTGCATTCCATTCTTCAATATGCTCCGGATATTATTTGTGCAAGGCTTGGATGCTATTTCCTTAACAACTACGTGTTGCCAACTTGATGAAGCTATCTTAATATGTGGACTAACACCAGTAGGAGTTCTCTTTTTAGGCAATATTCCACAAACGTTTAAGGAATGACTCGAGATACAATCCACCTTGATTTTTTTTTGGCTTACAAACATCCTTCGAAGCTAGTTTAGCCTTATGTTAACTCTCCCGTGCAGCAAACAAAACCTTGTAGCAGCCTGTCAATATCTTTTACTGAAACTCAACAACTAAAATGTTGCGAATACTACTTGATCTTTTGAAACTTACTTGTCCTCGTAGTAGTAGGTTCATCTATGTTAATGACCAACTCATGCAAACTTATTATATTTCTATGATACCACCACAATCACAAAAGGAATCTGTAACTACTATAATAGTAATATAGAATTTCATCAGCTTGTGTTACAGAGATGGCATCAAATTTATAGTTGGTTGGAATGGTAAGCAAATAATGTGTTAAAGATTTATTACCTTAAAAGTTATCATTTAGGTGGAATCATGAATATGAAATGTGTGGTTTTAGATCATGATCCGATTGATATCTGTTCAGATTTTTATTGTCTATTGTCTTTCCGTTTAATTTACAGATGTAGATATTCATCGAAAAGACTCATACTGGAAAGATATTTAGTTTGGATGTTGAAAGCTTTGATACAATCAGCAACGTGAAAGCCAAGATCCAGGAAAACGAAGGTATCTCCCTATACCCACAAAAGCTATTCTATGCTGGAATGCATCTCAATGAAAGCCGTACCCTTGCTGACTACCATATCCAAATTGGATCCAACTCGTGCTTAGGTTGGGAGGATGGATGCAGATATTCATCAAAACTCCTGATGAGAAGACAATGTCTCTTGAAGTCGAAAGATCTGAAACTATCAAGAGTGTGAAAACCAAGGTCCAAAATAAGGAAGGAATCCTCCTGACGGAAGACGATTATACACTTTATAAATGCTATATCCGGAATGAATCCACAATCTATCTTGTGATAAAGGGACTGATGAAGATTTTCATCACTACCTCACTGGAAAGACTATTAGTCTTGAGGTGATGAGGTCTGACACTATCGGAAACGTGAAGTTTAAGATCCAGGAAAAGGAATGTATTCCACGAGACCAACAGATACTTTTGTTTGCTGCAGAGCAGCTCGAGGACCGATTTCAGCCTTGCTGACTACTGCATCGTCAAGAAGGAATCCACTCTCCATCTTGTGGTTGCATTGATGAAAATATTTGTTAGGAGTCCCTTCAACGACCAGACACTTAGCCTGGAAATTGAAAAATCTGAGGCCATTGCCAATGTGAAAGCTAAGATCCATCAGATGGTAGGCATTCTACCAAACCACCAGACGCTGATGTTTTCTGGAGTGAAACTTGTTGACGGATATACCCTCGATGACTAGAATATCAAGAGGGAATCTATCCATGATCTTGTGGATACATCCTTGAAAATATTTATCAAGTTCCCTAACGATATTATGACTCTCCAGGCTGATAGTTCTGACACCATAGGCAAAGTGAAAGCCACGATTGAATATAGGGCACTAGGGCAGGCATTCCTGCGTCCCACCAGAATATGACATTTGGTTCAGTGCTGTTGAATATAGTTTCCAAACTAGTTAGCTTGTCGATTAGGGTAGTTTTCCTTATGTTTATAGCTTTGTATTAGGAAGGTGTATGTGTCGACTAAGGTTTGGGCTCGGGCTTTACTTAGTCGTACGTAGGTATGTTACCGACCCCCTCACCCTATAAAAGGAGGTGAGGGGGTGATGCCTAAGGTACACCGTAGCTTTTATTCTTTCTAAGTAATCGATCGATTAATAAAGTAAATCGTTTGGTTACCTCTTTGTGCATCGTTCTTCTGGGTTTTTGTCTATTGCATCTCTGCGATCGTCTTTAAAGGATCTAGGGTTCCGCGTTCGATCTTCGGGTTGTTGGTGTCGATTCCAACAAGTGGTATCAGAGCTTCGGTTAATCGTTGTTCTCAAAGATCGGTGCTAGATCAAGAAGGTTTCGTGAAGAAAAGAGGGTTCGGGGTTTCATCGGATCTGTTTTCTTTGAGTTGCAGGTTGGACGGAGAAGACGGAGTGGGTGTATCTATATCACGTGAAAGAAGATAGATTCATTGGTTTGGTTTTTTCTTTACTCACGTGGGTTATATAACTACAAAGGGTAGATTTGACTTATTTTGTAGTCAAAAGGATAGTTTTAGACTTGAAAAAAAAACAACAACAATGTATTGTCGTTTTGTTTCAAACAAACGTAAGGTTGGTGTTGTTATTTTTTTATTCTTGTGGATTATTTTATAATCTAAATCGAGTGTTATCGTTTTTGCAAGAATACTTCTAAAACATCATTAAAAAAAAAAAAAAAAAAAAAAAAAAAACTTGTTGCGGGTTTCTTGTGGTTCAAGTGTTGATCGTGGTTTACTTGGGTTTTAAGTTTACGATCGGGTTTACTTGTTCGGAATCGAGGTTTTAGGGCTTTTCTAATAAATTCGATTTGCAAGAAGGGTTTTTACGCAACAAGGGAGAAAGAATATGTCGTCGATAGCGAAGTTTGACGTCGAAAAATTCGACGGGTCTAATGACTTCGGGTTGTGGCGTGTGAAGATGCGGTGTCTATTAATTCAACATGGTTGGGAGGCTGCGTTAGATCCATTCCAGGATACCATGACGGACGCTCAAAAGACTGCGGCGTTGAAGACGGATGTCTATAAAAAAGCACACAGTGCCTTACTCTTGTGCTTGGATAACAAGGTGTTGAGGGAAGTCAACAAAGAAAATTCTGCTGCGGGTGTTTGGTTAAAGTTAGAAACTTTGTATATGACAAAGTCTTTAGCCAATAAATTGTACTTGAAGAAGAAGCTGTTCACTTTCTACATGCATTCAGGTAAGAAACTATCTGAACATATAGATGAGTTTAATAAGTTGATCGGTGACTTGGCGAACATAGACGTTGATATTGATGACGAAGATCAGGCACTCATGTTACTTACATCATTACCATCTTCATATGATAACTTTGTGGAGACATTGCTTTATGGAAGGGAGTCGCTCACTTTGGAAGATGTCTTGTCTACCCTCAATTCACGGGAGTTGAAGAAGAGGACAGATGCAAAGGATGATGGTGATGGGTTATTTGTAAGGGGAAGGCCGGAGCATCGGGGTAATCAAGGACGTGGTAGTTCGCGATCAAAGTCAAAGGGTAAAGGAACTTATAAACAGAAGTGTTACATATGCTATTCTGAGGATTACCTTAAGAAAGACTGTCCAAAATGGAACAAGAAGAAATCAACTGGCTTTGTCAACAAGAATGCAAAACAGGACGCTGGGACGTATTCTAAGGGTTATGACAATGGTGATTTGTTAATGGCGGTGAGTGAGGAAAGGTTCTTAGAGTGGATCATGGACTCTGGTGGTTCCTATCACATGACGCCTAGGAGGGACTTCTTGTTTGATTTTAAGGAGCTTGATGGTGGTATGGTTTTGCTCGGTGATAATAGAGCATGTGCCATCAAGGGGATAGGGAAGGTGAGAGTACAAATGAAAGATGGTTCAAGTTTTGTGCTTGAGAATGTGCGTTACATTCCCGAGTTGAAAAGAAATTTGTTATCTTTGGGCACTCTGGATCGAGAGGGCTATACCGTGAAGTTGCAGAATGGAAGAGTAAAGGTGATCAAGGGTTCTTTGATGGTTTTGTCAGGAACTTTGAAGGAAAATTGTGTGTACTCCTTGGATGGTTGGGCTGAATCAAGCGAAGCTAGTGTCGGTATAGAAGAAAAGGAAAGTCTTGCGCAGGTGTGGCATAAACGCCTGGGTCACATTAGTGAAGCAGGCTTGAATGAACTCAAAAGAAGAGAGGTGCTGGGGAAGGAAGGTCTAGGTAAGCTCGAATTCTGTGAAAATTGTGTTCTTGGAAAATCGACCAGGGTGAGTTTTGGTCGAGGTCAGCACACAACAGAGGGAGTTATAGACTATGTCCATGCGGATCTCTGGGGTCCTTCTCGGGTGGAATCGATGAGTGGTTGTCGTTACTTCTTATCGATTGTTGATGATTATTCGAGGAGGGTTTGGGTTTATTTTCTTAGACACAAGAGTGAGGCGTTCAGCAAGTTCAAGGAGTGGAAGCAGTTGGTAGAAAACCAGACAGGTAGAAGACTGAAGAAACTTCGAACGGATAATGGTTTGGAGTTTTGTAATCAGGAGTTTAATAACTTGTGCAAGGAGAGCGGGGTAGCAAGACATTTGACGGTTGCTGGAACTCCGCAACAGAATGGTCTAGCTGAACGAATGAACAGGACGCTCTTGGACAAGGTTAGGTGTTTACTGATTCAGTCTGGTTTGCCAGAATCATTCTGGGCTGAAGCAACGGTGACGGCAGCATATCTGATCAATAGGTCTCCATCTAAAGCATTGGAGAAGAAGACACCTATGGATTTATGGTCAGGACATCCGGCGAATTACGAGATGTTGAAGATATTTGGTTGCGTTGCTTATTCACACGTGAATCAGGGGAAGCTCAAGCCTAGAGCAATAAAATGCATATTCCTGGGGTATCCTGAAGGTGTGAAGGGATACAGATTATGGAGGTTGGATGATGTTAAACCGAAGATAATCATAAGCAGGGATGTGGTCTTTAATGAGAGCCTTATGTATAAGGATACTCTCAAGGGTGCTGGTGCTACAGATTCTGGGAAGGAAATTGAGTTTGAGGTGGAACTTCAAGGCAGTCGGGTCGAACCAACTGTGGATCCTCCTACTGGGGTAAATCCAGGAAATGAATATGAGGATCAAGTTGAAGATGCAGTAGATGCAATGCCTCAACAACAGAATCTGGACAACTATGTTCTGGTGCGTGATAGAGCTAAGAGAACAACTACTAAACCTGCAAGGTATAGGGATGAAGGTAATGTATCATTGTCTAGATCATCGGGGTCTAGGGAAGAAGATGATATTACGGCTTATGCGTTTGCTATTGCTGAGGAAGAAGATACACATGAACCAATCACATTCCAGGAAGCGATTAATTCATCTGAAAGGGATGAGTGGGTTCGTGCTATGGAGGAAGAGATGAGTTCTTTAAAGAAGAATCATACTTGGGAGCTGGTCGATCAACCACGTGGTCAGAAGCTGGTAAGCTGTAAGTGGTTGTATAAGATTAAAGAAGGGATTGAAGGCGTTCAAAAACCAAAGTATAAAGCACGGCTAGTAGCTCGAGGGTTCACACAACGAGCAGGGATTGACTATAATGAGGTATTCTCACCCGTGGTTCGACATACATCTATTAGGGTGATTCTCTCATTAACTGCTTGTGAAGATTACGAGTTGGAACAACTTGATGTGAAGACGGCGTTTTTGCATGGTAATCTTGAAGAAACCATTTATATGAGGCAGCCGCTTGGTTTTGAAGAAGGAACGGGCAACAAGGTATGTTTGTTGAAGAAATCCCTTTATGGTCTTAAGCAGTCTCCAAGACAGTGGTACAAACGGTTTGATGTGTATATGGTCAGCAATGGGTTTAGCCGTAGCAGCTATGATAGCTGTGTTTACTTCAAGGAGTTTGCACCAGGTATGTACATATATCTACTGCTGTATGTAGATGATATGTTGATTGCTTGTAAAAGCAAGTCTGAGATCGAATATACCAAGGGACTGCTGCGGAAAGAGTTTGATATGAAGGAACTTGGTCCAGCTAGGAAGATACTTGGTATGGAGATTGTCAGGGATAGGGGTAACCGAACCCTGAAGGTGTCTCAGTCGGGATATGTGCGGAAAATTCCGAATAACTACAGAGTGGATAATGGCAGGTCGGTCTTTGTGCCATTGGGAGCACACTTCAAGGTATCTTTGAAGGATTGTCCGTCGAGTGACTGGGATGTGGAAAGAATGAGTAAGGTCCCATATGCGAATGCTGTAGGTAGTTTAATGTACTTGATGGTTTGCACTAGACCGGATATTACGTACGCGGTTAGCATTGTGAGCAGGTATTTGGCGAATCCAGGTAAAAATCACTGGGAAGCGGTGAAGTGGATTTTGAAGTACTTGAAGGGCACTGCTGATGTAGGTCTAGTGTATGGTAGAGATCAAGGGAAACACGTGGATGTTGACGGTTTCGTGGATAGCGATTATGCTAAAGACCCTGACAAGGGTAGGTCGATAACCGGGTACGTGTTTATGGTACATGGCTGTGTTGTGAGTTGGAAAGCAACTCTGCAGCATGTTGTTGCATTGTCTACTACAGAGGCGGAGTATATGGCGCTTACGGAAGCTGTTAAGGAAAGCATTTGGCTTAAAGGTCTACTAATCGAGCTGGGAATAAACCTAAGGTCAGTGGTTGTGAATTGTGATAATCAAGGGGCAATTCATCTCTCAAGAAATGCAATGTTTCATGAGAGGACGAAGCATATCAACGTGAGGTATCACTTCATCAGGGAGATCGTAGAATCTAAAGAGATTGAAGTGGCAAAGATAGGCACGGAGGATAATGCAGCTGACGCGTTTACAAAGGTGGTTCCAGGTCCGAAGTTCAAGTATTGCATGGAGATACTTGGTGTCGGGGCTAACTAGTCTTGTCACTAAGGTGGAAATTGTTGAATATAGTTTCCAAACTAGTTAGCTTGTCGATTAGGGTAGTTTTCCTTATGTTTATAGCTTTGTATTAGGAAGGTGTATGTGTCGACTAAGGTTTGGGCTCGGGCTTTACTTAGTCGTACGTAGGTATGTTACCGACCCCCTCACCCTATAAAAGGAGGTGAGGGGGTGATGCCTAAGGTACACCGTAGCTTTTATTCTTTCTAAGTAATCGATCGATTAATAAAGTAAATCGTTTGGTTACCTCTTTGTGCATCGTTCTTCTGGGTTTTTGTCTATTGCATCTGCGATCGTCTTTAAAGGATCTAGGGTTCCGCGTTCGATCTTCGGGTTGTTGGTGTCGATTCCAACAAGTTCAGCTCTATGAAGAATTTAAAATTGCTGATTACAGTATCCAGAATGAATCCACCATAAACATTGTGCCAAGCGGTCCTTAAATCATCTCGGTACACAGTTTTTTATTAACACCCTTTGCAAACTTAAATATTTAGCTTCTTGCTAGTTATAAACTTGTGTCGGATGATTTTGAATAAATGACGGTTTTCATAGAAACTTGGTTATATGAACAAAGTTGCAAAAAGTTATCTATCCAGGTTTTCTAGTAATTTTGAAAATCAACATTACTGTATTTAAATTTCCAATTAGTGACATGAGTGATTTTTGCAACTTCTTACTATATATGTAATAAATCAAACACAGAATTTGAACAAATGAACCGAACATTGCTTATGTGTGTACTAGAAACTACTATAAGAGACGTGTCTCTCGATTGCTATTTCGGACACCTGACCAAGTTCACATACAGATTACTCACTGTGTCGCTAAGACGTCTTGTGTAGATATATATTTTCAGTAAAGTTACCCAATTTTACAAACCCTTCGAACCCCATATGGCGAATCTTTGTGTTCCATTTAAAGACATGATACTTGATCATAGTCTCCACGGTCACACGTAAACCATCGTCACCACCCACTTGGCCGACCTGTTGGCCAAGATCAAATAACATCTCCTTCGTCATGGTTTTCTTCCGCCCTTGACAAAACGCTTCCACGGATTCGCTCCCAATAACAAAACCAACATTATGTAACTTCATAATGATATCAACATAACAAATGGTCATGCCATTGTTAGGATTTGTGATATCAAGCACAAAACCAACAGAGTTGTTTTGAATAGTCTCGTTTTGTTGAGCTTTTGAGATATTCCGGTTGGTGTAGACGTTTGTGATGGTGAATTCGGGGCTTCGTGGTCTCGTGCTTAACCAAATTACCACCGCGACTATGCTCAAAACGATTAGAACTTGAACGAACCAATAGTAGATAGCATAAGGCCTTTCTGATCCTTTCCTCCTAACCATGTTTTCAAAGAGTTTATCAAACTATGAAACTATGTTAGCTACTTATTAACTTATAAATGATAATAGGATGTGAAGAGGCATATAATCAGAGAAACTTGAATGCTTTGTGGCTTTTTGAGTGCTAAGAAACTGCTTTGTGTGAAATATATAATGTAGCTTAATTATTACTAGTATTAGTTAGTATGTGCATTAAATCACTTTTGCATGGAGAGCAATAACTTTTTTTCTGTTTGTCTTTTTTAAATGAAAAAGCAAAGCTTGTTCTTGAAGTATATATCTTTTTATCTTTTCTTGAACACTTTTTTGGTGTCTCTGTGATGGAAAAGTTAAACTTTGTACGTTGGAAGTCTTTTTTGGATTCCTTAGTTGTGTGAACTTGTTTTTTTGACATCATAGTTAGTGTCTATTCACATGTTTTTTTTTTTAAAATGACTTGTCAAACACGCAGATTCTCCTCTTAATTCCATGCTACACGAATCGTACTATCATACGTGTACAAAGTGCAACACGAGGCGGTTACAATGGAAAATGTGAATGATACCTATATTAGGTAAAACTAGACGTTAGAACTTAGACATGCATATGCGTATAGTTGTGGAAATTGTTTAGCGGGAAATAATTGATAATACGCAAATTGATTTGGTAGTTGAATTGGTAATTCAATAACTCGACAGGGTTGATTTAGTGGCCGAATCGGTAAACCGATGACTCGATCGAGTTAACGTGGTGGTCGAACCCGTGACCCAACGAATCGACCAAATTGACCCAATTGACCCGGTGGTAGATCACGTGACCGGCTGACTCGACCGGCTTGATCGAGTAGTAGAATAAATGAACATGTGACTTGACCAGGTTGACCCAGTGGTCGAACCTGTAAACTTATGACTTGATTAGGTTGACTCGATGATCAATTTCGTGGCCTGATGACTCGGCTAAATTAACTTGATGATTATTCTTGATCCAATAATGTTTAACACTTAAAATTTTAAAGTGTTAAAAATTCACTTTGATAAAGGATAATAAACTTTTTACATGTAGTATAAATAAAACACACATATAAGTATTTTTTGAAAGGTCTTGAGTTCAAGTCTCACTAAAGATTTTCAGGGGCTTAAAATAAATAAAAACAGGAGTAAGGTTTATCCTCTAAAGAGAAGGTTGAAGGCTTGCATACTACTCAATTGAATGTCACTGTAAGCTCGAACCACTAATTACTAACTTGCCGTGGCGGCCATCATCTCCTTCAATATGGGCGGTCTTTCCAAGAAACTTTTTATGTGCTGTCTGATCCAGTTCTGATATATCCTTTCAATCGATTAACATTCTTGTATTGTGATTCTCTTTTGGTTTTCTTCTGATATTGCTGCTATTAGTTGTGAGATAATTAGGCTTGTGATTCGTTGCTCCCTAATTTCTCTATGATCAACTGATCTACCGAATGTTGGAATGGATCCTTGATTGAATTATATATACAGTCTTTTAATTGTGCGAATTGGTTTTTCAGTTTTGTTTCTTGATTGCATTTTTTGGGGTATTCTTAGGTCTTCATTCAATCCAAATATTTTTAATTTGTTTTTCATCATGTCTCCTCAGCGATCCATGGAGGATAATGTCATTCACGTTTCGAAATCAATTTTCGTTACTAATTTTCATGATAACGTTGATTCTCGTGACTTATGGAAGGTTTGTGATGATTATGGGGAAGTGGTCGATGTTTTTATTCCAAATCGTAGATCCAAAGCTGGTAAACGATTCGCTTTTGTTCGGTTTGTTCGTGTGGAGAATCTTTCACGTCTGGTTGGTAATTTATGTACTATTTGGTTTGGGCGTTTTCATCTTCATGCTAATGTGGTAAGGTTTGAACGTACGAGAAAACCAACCAAACCAGATTATACTCCGCCTGTTAATGTTTTGCTAAGCCACTACAAGAATTCAGGCAATTACCCTCGAAAATTTCCCAAAAACTTTAATCATGGGAATTTCCCCGTGTATTACCCATAAATTACCCACAATTCAAGATCTAAAATATCAATCAAGTTTAGCCATCTATATCCCACGGATTTAGGCATGAATTTACTCACAAAGAAAATTTTCATGTGTAATTTGTGGGTAAAACTTTTTCATTAAATCATTTGCCACAAATCACCCATAAATATTATAAGCGTGGGTAAAAATATCGGTAATGTTGTGGGTAAATTTTGATTACACGCGAATTACACATGTTCGCGGGTAATTCTTAGTGGGTAATCAGTGGGTAAATAAACACCCATGACTTTACTTATGCTACATGCCAAAATGGTCGACGCATATAAGTTTTACTAAAGTAGACTTTTTTTGAATGATCGTTAGATCTAAAACATGTGTAACATCTGAGAGCTACAAATCATGGCGCATTTTAAATCTTGTGTGCCACGAGCTATTCGATGTGATGCATTCTTTAAATCGTTATGCGCCTTGATGCACAATGTTTGTGCACTTAGTTCAATTTAGAACCGTGATCCACAACATTATGCCTCGTGATGCATCATTAGGATTGTGCGTTGTGATGCGCATGTTTATACATCATAGTTCATTTTCGTAAAATGTTAAAATTTACTACGTAGTTAGTTTCGTAAAAAAAGTTGTAGAAGAGGCTTATTTAGTTCCGTTTAACTTAAATGTAAACCATATTTTGATAGCAGAAAATTGCGCCTTATACTGCTATGCGGAGGGAAAAGTCCCGCTACTATAAAATTTGGAAAATCACTATCAAACATTTCAAAATTTAAACATTTTAAACTACTCTTCCTAATTTTACGCCATTACTTTGCATGTGGTCATATTCTACACTCTTTTATCCAATTTGGACGTGTGGTTTAGTTTTACAACTACTCCATAATAGATCTTCAAAGTGATTGAAAGCCCTCAAATCTTGAATGTTTCTATCGTCAATTCTTCATCTCGAACATAAGAGGCGTAATAAAAACTGAATGTATATATCACTTTGGAATCAATTTTCAGTGTTAGATCTATATCAAGCACAAATATCACTTGAGTCTAGAAGCAGGCAATCGGTAAGTGTTCTTTTTTATGAACGTAATCATGATGCTTTTAATTAAACTTTGATAAATTAAAGTCGATATGTATGATTCTCTTTCACAATTCGGCAAACAAATAACGCGACTATCATATTTTTCTGTGATATTATTGGATGTTGTATATCGTCATTATAGGCTTGTATTATGTTGGTTTATCTATATTTTTTCATTGTTATATTTTAAGTTTATACTTGCAATATGGTATTCCATATCCTTTCTTCACTAATTATGATATACGTAAATTTTGTTATCTCTTATTAATTTGCAGACTAGAAGACAATGGATAAAAAATAAAATGGCGCATCAACCGATCACACACGTCATTGGTGATATAACGAGCAACCTTGTTGGTAATATAGTAATACTCTTATGAAATTATTTTTCTATTTACTCGTGGTGCAAGAAAGATATTTGACTATAAACTTAATTACATATATGCTGTGTATGTTTTCATGAAAATGGATGGCATCAAGTGAAGATAGTCAGATACACGTGAAACAAATGAGTGATAATTTCTACACTATACTGCTTCGGCATTTTCAAGTTATGGGCCTTATGGTTATGTAATTTTTATTGTTTATATTACAAACAAATGTCTAATGAATCAAGCTTATACATTGTATTTAAGTTATTATTTGAATACAATTTCATTTGTGGTATCTGTGTTTGAGATCTTAATTGATATTTACTCTTAACTAATGTCTTTTTAATAACGTGTCTAGCTTATATTGTGTAGTTAGTTTATGATTGAGATGAAATGCATATTAGAAACATTTACCTACAGATTTAATATTTTTCATGTAAAAATGATTCTACAAAATTTTACCCATAGATATCCCACCATTCTACGTATGGCTATTTTGTGGTATATTTTAAAATCCCATGATATATTTACCCTCGAAAATAACTTAATCACCCACTAAACATGTAATGGGTAACTTAGCCACGTATTAGAAATCTTGTGGGTAAACAATTAGCCTCGAAGGTTTTACCTATTTAAAGAGTCGCGTGGGTAATGCGTAGGTATTAGTCAATTACCCACGAATATCAGCCTTTTACCCACAAATTTGGTTCGTGACTAATTGACAAAATTCTTGTAGTGAGCCTGGTTCATATGTGTCTGTTGTTTGAGGTAATGCTTCTTCGAATGGTCATACTTCACCCAAATTTGATATGCCGGCTTTGGTTTTAGATGACGCGTGTGTTATCAATCGTGATCTTTCTTGTCATGTTACGGGGAGAGTGAGAGAGTTCAACTCTATACCAAATCTTATGATTCTTCTTAACAAATAAGGTTTTCTAAATGTTAAAGTGTATTTTTTTAGAGGTTTATGGGTGATGTTAGAAATGGATAACATAGAGTCCAAACGTTCTTTGTTAGTTTATGTAGGTGTTAATTCATGGTTAAACTCTCTTCAGGAAGCGACTCATGATTTTGTGAGTGAAGATCGGGTTATTTCGGTTGATATTGAAGGCATTTCATTGAATCTCTGGTCTCGTGAAACTTTTAAGAAGATTGGTGAAAAATGAGGAGTAACTTTGGATATTGAAGATAATTTTGGGTCCTCGTTTGCTCGTATGAGATTGTGTATTCTAACTAAACTCTCGGGTTCTATTTTTGAGACTTTTAAAGTTGTTTTCAAAGGAAAGATGGTTATGGCACGAGCGAAAGAACTTTTTACTTGGAACCCTACTTTTGTTGAACCCAAGGAGATGGTATACAATTCGGATGACGAGTCTGTTCAAGAAGCCAAGAATCATTTCTCAGGGTCTTGTCATGATGATAAGGAGGTTGACATTGGTAATGATGATGGAGTTCCTGATACAGAGTTTGGTGAAAATTCTTCTACTGAGCCGGCCAAAGGTAGTGGTGAGGATAAGCAAGTCTCTAAAGATCCCTTTTAATTTTATGACATTTTTAACAAGCAGAGGAATGATATTGCATGTGATACTAGTTCTTCCTTGCTAAACCCGCCGGGTTTCACTCCTGTAGGTTCTAGAGTTCATAATGATGTTGACATTGATGCTGCAAATGTTTGTGGGGATGATAAGGTCACTCCCGTGGTGAACACTAGTGTTATGAATAATTCTCAAGAGGTGAATGAACCGTCTGTTGGGGCATCCTTAGTTCCTGATACAGGGTATGTTTGTAATGGAGGGTCTATTCTTGGTCTATTAGAGGACATGCTTAAGGTAGGGTCCTCAATGGGATATAATCTGGAAGGGTGTATGAAAGACATGGAACACATTATTAGATCTCATGGAGTGGAGGATGTTCTTAAATGAATATCTTGTCCCTTAATATTCAAGGTCTTGGTTATAAGATTAAAAAGGAGTGGGTAAAGGAGTTAAATATTAAACATCGGGTTAACTTTCTAGCGTTGCAAGAAACAAAAATGGAGTGTGTTACTCACATGGATGTTAAACTCATGTGGGGTAACTCTAATTTTGATTTTGTTTTTAGTGATTCTCTTGGCAATTTGGGTGGTATTTTGTGTATTTGGGAGTTGTCAGTTTTCAAAAAGGAGGCAGTAACTATTTCGAATAATTTCATTGCAATTTATGAGACTTGGCTGTCTTGTAATGCCAAGGTTCTTATAGTGGTTGTCTATGCTCCTCAACAAGTTTCATGTAAACGGGTGTTATGGGATTTTATATCGAATTTGTTAGGCAGATGGAACGGGGAGGCAATAGTGATGGGTGATTTTAATGAAGTCCGCTCAATGGATGAAATATTTGGATCAGTTTTCAATCCTTCTAGTGCTCGAGCTTTTGATCAATTTATAACAGCTTCTGGTCTTGTTGATGTTGTTTTGGAAGGCTTCTCTTTTACTTGGGTGCATCCTTCAGCTTCTAAAATGAGTAAGCTGGATCGATTTCTTGTTACTGAAGGTACCGTCTATTTCGACACTGTGCCTTGATAGACATCTGCCGGATCATCGTCCTATCCTCCTTCGTGAGGTATATACTAATTTTGGTCTGACACCTTTTCGGTTTTATCACTCGTGGTTTCAGTTGGAAGGTTTTGATAAAATGGTGGAGAATGCATGGGCTTCGTTTTCTCATTCTGATTCTAATTGGATCATTAGGTTTAAAAAGAAATTGCAAGATTTGAAGTTTATTATTCGTCATTGGGTTAAAGAAAAAAAAAGCTCATCAAATCAATGTCAGGAGTAAGATTAAAAAGGACCTGTGCGTGATTGGCTATGATTTGGACAGTGGTAATGTTTCAGACAATCTGCTTCTGAAACGAATGGACTTGATGCGTCAACTTCATGACATTAATAATTTGGAGGTTAAAGATTTGTTACAAAAGTCAAAAGTCAAATGGGCGGTTGAAGGGGATGAAAACACGATATTTTTTCACGGTCTTATTAATAAGAAGCGTTCTCAATTGTCGATTCGAGGTATTTTTGTTGATGGTACGTGGTGCATGGATCCCAGCCTGATTAAAGACACGTTCAAAAATCATTTCCAAAGTCATTTTGAGCAGCCGAGTGTTGATCGATTTAAACTTAATTTTTCTTTCGAAAAGCGGTTATCTGCCAATCAAATGGGTATGGATCGGAATGTTTCGAGGGATGATATTCGTGAGGCAGTTTGGAGTTGTGGAGAGAATAAGTCTCCAGGTCCGGACGGTTACACTTTTGAGTTTTTCGTAGATATTGGAACTTTGTCGGCCCTCACTTTTGTGTTGTTGTTGAGCAATTCTTCGATTCCGGTAATCTTCCGAGAGGCTGTAATTCCTCTTTGATAACTTTGATCCCTGAAGTAACTGACGCCAAATTCGTTACCGATTTTAGACCTATTAGTTTGATAGGTTGTATCAACAAGGTTATTATAAAGATTTTGGCCAATCGATTGTCTACTGTTATTTCTGATATAGTATCCGAAACTCAATCAACTTTTGTTGCTGAACGCCAGATTTTGGATGGTCCTTTTATTCTCAATGAGCTTCTTCACTGGTGTAAAACTAAAGGGAAAAAGCGATGTTGTTTAAGGTTGACTTTGGTAAGGCTTATGACTCGGTACGGTGGGATTATCTACTTGATGTACTTCAAGCTTTCGGGTTCGGGCCAAAGTGGTGTAAGTGGATCCGGGGTACGCTTAATTCTGCTATGGCTTCTATTTTAGTTAATGGAGCCCTACGTCCGAGTTTGCTTTCTTTCGTGGGTTGAAACAAGGTGATCCATTGACTCCTTACTTATGTATTCTTATTATGGAATCTTTGCATATCTCGTTTTCTCGGGCCGTTAATGATGGGTTTTTCAAAGGTGTGCAACTTCAAGGGTCGGTATCTTTGTCTCACCTCTTCTATGCTGACGACGCTATGTTCATTGGCGAATGGTATGATGTGAATCTGAGAAACCTTGTTAATATTCTTAAATGTTTTTCCTAGCGTCGGGATTAAAAGTTGATATTCTAAAGAGCCAAGTAATGGGTATCGGGGTTTCTAATGATATGGTTCAGCAGGCTGCTGATATGATTGGATGTGAGGTTATGCATAGTCCATTTCGGTATTTAGGTGTGATGATTGGTGACCGTATGTCTAGGAGATCAGCTTGGGAATGAACGATGCATAAAATTCAGGCTCGGCTATCCAAATGGAAGGTAAAAACACTGTCGATAGGAGGTAGATTGACTCTTCTCAAATCTGTTCTTGGTGCTTCCCCTATTTACAACATGTCGATCTTTAAGGTTCCTAAAGGAGTGTTAAAAACTGTGGAATCTATTTGTAGTAAATTCTTTAATGGAATTTATACTTCAGAGAAAAAGATTACGTGGGTGGCGTGGGACAACATTCTTGCATCAAAAAATAAGGGAGGTCTCGGCGTCTCGAGTTTTTTTGCATTGAATTGGGCTCTTCTTCTCAAATGGGTATGGCGTTTTTTTCCAGTGACGAGTCTCTTTGGTTTAAAGTTCTTCAAGCGTTGTATGGGTTGAATCTTGAATCTCATGTGACTAATCAGTCGTCTATTTGGTGTTCCATCCTTAGAGAGGTTCGTCTGTTGAAAGATAAGGGATTTGACTTTATTTCTCATTGTAAAAAACGTATTGGAGATGGGTGATGAACTAAATTCTGGGATGATTCTTGGATTTCTGATGCTTCGCTCCGTGCTAAGTTGCCTCGTATGTTCGCTCTTGATATGGACAAAGAGGTGTCGGTGGCAGCAAAAATGGGAGTTATTTCGCTTGCTGATTCCTTTCGTCGGGGTGTGTGTGATGGTGTTGAACGACAACAATTTATTGAGTTGGGGTCTCTAGTGGGTTCGGTTATGCTTTCTTCTTCCAAGGACCGGTGGGTTTGCGATCTGACTAGTGATGATAAGTTTAAGGTTAAGGTGATCCGTAACATCCTTGATGACTTGTTTCTTCCTGCTGCGGCAGTTGCTACTCGTTGGGTAAAATATATTCTAATTAAGATTAATGTTTTCGCTTGGAGAGCTCGTCGTGATCGGTTGCATACTCGATCTAATCTTAGTCGTAGAGGTGTTTTGGTGGAATCGAACTCCTGCCTTTTGTGCCAAAACGCCGTGGAGGATATTCAACACTGTAGAAACTAGAAGGGAGGGGGGGGGGTTTAATAGTTTCTTAAATTTGCTTGTTAAAGTTTGGTTTAAAAAAAATCCTTTTTCAAAAACTTAAGCTTGAGTATTTATGTGAAACCTTCTTATACAAAATATGAACAAGGTATAGTGCAACTAACTAATAATAACAAGTATAAAGAATAATGAATGTATAATGCAACTAAACTAATAATCACAAGTATAAAGAATAAAGAATATAAAGAGATAAGCGAAGGAAAGATCAAACCAAACACCAGGGATTTATAGTGGTTTGGCAACGAAGCTCACTCCTCGTTCCTACTCCACTCCTCGAGTACTCCTTGCTCGATATTTCACTAATCAACAAGCTCCTTAAGGTGGAGAAACCGTACACAACTTCGCTTAACCAATTTCCGACTCTAAGCTAAAAGTCGAGCGCTAATCTTAGCTTGGACCAATCTACACCAATATACTTTGAGGACTAAGTATTAACCCTAATACATACATAACTTCAAAATAGACACAACTACTTGGATCTTCACAACAATGACACAACCATGAATAAATAAGTTTTGATCTTCAATGGATCTTTGAGGTAGACACAACACTTCAACAATGATAGTGTTCTTCTCTTTGCACTTTGAGAGGAAAAGATGGGAGGAGAAAGATTCACTTCTAAACAGGTAGTAATCAAGCAAATGATCAAGGATTTGAGTGACTTAAGTATGTAAGAATCTGAAAGTTTATGTGCAAAGGAGGTGGATTGAAAGTCTGAGAATGGTCCACTATTTATAAGACAAATGTCCAACGACTATATCGGCCCACGGTTCTTTATTGCAGCCCGCGGTTCCTTATCGGTAAGGAACCGCCGTGGGCGCTAAGGAACCACCGGCATAGAGTCCGCTCCCTTTTGTCTTTTAGTGGGTTGGATCGAATCTGTGGATTAAAATATCCTGAAAGGATATTCCAAATCTAGATAGAATATGCCATTTTTAAATTTCAAACTTTCAAAATAATTAATTCAATAAAATATTTTCTTAAAAAGAAAGTTTAATAATAAAACTTTGTCACACTTAATAAAAAGTGAGTTTTATGAAAAGATTAAATCCTTGATCACTTAATTAGTATAATTACTTGTTTGTTCATACCTTAAGTGATAATGGTTGAAATGAAAAATACTTGGACTCAAGAATTCGTTTTTCATTGTTTTCGTAAATGCTCGTTTTTACATATAGTTGTAATCAAAACAACGCGAGACGGAAAATGCAAGTAACGTTTTTAGGCATCACTGCATTAACAATCTCCCCCTTTTGATTCCGACAATCCATAAAATCCATCATCTAATAAAAAAAGATTTTCAAAGACGAGTTTATCATTTCTCCCCCTTTGTCAAAGCAAAAAGGTTGCAAAAGTCTTTGAAGAAGAACATAACCGGACTTTGCAAATGCTCCCCCTTGCTTGGGGCACCAAGGAATCAAAATGTAGTGACAAGCTACATAGAAAGGTTAGTAGAAGAGAAGAGACACCCAACAAGATATAGCAAAGATCACAAAAAAAAAAGAAACAAAAGATCCAAGATAAGTCATGCTAAAAGAGAACATGATAAAAGATACAAGTAAATAAATCATACAAAGATGTATGAGACACAACCACAAGCCAAAATAAAAAGCATAAATCTAATCATAGTTAAGCTAGAACTCTAAGATTTGCTTGAACTAGATGTCTTGAAGATAAGCAACCAATGCTTAGATAAAAGACAAGGTAGTGGCGGAAGGAGGTGGTGGTGGCTTGGTAGAGATCTCATAGTTATAGTAAAGAGGAAGTTTAACTAAGAGACTCTTGATGTAATGCAACTCCTTATAGATGTGAGCCATAACAAGATGTTGATATTGACAACATTGACAATATGTTCCATGATGCATGACATTATCATGTGAAGGAGATAGAACACTGAAGGCTAGTGGTGGAAGATAAGAAGTTCCACAATCACCATTATTAGAAGGAGAAGAGATGTGATTTTCAGTGTTCTTGGAAGAAATGGGTTTGAAAGCAATTGGAGAGAATCGAAGAGAGTCAAAGCTTTCATTTGGGAAATAAGACATTTTGTTTTGAGAAAGAATGCAAAATGCTTAAAGTTATATAGAGAAAGTCCAAGATAATTTGGGGTGGTCAAAGGTTGAAACAAAGATTCTAAAAAGTGTTGGAACAAATCTGGAGTTTCAGGAATTCCTGAAAAGAAAGGTACTGGGCGCGGTTCCTTAACTCAGCCGGCGCTTCCTTATCACTGGGGAACTGCGGTATCAATAAAGAACCGCCTACAGTGGGTTGAGTTTGGTGATGATGGAGGATTTTTCAATTCAACAAATCCTATTTTTCTAGTCTAACTAATCATGGGGATATGCTAAGAAGCAAAGAATAGACAAAGAAAACACACAAGAGCTCACCAAACAAGGTTTAGACCAAAATACATAGATTTTTTTAATAAAATCAATGTAGGAGGTGTGTAGAACTAGACACAAGGTCATTACACAATGATACTCCATAGTTCTCTTTTGTTCTTGCTATATTTGAGAGACCCATACATATGAATTATGTAAGCTCATTATGAATAGCAAGAAGCTATGAAAAACGTTTTTAGATTGAATTAACAACGCAAAAACATTTTTCGACCATTTTCGAAAAAGCTTTGAGAATTTTGAAAAAGAAGAGAAGTTTTCCAAAAAGAGTTTATTAAATTTAAGAACTCAAAGAAAGAAAAGACTCAAAAGATAAAAGATAATAAGAATGCACAATTAAGGAATATGTTTTATTAAGCCTAGACCTAGACGCAAGTAATTAAAAGGTTCCCTCTTACGTGGCTTAGTGAAGATATCGACTAAGATTTCTACCGAGGGTACCTTCTCTATCGAAATATTCCCCTTTTGAACATTATCCCTAAGAAAATGGTGGCGAATCTCTATGTGCTTAGTTCGCGAATGTTGCACGAGATTCTTGCTAAGGTCTATTGCACCCTTGTTGTCGCACATGATGGGAACATCATCAAGAGAAATCCCGTAATCAAAAAGCGCTTGCTTCATCCATAGAGCTTGTTAACAAGCTTTACCGGCACTCACATACTCGGCTTCCGTGGTGGATATAGCAAGAGCGGTTTGTTTCTTGGAGAACCAAGAAGTTAAACAACAACCCATGAAGGTACAAATTCCACTAGTGCTTTTCTGGTACATCTAGTCTCCTGCATGATCCGAGTCCGTGTAGACAATGGTTTCTATGCCGGTCCCTTTAGGATACCATAATCCTAAATGTATAGTGCCCTTAATGTATCGGAAGATACGCTTAACCGCTTCAAGGTGAGAGGTTTTGGGAGCCTCTTGGAAGCGAGCACAAAGGCAAACACTAAACATGATATCCGGTCGACTTGTCATTAGGTACAACAAACTACCAATCATACCTCTATATTTGGTGTTGTCTACCGACTCACAATCATCATCTACGGTGAGTTTAGTATCTGAGGCCATAGGGGTCTTCATTGGTCTAGAGTCTTCTAATCCAAATTTCTTTAGCATTTCTTTAACATACTTGGATTGATTAAAGAAAATACCATCGTCCATTTGTTTAATTTGGAGTCCTAAAAAGAATTTAAGTTCTCCCATCATACTCATTTCAAAGTCGTCATGCATGATTTTGGCAAAGTCATCACACAATGATTGACAAGTTGAACCAAATATAATGTCATCAACATATATTTGTACGATAATGAGGTGAGAACCTTTCTTCTTTGTAAAGAGTGTATTGTCTATCATCCCCATGGTATACTCATGTTTTACAAGAAACGCTTTAAGTCTATCATACCAAGCTTTGGGTGCTTGTTTGAGACCATAAAGAGCTTTCTTAAGCTTGTAAACATGATCCAGTTTCTCAAAATCAATGAAGCCGGGAGGTTGATCCACATATACCTCCTCATTAATCAAACCGTTAAGAAATGCACTCTTTACATCCATTTGTTGAAGCTTAAAGTCTAAAGCACAAGCGTAAGATAAGAGGATTCTAATGGATTCTAATCTAGCTACAGGTGAGTATGTCTCGTCATAATCAATACCTTCTTGTTGATTATAGCCTTGAGCTACAAGTCTAGCCTTGTTACGAGATACAACACCATTCTCATCTAACTTATTCCTATATACCCATTTGGTTCCTATGATGGTCGAACTTCTAGGTGGAGGAACAAGTTCCCAAACGTCATTAGCAACGAATTGATTCAATTCTTCTTGCATATCGATGACCCAACTCTCATCCATCAAAGCTTCTTTAACATTCTTTGGTTCAATCAAGGAGACGAAACAAAAGAAGTTACTTTGATTTTGGACTTGAGATCTTAGGGTCCTTTGATTTAATTCGCCTATGACGTTATCAAGAGCATGATCCTTAGACTCCTTAATGTTTACTCCTTTTTCAACACTAAGGTCTTCAAATCCTATGTTTCTAACATCTTTGGCATTAACTATGTCTATTTCATCTAAGTCATCATCTACCAAAGCTGGTGCCTTAGATGAAGGTGGGGTTTCATCAAATGTCACGTTAAGTGATTCTTCAATTACACCCGAGGTTCTGTTGAGGACTATGTAGGCTTTGCTAGTTTGAGAATAACCTAAAAAGATACCTTCGTAAGACTTTGGGTCAAACTTATTAAGGTAATATTTGGTGTTGAGAATGAAGCACTTGCTTCTAAACACCCTAAAGTATTCCAATGAGGGCTTCTTACCTTTAAGAATCTCATAGGGGGTCATTCCTAGAAAAGGTCGAATAAGTATTCGGTTGAGAATGTAAGTCGATGTGTCCACGGCATTGCACCAAAATTTTTGACGCAAATATTGCTCATTTAACATCGTCCTACTCATCTCTTGGATGGTCCTATTCTTCTTGTCAACTACCCCATTTGATTGTGGAGTGCGAGGGGCCGAGAAGTTATGGGTAATACCATGAGCTTCACAAAAGGCACCAAATTTCACTTCATTATCAAATTCCCTACCATAATCCATCCTAATAGAGACAAAGAGACAATTGAACATCCTAGTTGATTTTGAATTCTTCGACTAAAGGTTTCTAAGTGATCGAAAGCTTCATTCTTAGACGCCAAAAATCTAGTCCAAGTGAATCTAGAGTAGTCGTCAACTATAACTAGGGTATAAAGGTTACCTCAACTCCGTATGCAGAAGGTACAAAGAGATCCATATGTAAGAGCTCTAAACACCGAGAGGTCGAAAAAAGATTCTTGGCTTTGTGACTTGAGTGAACTTGCTTCCTAATTTTGCAAGCATCACAGAAGTGACTATCAAACTTCATCTTGGGGAGATGTCTTACCAACTCGTTAGAGACTAAAGATTGAATTAAACGCATATTAGCGTGACCTAATCTCCTATGACAAAGAGTAGAACTATCTTCTAAAGTCGCTAGACATAAGTTGTACTTTGACTTCCTATTAACCTTCATGACATAAAGCCCATGTTTTCTAACACCTTTTCCAATGACTTTTCCATCTTTTACGATTTCACTGTCATATTCTGAAAAGATGACCTTACACTTATTGTCACAAATTTGACCTATACTTAGAAGGTTAAAACCTAAGTTATCTACGTGCTCTACGTTTTATATAGTCATAGAGTCAAGAGAGACCGTAACTTTGCCAATGATATTACCACGTCTATTACTAGCGAATGTAACGTTACCTCCATCATATTCTTTGTAGTGTGAGAACAAACTCTGATTACCCGTCATGTGTTTAGAACAACCACTATCCTTAATCCACTCGTCGGGCTCTTGATCAATTCCCAAGCATATCTCTTTAGAAGTGTGAGCCATGAGACACTTCTCATCTTTGGGGTTGTCATCAACATCTTCACCGCTATCGCTCCATGAACCTCCAACGAACGCCATGTGGTTCTTGTCACATGAAGGCTTAGGACAACCACCAATGAAATGATTTGGATCACCACATCTAAAGAATGTCCTATCACCTTTATCGTCTTTGGCAAATCGATTTTTGGAGAAGGGTTTCTTGTCATTGTTTGGTTGCCTCACGTATTGACCTCGTCTTTTGAAGAACTTCTTAAAGTCTCTAACCGCCAAATATATTTTTCATTATCACTATCCGAGGAACTTTCATGATCACTTTGTGTCTTCTCTGCTTTGAGTGCAAGAGACCTTCAAGTTACCAATGAGTTCATCGAGTGATAATTTGGCGAGATCCTTTGATTCTTCAATCTCCGTGACTTTAGCTCTCCATTTGGGATGCAACGCCCTAAGAAACTTCCTAACATTGTTCTTGCTAGAAAAACCTTCATCGAGTGCTTTTAGACTAGTAATAATAGTGCTAAATCTAGCAAATGCACTATCTATGGTTTCATCTTCTAAGATGACAAATTGTTCATATTGTTGAACAAGAAGATCGATTTTACTTTCTTTGAATTGGATATTACCTTGGTGGATTACTAAAAGAGTATTCCAAATGTCTTTAGCGGTTTCACACATAAAAATCCTTTCGTACTCTTTCTTTGGTAAAGCATTATAAATCACCATTTTAGCCTCATTATCTTTAGCAAGTTTTCTTTTAGTATCATCATTAGCTTTATCAAAAGTAACTTTCTCCTTACTTTTAGAAACTTCATTATACTGAAATGGCAAAAAGTCACTATTGGTAATAACATGCCAAAGATCTAAATCTTTTGATTTCACATAAGTCTCAAACCTATTTTTCCAATAAATATAACTATCGGTTTCAAAAAGAGGTGGTCTTTGCATGGATTGTCCTTCTAGATACTTGTTGGAATCCATAGATCGATTCAAGTTTTAAATTACAATATATTTTAAAAAGTCTTGAGCAACCACGCTCTGATACCAATTGTAGAAACTAGAAAGGGGGGGGGGGGGTTGAATAGTTTCTTAAATTTGCTTGTTAAAGTTTGGTTTTAAAAAAAATCATTTTTCAAAAACTTAAGTTTGAGTATTTATGTGAAACCTTCTTATACACAATATGAACAAGGTATAGTGCAACTAACTAATAATCACAAGTATAAAGAATAATGAATGCATAATGCAACTAAACTAATAATCACAAGTATAAAGAATAAAGAATGTAAAGAGATAAGGGAAGAAAAGATCAAATCAAACACCAGGTATTTATAGTGGTTCGACAACGAAGCTCACTACTCGTTCCTACTCCGCTCCTCGAGTACTCCTTACTCGAGAGTTCACTAATCAACAAGCTCCTTAAGGTGGAGAAACCGTACACAACGTCTCTTAACCAATTTCCGACTCTAAGCTAAAAGTCGAGCCCTAATCTTAGCTAGGACCAATCTATACCAATATACTTTGAGGACTAAGTATTAACCCTAATACATACACAACTTCCAAATAGACACAACTAATTGGATCTTCACAACAATGACACAACAATGAATAAATAAGTTTTGATCTTCAATGGATCTTTGAGGTAGACACAACACTTCAATAATGATAGTGTTATTCTCTTTGCACTTTGAGAAGAAAAGATGGGAGGAGAAAGATTCACTTCTAAACAAGTAGTAATCAAACAAATGATCAAGGATTTGAGTGATTTAAGAAGTATGTAAGAATCTGAAAGTTTATGTGCAAAAGAGGTGGATTGAAAGTCGAAGAATGATCCACTATTTATAAGACAAATGTCCAACGGCTATATCGGTCCGCGGTTCTTTATTGCAGCCCGCGGTTCCTTATCGATAAGGAACCGCCGGCGTAGAGTCCGCTCTCTTTTGTCTTTTAGTGGGTTGGATCGAATTTGGGGATTAAAATATCCGGAAAGGATATTATAAACCAAGATACAATATGCCATTTTCAAATTTTAAACTTTTAAAATAATTAATTTAATAAAACATTTTCTTAAAAAGAAAGTTTAATAATAAAACTTTGTCACACTTAATAAAAAGTGAGTTTTAAGAAAAGATTAAATCCTTGATCACTTAATTAGTATAATTACTTGTTTGTTCATACCTTATGTGATAATGGTTGAAATGAAAAATACTTGAACTCAAGAATTCGTTTTTCATTGTTTTCGTAAATGCTTGTTTTTACATATTGTCGTAATCAAAACAAAGCGAGACCGAAAAATATAAGTAACGTTTTTAGGCATCATTACATTAACAAACACGCCCTATTTCGTTGTGATTTGGCTCGTATGATTTTTAGTAAGCTGTGCCGGTGGTGGGAGCTAGGTTCGCACGAGGTAAGTTCTTTTTCAGAGTGGAATAGTTGGTTTAATTCTATTCGGTTGCAATCGGGTATTAAGTCTATCTTGGAGGGGGTTTGTTATGTTGCTTGGTGGCGTATCTGGATTTTCCGTAATCGGTTGATTTTTGATGTGTTTCCTCGTAGGCGCTCGTTGATCTTCGATGACATTGTTTCGTTTTCTTATAATTGGTGTTCCTCTAGATGTAAAAGGGTTTTTTTATTGGAACGATTGATTGAAGAACCCTCATTTACTTTCTTTGTAATGTTTTTCTAGCATCTTGCTAGTTTTTTAATAAAAGTTGTTGTTCAAAAAAAATTACTAACTTGCCGTTAAAAAAAGAGTAGAACATGAGGTGTTTTTAATAAATCTGTATATGTCTTAACATGCTTTAAAAACGTTTTAATATTTATCCTTTTATTTTAGCAATTTAAAAGCACTTGGGCAATTAAGTGGTTTTGGAGGTATTTTCGAGCATTTTCAAGATGTTTGGAACAAGTATGGAAGAGGCCGAGTCAAGAATGCACGGATTTCAAAAGTCACAAGGAGTGTTGTCATCAGGCCATATCGACGGGGTCGCAAATACCACTCGAGACCGTCGCAATGATCGACCAAACGGTGTCATGCTTTACTTCTGACAGCGTCGCAACCAACCGACTTTAGAAGCCCATAGAAGATTCGACGGGTCTGACGGTGTCGCGATTATAACCCGACGCCATCGCAACCCAAACTCTATTATAAACTCTTTGTAAACATACAAATACGTGTAGAATTTAATTATCTAAATCCCACTTAGATAATGATTTATCATGTCCTATGGAAAAATCTACAAAGTTATCGTATTCTCATATAGTAATAATTTACTTTAGTTGATTCATATAGACATATTGGTCCTTAAATTGTTCCAACCAATGGTAAGTTCAGATATTTTCTGACTATAGTAGATAACTATAGTAGAGGTATTTGATTTATTGTTGCAACGGAAATCATAAGATTTCTCAAGTTTTTGATTACTCAATTTAGGAAACAAGTTAAGGTAGTAAGGTTTGATAATTCTTTGGAATTTATAAAAGATCATTAATGTCGTCTTTACTTAGAGAGTCAAGGTATGTTCATCAAACTTCATGTGTTGATAGGCCACAATGGAATTGTAGAGTATAAAGAAAGCACATGTGTACTTTGGATCATGCTAGGGCTTTGAGGTTTCATTCTAAGTTACCTCTCAAATTTTGGGGAGATTGTTTGGTCACTTCTGCTTATTTGATAAACAAAATTCCTTCATCGGGAGTTGAAAATGTTACACCCTATGAGGTTCTAGTTAAAAAAAAGATATTTGTATGATCATCTGAGGGTGTTTGGCAATAGTTAGCAACCTTTCAAGAACGACTGATAAGTTTGATCCAAGACGTGTTCATTATGTATTTCTTAGATATCTTCATAATAAAAATAGCTATAAGTTCTATAACGTGTTGACTCGTAATACATTTGTGTCAAGAGATGTAGTTTTTCATGAAATCTTGTTTCCTTATGAATAAAACAGTTTTTGCATTTTCTACAACATTTGCCTACCACTTTTCCTAGTCAATTTCAATCTAATGAGGCATATGAGGAAGTATCCTATGATTTTGTGTTGCCTAATGAAGCTGGTACTCAAAATATTAAAGGTAATTTCAATATCCAAACACCTCTTATCACTATTCCTGCACCAGTTCAAGTTAGACAATCTACTTTTACACTTGAACAACAACCTACTTAATGTATTCCTCTTGTTCAACCTACTAGAAAGTCTAGCAGAAAAACTACATTGCAAAACAAACTTAAGGATTTTGTTCTTACTCATGTTCCAAAAGCTAATCTCATATAACACCCCTTATCCCTGGCTTTCAAGATTTTATTAATGCTCTTCTAGCTCAAAAGGTACCTATGAACTTCAAAGAAGCAGTTATTGATCATGTATGATGTAGTGCTACAGATTTAGAGCTTGTTGTACGATACCGACAACAACCCGAAGTTCGATAACGCGGAACCGCTAGATCGCGAGTTGTATCGAGTAAAAGTAGCGAACCCGAGAGACTACAAAGAACCGACAAATATATGCACACGGAATACCCCCAACTACCCCTTTATTAATAACCCTAATAAAGATTACATTGGGAAGAAGAATTCAATGAACTAGGATCCCCCTCATCCCTATTTATAGAGATGAGGGGGTAGGCACCTTCCTAATACAAGTTTATTCCTAATCTATATTACAAAGTACACTTAAGTCCCTAAACTATATTTAAGTTTACTCCTAAATTCCAACAATTTCCACCTTAGGAGTAACACTTAAACATAACCGATACTCAACACCCTTTACCGGTGTTGGAACCTCGAACCGGGAACCACCTTGTCGACCAGGCATTGTACTTCTGTAATTTCCCTAGATTAGCTTCCATAAACTCCTTCACGTTCTTCTTCTCAGCAACATTACCCTCCGCACCCTCTTGACCAGGTACTCCGGTTACCATAATGTTTGCCCCCACCTTTATACCAAGGTGTACATTTTCCTGCTCATTTACCAAGCAGCACGTGTTTGTCTTTTCTTCAGGTTGTTTGTCCTCCAACCGTCTTTGAGCCACTGCAGCATGATCGCCACTAACCTGAAAAACCTCAGTTTCACGATCCCTTTGAGCTCCATGCAGTTCCACCTCAAACCGTCTTTGAGCCACTGCAACACGAAAAAAAAAAAAAAAACCGATCCGATAAAACCCGAATCCCTTTTCTTCCACGAACTCTTCTTGATCTAGCACCGATCTCCAAAGACCACACAACCGTGAGCTCTGATACCACTTGTTGGAATCGTAAACCCAACAACCGAAGATCGATATGCGGAAACCTAGATCCCTTAAAGAAGATCGCAGAGTTGCAACGACAAACCCAGAAGAACGACACAAAGGTAACCAAACGATTTACTTTATTATACTAATCGGTTGATTACAATAGAAAGAATAGAAGCTTGCGGTGTTTCTTTTCTGTCGATTCGATGCATCTTTGATCGGAGTTATCCGCATCTAGTAACTAGGTTGTAGTCGATAATACTACAAGTGGTATCAGAGCTCGGTTCTTCGAGTGGCTGGTTTACTAGGATCGATCGGGTGCAGCAGGTTTCGATAGAAAGAGGGTTTTCTTCTTGTGGGGTTCGATTGTTGAAGGTTATCCAACATCGAAGGTTTGTCGATTTTTCAGATCGACAAGGAAGTTCTTGTGGTGGTGATTATTTGCCGCCATTGTTGTAAGGAAGAAGATAACAACGGCTGGTGTCAAGGAAGAAATAGACATCAGTAATTGAAGTAATACAAAAGGGTTTTATTATCCCCTTGCATTCACACGTATGATGCATGAAAAAGAATATTTCTTTCCCTCTCGTTCGTAGACTGTAACCAAAAGTCGATTTGAAATCGAAAACTTTTTTTTTTCCCAGTCAACGATCGCTACTTTCAAAAGTTGATTCGAAACCCGTAATTCAAAACGAACTTTAAGTTTGACGTTTTTAGGGTTCTTTTAAAAGACGTTGCTGAAGTAATCTAGGGTTATCTAGATTAAGTGAACTT
This sequence comes from Glebionis coronaria, assembly GCA_025667525.1. Classification (NCBI taxonomy): domain Eukaryota; kingdom Viridiplantae; phylum Streptophyta; class Magnoliopsida; order Asterales; family Asteraceae; genus Glebionis; species Glebionis coronaria. The sequence goes on from JANFOE010000526.1 coordinate 148,521, forward strand.
GAAGGGTTTCGTTGTTGCGGGTATTTTCTTGTGGTTTAAGTTTCGATTGTTCGCTTAGGGTTTAAGTTGACGGTCGGGTTTGACTTGTTCGGAATCGAGGGTTTAGGATTTTTCTAATAAATTCGATTTGCAAGAAGGGTACTTTCTTGTGGTTCAAGTTTGATCGTGGTTTGCTTGGGGTTTTCAAGTTAGCGGTCGGGTTTGCTTGTTCGGAATCGAGGGTTTAGTTCTCTAATAAATTCGATTTGCAAGAAGTGTTTTTCTTGTGGTTCAAGTTTGATCGTGGTTCGCTTGGGTATTCAAGTTTACGATCGGGTTGCTTGTTCGTGATCGAGGGTTTAGAGGTTTTCTAATAAATTCGATTTGCAAGAAAAGGTTTTTAGCAACAACGGGTATATTGCACACGACTTGTGAGGCTTGTTGGTAAAGTTGGTTAAGAAACAACTTGACAAGGTTTGTAGCAAGGTTAAAGAAGATTCAAGACTTGTCGAGGTTGCAAGATCTCTTAGGTTATTAGAGATCGGTTTTGCAAAATTAAAAGTACGACAAGGGTTACTTCAAAAGGAGTCGGGTACTTTCTTGATTCAAGGGTTGTCGATTTGTTGGATAGGTTAATCTCCAAGGCTCAATCGATATTTGAGTAAGAAAGGGTGTTCTTTTGAAGGGTTACTTGGTTTGATCGATTTCTAAGAAGTTTTTCTTAGGGTTATATCGATAAAAGCAAGGGTTTTTCTTTACAAGGGGACTTCGTAATTCGTGATTGTGAGGTTTAATATATCACAAGGTTTAGCGAATTATTGAAGGGACTTTGTCGGTTTGTGATTGTGAGGTTTTTCACAAGGTTTAGCAAACAACAAAGGGATAAAGAAAAATGGCTAGTTCTATAACTAGGTTTGACATCGAAAATTTCGATGGGTCTAATGTACATAAGCATGGAGGTTCAAAACAAGTTGGGTTCAAACAACTTAGTCCTGGTGTTAAATCAGGAGTCCATGGAGTACATGTCTTGTTGTACGATACCGACAACAACCCGAAGTTCGATAACGCGGAACCGCTAGATCGCGAGTTGTATCGAGTAAAAGTAGCGAACCCGAGAGACTACAAAGAACCGACAAATATATGCACACGGAATACCCCCAACTACCCCTTTATTAATAACCCTAATAAAGATTACATTGGGAAGAAGAATTCAATGAACTAGGATCCCCCTCATCCCTATTTATAGAGATGAGGGGGTAGGCACCTTCCTAATACAAGTTTATTCCTAATCTATATTACAAAGTACACTTAAGTCCCTAAACTATATTTAAGTTTACTCCTAAATTCCAACAATTTCCACCTTAGGAGTAACACTTAAACATAACCGATACTCAACACCCTTTACCGGTGTTGGAACCTCGAACCGGGAACCACCTTGTCGACCAGGCATTGTACTTCTGTAATTTCCCTAGATTAGCTTCCATAAACTCCTTCACGTTCTTCTTCTCAGCAACATTACCCTCCGCACCCTCTTGACCAGGTACTCCGGTTACCATAATGTTTGCCCCCACCTTTATACCAAGGTGTACATTTTCCTGCTCATTTACCAAGCAGCACGTGTTTGTCTTTTCTTCAGGTTGTTTGTCCTCCAACCGTCTTTGAGCCACTGCAGCATGATCGCCACTAACCTGAAAAACCTCAGTTTCACGATCCCTTTGAGCTCCATGCAGTTCCACCTCAAACCGTCTTTGAGCCACTGCAACACGAAAAAAAAAAAAAAAACCGATCCGATAAAACCCGAATCCCTTTTCTTCCACGAACTCTTCTTGATCTAGCACCGATCTCCAAAGACCACACAACCGTGAGCTCTGATACCACTTGTTGTACGATACCGACAACAACCCGAAGTTCGATAACGCGGAACCGCTAGATCGCGAGTTGTATCGAGTAAAAGTAGCGAACCCGAGAGACTACAAAGAACCGACAAATATATGCACACGGAATACCCCCAACTACCCCTTTATTAATAACCCTAATAAAGATTACATTGGGAAGAAGAATTCAATGAACTAGGATCCCCCTCATCCCTATTTATAGAGATGAGGGGGTAGGCACCTTCCTAATACAAGTTTATTCCTAATCTATATTACAAAGTACACTTAAGTCCCTAAACTATATTTAAGTTTACTCCTAAATTCCAACAGAGCTGCATGCTCTAGATGTTAATGGTACATGGGAATTAGTTTTTTTGCCAAATTGTAAAAAGGCAATTGGTTGTAAATGCTTTATAAAACCAAACTTAAAGTTAATGGAACAGTGGAAAGGAAAACAAAATGCTAGACTAGTTATTCTAGGAAATAAGCAAAGACCAAACATGGATTATCAAAAGACATTTGCACCTATTGCTAAAATGGTTACTGTAAGATCCTTGTTAGCTATTGCAACAGTCAAAGGTTAAGATATATGCCAAATGGATGTGTCTAATGATTTCCTACATGGTGACTTACTAGAAGAACTGTATATGAAGCCTCCTCTTGGTTACATTGGCAAGGGACAAAACAAGCACTAAGGCATTGGAAAATTATCTTCTACTTTGATTGAATTTAGCGCTAATCAATCTAAGATAAATTTGTCTTTGTTTCTTAAGAAGGAATGATCTAGTTTCACACATGTACTAGTCTATGTTAATGATTTGCTTAGCAATGGAAATGATCAAACTCAAATATGCAAGCTTAAATCACAACTCAGTTCTATGTTTCACATGAAATACCTCGATGATGTGAACTATTTTTTGAGTTTGGAAGTGTGTAGATCTACTCAAATCATTTTTATCTCACAACATAAATACACCAAAGAGCTTCTTGAAGAAGGGAGAGTTCTAAACAACAAGCCTTATAAACTATGGAACCTAATCTCAAGTTACAATCTGATGTAGGCACTTCATATGCAAACAGTAAAGCAATCACCCACCTCAGTTCATATGCAAGCAATGAAGCAGCTATTGACGTATCTTCTTATTTCTCCATGTCAAGCCATTCTATTAACAAGTGATTCTTTAGTTAAACTCAAAGCATATTGTGATTCTGGTTGGGCTCGTTGTCCCATGACAAGGAGGTCAACAACTAGTTATTGTATCTTATTGGGAGACTCACCAATTAGTTGGAAGTCTAAGAAACAAGTTTTGGTTTCTAGATCATTTATAAAGGCAGAGTATAAGGCTATAGCTTTAACATGTTATGAAGTTACTTCGTTGGTTAGTCTACTAAAGGATCTTGGAATTAAAGACTTAAATCTTGTAGATTTGTTTTGTGACAGTCAAGCAGCCCTATACATTGCAGCAAATCATGTTTTTCATGCTAGAACAAAGCATGAGGTTGATTGTCACTATGTGATAGATCAACTAAAAGTTAAATCACGAAACCATCTTATGTTCACACCAAGTACAAGTATCAGTTAGCTGATGTTTTCACCAAGATGATCACAGTAAATCAGCATAGCAAGCTTTTGTTTAAAGTGGAAGTTTTATAAGGTATTCTCTCTCAACTTGAGAGGGAGATTGCATAGGAGAAGGACTAGTTTAATTATTTTACATTTATGAAGGACTAGTTTGTAAATAGTTTGTTACAGTTTTCTTTCCCTCTTATTTAAAGTTTGAAAGTTAGTTGTAAAAGCTTGCTTGATTTCAAGCAATAACACAAATCTTTTTCACTCCTAATTTTCTATCATTCATTTCTTGATTTCTGTTTAGCTCTCTGAACTTCAAAGTTCACAAACAGAACTTAACCAGTTATATATTATCGTCCCAATTTTATTTAACTTTTCAATTTTGGTCTATAGCTTTATATATCACATGTGTAAGTAGAGTCTCTGTCGGTTCGGTTCTCGATTTGTTCGGTTTATTCGATTTGGGTTATTTCGGTAAATTTATTTGGGTTAACCCGAAAAGTGAGCTGAAATGAACTAGATTTCAAGTGAACCAAAAACCTAATTTGGATTCGGTTCGGTTTTAGGTTGACTCAAATAACCCGAATTATCCGAATTACACTCTTTTTAAAAAATACATATAATTATATGGATATTTAGCCAAAAAAAAATTATTTTAAGTATAAAAATTATTCTTTTATGTTAGGATTAAATTTTAATAATCATTATATATATATATATATATATATATATATATATATATATATATATATATATATATATATATATATATATATATATATATAAAATATATATATTTGTATATCTTTAATTTTCGGTTCGGTTTTTGGGTCCGACTACCAACTTCATATTTCACCTGGAAACCAAATTTAGAGTTCGGTTCGGTTTTGTTGTGAATCAAAACCCGGATTTTGTTTTCGATTTGGTTCTCTTTTGGATTCGATTCGATTCATTTTTTGCTTTTTGTAGGTGAAACGCGAATTATAAACACCCGAACGTGTAAGGGGTAGAGGTAAAAACTCGGTTATGGTGGCCCAATTATTATTACTTTTTTTTTTGGCCACTGAAGTATACATGTCCATTAAAAAACACAAGGAAAATCTTGATAATATAAAAGGAAACAACATCAGGATTGAAGTTAAAAAATTCATAGGAATTTTTGGTGTGTATACATTAACCTGTAAGATGATATAAGTTGAACTTTTACCATAGTTTATCATATATTTGACGTAAATAGGTTGGTGAAAACGTGGTGTAATTATAATTTTCATAAATCTTATTACCTTCGTATATTTGTCAGAATTATGTTTCCAATCTATTATAAATACATCATACGCATTACAGTTTCTGCATACACACAAAGCATTAGTAAAACACAACACAAAAAGATCATTCAACAATGATGAAGTTTTTTGTACTCTTCGTTATTGCTTTCTTAGCAACCTCATGCACAGCAAGAATCGAACCCCCAACGGTTTCACCAACCGCTAGCCCGACACCATCTCCATTTGGCATCCCTACACCCGCACCTGCTCCAGCCCATGCAGTAGCTGTACCTTCTCCTTCTCCATCACCCAAAACCGCGCCATCGTCACCAGCACCAGCACCATCTTCTCCTGCAGTACCTACTCCTTCTCCATCACCAACAACCGCGCCATCCTCACCAGCACCAGCACTAGCACCATCTTCTCAATCAGTACCTTCTCCATCCCCAAAAACCGCAACATCGTCACCACCAGCATCACCATCTTCCGATGATTCACCTGCGGAGGATTCACCTGATACCACTGCTACACCAACAAGTCTCTCACCTTCTCCATCACCAAAACCGGCTGATCATCCAACAAGTGGCGCCTTTGCTGAAGGATGGGTTAATCGGGCTGTGGCACTCGCTGGTGCTGCATTTGTTTCGGTCGCTTTGATGTGAAGATCATGGGATTTGTTTGTTTTTTAAGTTTTTGGTTATTAGGTTTTGTTATTTTCTGTTAATGTTCTTTGGATTATGACTTTTTCTTAAGTCATTTATTATTTAATTTATTGGTTAAAGTAATGTTTGTTGATTGATATAATCTTATTTTTTTTCTTAGTGAGTATACTTGATCGATCAGTATTAGATAAAAGATTATCTTATTTAGCCCAACTGGATTGTGGATGTGAGATTACATATCAGTAACTTACGAATACAGGTTTTTCTTATTTACCAGTTAACAAATCAAATACATATATTTAACGTGTAACGAATACATATCGACTCAACCATTGATCATATAATGTACCGACTCATCCATTCAATATCAAACGTGTAACCATAACCTACCGACTCATCAATTCAATGTATAACGTGTAATCATAACCTACCGACTCAACCATTGAACATCTAACGTGTAACCATAACCTACCGACTCAACCATTAAGCATATAACGTGTAACCAATACATACCGACTCATCCATTAAACATCTAACGTACAACCATAACCTACGGACTCAACCATTAAACATATAACGAATCATAACCTACCGACTCAACCATTGAACATATAACGTGTAACCAATACATACCGACTCATCCATTCAAAATCTAACGTGTAACCATAACATACCGACTCATCCATTGGCAGGAAAACATCGGCGGGAAATGTTAACCATTTCCCTCACTTTTATTTAAAATAAAAAGAAATGTTATCTCTATAACCATACACATTCCTACCAACACTACCACCAGCAGATCACACACGCTTATCATCACAAACACATTGTTATTATATAGATGTTGCAGCATGAAGCTTTTCCATGTACATGTGGACATGGAGATGTAGTTCCGCGAGAATCGTGGCAAGCTGAAACCCTTGATAGCCAATACTATGCATGTCCACGTTCACGGGTGAAACATCCAATTTCATATGGATGCAATCTTTTTATGGAAAGACGAACGAGTCAGATTACTAGTCAGTTCTCTTGGAGCTTCAACGAGCTTTTCTCCGAGACCTTCAACGTCTCCAATTTCTCCTCCAAGCTCTTCTTCGATACCTTCCACGACTCCAATTTCTTTTTCAAGCTCTTCAACGTGTGCAAAATGTGTGCACTTGAATGGAAAGATAAATGTACTTTAAAAAATAGTAGAAATTTATAGCCCACCTGATAGGCACACAGTGGATTCAGCTGCATTACCTCACGACCTTTACGATGACATGAGGAACATTAGTTTGAACTAGTTTGTGATTTTCTTTTTCGTGTTTATGAGTCTATTATCGTTGTAATGTCCATGTTTAATTAAACGCGTGTTTTAGTGTCCGTGTCGAATAAAACAATGTTTAGGCGTGTCTGTTTAAAAATCTCCCATGTGTTTCCACAAGGGTATGTGTAATATTTTGAATAAATAAATATTTGTTGTACAAAAGTGTCATTTTGTGTTATATAAACGTCGAGAAAATAAAATAACAACTGATCAATAGTTATATAGTTACATTTTATATTAAAAATAATAATCATATACTTTTTTTTAAATAATAATTATATTGTAAATAAGAAAAAATTAACAACTGGTCGATATTTTATAATAAATAAAAAACAATAATTTTCGGAAGTAGGTATCCGTGGCGACATGTCGCCGGGATGCTTTGGCGGGTAAAAGCCCGCCAACGTTTTCGCTTAATAATTTTAGTTTTTATCGTTTTGAGTAGTATTTCCTGGGGACATGTCGCCGGAGAAGAGTTGGTCAAGCTATTAGCGAGCAAGATTAACGTTAATCACATGTAATTGTTCTTGACAAATTATCCTGGCGACATCGCCGGGGATGAGTTAGGGGAAAATTTCCAGTTTTTCTTTTGGTAAACTATTTCGGTCAAAGTTGGGCGAAGATTCCCTGGCGACATGTCACCGGGGATACTTTTGCCAAACTTTGACCAAAACAATTTTCGTGACTTTGTGCCACGTCAGACAAGTCGCCGGGGATTATCCACTTTCCCTAGCGACATTTTGTCGCCGAGGAAAACTCCGTCACCTGATCCTCCGTTTGTTGTAGTGTTTCTACGGAAAATGTGGATGATACCTCAATTTTATGCTAATAAACCTCAATATTCAAAGATAACAAATTTTAAAATAAATAACATGTTAGGAATAATAGACGGTGAGTTGATATGACAAAATAGATGAAGGACTTAGTAATAAATAATTTGCTTAGTTAGTAAGCTAGGCTTGAAATGTAACCCTAGTCCCTCTATTATATAAAGAGGGTAGGCACCTTGGTTAGACTCATTCATTCACAAACAATGTAAACCATAGGTGTGTGTGTGTTCCTCCTGGTGTCAAGCCTATAAGGCAACCAGAGTAGTTAGTAACTTATTCATAAGCATCTTAATAGTAATCATTTATTAGTGAAAGCCTTGTCCATGATTATGATTGTGTTCTTTATTGTTCCGCTGTGCTAGTTACAATCGTGATCATGATATCCCAGATGTGTCTAGATCCTAAGACTCAACAAGTGGTATCAGAGCTTGTTGGCTCTCGATCTGGTTGATCTACAAGGTTTTCATTGGTTATTTTTCTGTTTTTTTTAATAAAGGTGCTGATCTGATCTGGGGTTTTTACCAACAAACCCTAGATGATTCTTATATGATGTTGATGCCTTGCTGGTACACTGTTGTTGCTGCTGTTCCTTATTATTGTTCTTGGGTGGTCATACTGTGAGTTGGTTCTAAAATCAATAATAAACCCCGTATGATCTATGTTTATGGTTGCGGTGATGTTCTGAAAAGAAAATTTTCGTTTTAGGGTTTACAAAACCCTAGATTGGTTTATTGTTGTTGCTGCTTAGGGCATCCACTAGGGTAAACCTTTGCATAAGTTTATAAAATTGCCACATCATATAACATCATTAATTTTTAAAAATTTTTACATTATGAACCCATCCTCACTATTTATTAAACTTTTTGAGGTTTATAAATTGTTTAATTTATAACATGAATTAAATGCATATAAAGTTTTAGACCTCTTCAAGATCCTAGACCTCTTCATGACACCTAGGCATTAAATGGTTTTTCACTATGACAAAAAAAGTTATAGACCTCTTCATAAAATTTTAGACCTCTTCTTGAAACACCATAGTGGATGCTCTTAGAATGAAGTAAAGAAAGCAGGACCGTTTGTGCCAAAGATGAAAGTTTATCGAACTCGGGATCACGGGATTGCACACATAACGTAAAGGGTTAATTTATTTATTAAATATATTATATATATATTTATTAAATCAAACCAAAGCTTAACTAACGATCGTTAATAAATAATAGTTAAGTTTTAACGACCGTTATGGAATTAAATAGAAGCTAAAAGAAGAAGGAAAAATTACACAAACACCCCTTGGGGGTGTGTTAACCGGCGGCTACAAGGGGGGGGGGGGGGGGGGGTGCAAGGGAAACTTTTGTTTCTTTTTTCGTTTATGATTTGGAGCCCAAGGTTTGCCAAGGCTATATAAACAAACCCCTATCCACATAATTTTTCACTCCCTCTTTCTTTTTCCTCTTTGATCGACGGCCACCCCACACCCATCTTAGGGTTTCGCTTGGTTTTCGATCAAGTCTATTTTATCTAGTCCTAGCCCCTCTCTAGGGTTGTTGGGTAGATATTCCATAAGCGTTGAAGCTCGGTTTGTTCGTGCTAGACTCACGGTTAACTCGCCGTATTACGTGTGTACAAGAACGTGATATAATCTTGCTTTAGACTATATTCTTGGCGGTGTTCGTGATAAACCCTAGTTACCGTTCGTTCCGTCGTCTTGTGGATCTTGCTAGGATAAAGGTATGTAACCCTAATCTTGATTAATATAATTGTGTTAAATTAATGATCTTGTTAATTTACTTCCGCTGCGTGTTCTTTGATCCATATTAGGGTTTTAAATAATCGTTATGATAAATATAAACCATCAGTGGCATCGAGAGCCGTTTTAACATGATTATAATTATCAAGATTTAAAGTTTTTTTAACTAATATTGATTTGTGTTAAAAATTACATGTTGTTTTTTAGGTTTTATAAAAATTAGGGTTTTTGTTTTTTTATTGTTTTTAAAATCGGATATGGCCGGTATTTTTTATAAATTTTTTTTTTTTTGGTAAACCCTAAAATTACATGGTAATTAACTATAGATGTTTTGCATGAATTAATTGTTATGTCATGTGTGGTTACGATCCGTAGTTTTTTAATTGTTAAGAGAATGTGGGAGATTCGTAATAAACATGCATGTTTTTACGGATCATATAATTTTGATTGCTATTTGCTTTATTTGATTCAAAGTTTTAAAATTAGGGAAGACTTTTTATGTTCATAAAAACCCTAGATTTGATGTTCTTTGAATAAATTGTTATGCATGTGGCTATTTGATTTAGTTTTTTTTGTACTAGTTGTTTTCATGCGTTTTTTATATTGTATGTTGTAAACAAGGGTAGTTTTTTTTAAGAAAAATAATATGGACTAAATCCTATCAAAATTAATGAATTATTTTGAGATCTAAATTACATATGATTTGCATTGATTAGAATTGCAATAGCAACTTAACGGCCTACTCAATTTTGGCAAACTATAAAGTGGGTATAACGCACCGCTGGTCAAGTACCCGGTTAAGGAAGGAGGTGTTATGCTTCAGCGCTGACCAAATTCCCGGCTCGCCTGTGCGTCAAAATTGGAATTACCTAAAGTTGTTATTTGTTTAATTCTTTAAGGTTGATTTAACTGCATTAATTCACATCTGAAACACAATGAATAAGGTTATTGCTTTGTGCTTTGGCTTCGTTCTAGAAAAAGTACGGTGTGAATTTAGTTGTGTGTAAAATCTTTAATTGGTTTAACCAATACCTCAACTTGCAAATATATGATAAACTTTTAGTCTCACCATAAAGTTTACTAAACGTTTTTATTAAACTAATGTTATGGAGATGTATGCATGCTTCTCCATACATGATTTTGACATCAAAATCTATACCCTAAAATTTATGTCATATGCCCTCTAATTGACGAACACTTGAAGTTACAATTGTCGTCATATAAGATATCGGACGATGTCGTAATGAAGAGAAAACTTCATGACTGAATAAGATTGCACATGAAGGTTTTACGTTCTTTAGATTAGTCGACTTAATTGAGTTACTCAGTGAGAACTGGAAACTTAAGGCATATATTAGGGATGAAACATGTTTACAATGCAAATGATTTTGGAAATGTAAATCCCTAACGTATCTAGAATTTGAAAATTTATTTTTCAATTGTTGTTCGACAAGTTACTGTGTGGAATACATTTGTCACTAGCATATCAACTGATGTGATAAATCTATGTTAATATGGATTCTAGTTTTTCAAGGAAAATACTATGGTTTTATTACCGGGGTAATTTTATTTTCTTGAATTGTATTATCAAAAATACTAATGTTTGAACTTATTTCTGTAGAAATGGCTCAACCCGAAAACAATCTGACAATAAGCTCGGCGTTCAAAGCTTTTGTTGAACGGCCTGAACTTACTGGCCCTAATTTTAATGACTGGTATCGCTCACTAAGAATTGTTCTGAGAGCAACGGGTACTATCAATATCTTGGTAACTCCTTTTCCGGAGGATCTTGCTAAAGGAGCATCTGATACAGAAAGGCTTCAATACGCTGCTAACGTTAAGAAGCACCATGAGGTGGCTGTTGTAATGTTAGGGAGAATGGCTCCATCACTTCAAAGGAAGTTTGAGCTATTTTCACCTCAGCTAATGCTTGATGAACTCAAGGCTGTGTATGAAACGCCGCAAGCTGTAGAGATCTATCATTTGGTTGATGCTCTACATAGTTGCAAGCAAGCTCCTGGAAAGTCCGTAAGTGCCCATTATATGGAAATGAGGGGTTATATGGAACAGCTCATTGCACTAGGACAACCCTTTGATCATAATATGGCTATTAACTTGATCAATAGGTCCCTTAATAAGGACTTCAATGATTTTGTTTGTAACTATAATATGCATTGCACGGGGAAGACGGTTAATGATCTGCATGCAATGCTCATTGACTTTGAAAAGGGGTTGAAAGAGGCATTCACTGCTACTCCTCTAGTACTTTATGTGCAAAAGGGTAGAGTGACGAAACCAAAACCGCAAGTGAATAAAAAGCTGAAAGGCAAAGGCAAGGTTGATAAGAGCAAACAAGTTGCGACTACATCAAAACCGAAGCAGAACTTTGTCAAGAAATCTCAGAAAGATGAGACTTGTCACCACTACAAGATGACTGGATACTGGAAGAGAAATTGCTCTCTCTATCTCCATGAAATGCAAGAACATAAGAAGAATGCTGAGCTAGCTGCTGCAGCATCTTCAGGTAACTTATTTATGATAGAGTTATTTAATCTTTCATACAAATCAAAGTCCTGGGTATATGATACGGGATGTGGTATTAACATTTGTAATACCCTGCAGGGATTTGAGTTGAAGAGGAAGCTTTCCTATGGTGAACAATTTCTGCAAGTGGGCAATGGCGCACAAGCAGCGGTTGAAGCTATAGGAATATTTAAATTAGTTTTACCTTCGGGTTTAGTACTGTTTTTCAATAATTGTCATTATGCACCTTCAATTGTTAGGGGTGTCATTTCCTTTTCTTGTACGTTGGATCTTGGATTTAATCACACAATTGATAATAATAGAATTTCTGTTTTCAAAGATGGTTTATTCTATTTTGATGCAATTTCTGTGAATGGTGTTTTTGAAATTAACATGCATGATAATAATTCCAAGAGGAAAAATAATTTTGTTTTTAGCATGAATAAGAAGAGAAAGTTAGAAAAAAAACTCTTCTTACCTTTGGCATTGTAGACTTGCCCATATTGGGAAGACTCGCAAACAAAAGCTTCAACGTGATGGTCTTTTGGAAAATATCAATGATGAATCATTTGATAAATGCGAATCTTGTATCTCTGGAAAGATGACCAAGAAACCTTTTAATAGCAATATTGAAAGGGCTACTGAACTACTTGGTTTAATACACACTGATGTGTGTGGACCACTTAGACATGTGTCAAGGAAAGGTGCTAGCTACTTCTTAAAATTTACGGATGATTATAGCCGTTATGGTTATGTTTATTTACTTAAGCATAAACATGAGGTGTTTGAAACATTCAAAACGTTTAAAGCAGAAGCAGAGTTACAACTCGGAAAGAAGATTAAAGCTCTTCGTTCTGATCGAGGTGGTGAATATTTAAGTCAAGAGTTTAAAGATTATTTAAGTGAGAATGGAATTGTTCATAAACTTACTTCTCCATATACTGCACAAGAAAATGGTGTATCTGAAAGGAGAAATCATACATTATTAGATATGGTGCAATCTATGTTTAATCTTACAACTTTACCATTATCTTTTTGGGATTATGCTCTTGAATCTGCTGTTCGTATTCTAAATATGGTTCCCACAAAGAAGGTTGATAAGACACCATATGAACTATGGCATGGCAAGAAGCCATATTTGTATTATTTGAAAATCTGGGGTTGTGAGGCGTATGTGAAGCGTGACTCTGTAGATAAACTCCAACAACGCTAAGTAAAATGTATCTTTGTAGGTTACCCTAAGGAAACTATGGGTTACTACTTTTATTATCCGGCTGAGAACAAAATAGTTGTGGCTCGGTATGGAGACTTCCTTGAAAATGATCTTGTAAATCAAGAATTTAGTGGAAGAAATTATGATCTTGAAGAGATTCAAGAAGACACACTGCCTTCTGAAAATACTAGCGAAGAAATTCCTGTAGAACCAGAAAGTATGACTGTTCCACCAGAATTAATTCTTCCACGTAGGTCTCAAAGAACCATACGTGCGCCAGACAAACTATGTCTTTACATAAAGGATGATGAGGAGGAAGTAGGGGATCTTGGTGAACCTGCTAACTATCGATCCACAATGTCTGATCCAGAAAAGTCAAAATGGATAGTTGCGATGAATGAGGAAATAAAATCCATGGAAATCAACGATGTTTGGATTCTTGTGGATGCACCTAAAAATGCCAAAGTAGTGAAAAATAGGTGGATCTACAAGAAGAAAACCGACATGGATGGTGAAATACAATCCTATAAAGCACGTTTAGTAGCTAAAGGTTTTACTCAAACTTTTGGCGTGGACTACGAGGAGACATTTTCTCCCGTAGCAGACTTACGAGCTATTAGGATTCTCATAGCTATAACAGCACACTATGACTATGAGATATGGCAAATGGATGTTAAAACTACCTTCTTGAACGGTCGCTTAGATGAAGACATCTATATGCAACAACCGAAAGGGTACGTTGATCCTAAATATCCAAAACGCGTGTGCAAACTTCAAAGATCTATTTATGGTTTGAAGCAAGCATCACGTCAATGGAATAAGCGATTTGATGAAGAAATGAAAAAGTTCGGATTTATTCAAAATCGTGATGAGCCATGTGTATATTGCAAAGCTAGTGGGAGTAATGAAGTGTTCCTAATTTTATATGTCGATGACATATTAATCATGGGAAGTAACATTCCAAGACTTAAGGAAGTTAAGGGTTGTCTTGGTAAATGTTTTTCTATGAAGGATTTGGGAGATGCTGTATATATTCTGGGAATTAAAATATATCGAGATAGGAGTAGACGGTTAATTGGTCTTAGTCAAGATGCTTATATTGATAAGATATTGAAGAAGTATAACATGCATAACTCTAAGAAAGGTTTTCTACCGATGGAGGTTAAGCATGAATTAAGTCATGAGAAAGATGCATCAACACCTGAAGAGGTGGCTTACATGAAGAAGGTTCCTTATGCTTCGGTTGTAGGATCTATTATGTATACTGTAAGATGCACAAGGCCTGATGTGGCGTTTGCTCAAAACTTGGTCAGTAGATACCAACAGAATCCAGGAAAGTTCCACTAGACTGCTGTTAAGCATATTATAAAGTATTTGAGGAGTACGAAAGATATGTTTTTGGTATTCGGGGGTAAACCATACACAGAATTGAATGTAACAGGATTCCGTGATGCGTCCTGGCAATGTGATAAAGACGATACGAAGTCTCAGACGGGTTACGTGTTTGTCATCAATGGAGGAGCAGTTCACTGGAAGAGCAGTAAACAGAAAACCATTGCTATGCATGCGACTCAATCGGAGTACATGGCCGCTTCAGAAGCTGCAATGGAAGCTGTTTGGATTAGGAAGTTTATTGGAGATCTTAGAGTGATGCCTTCAATTAAAGAACCTATTGATATATATTGCGACAATTCTGCTGCAATAATATTCTCCAACAACCCTGGAGTTATGAAAGGCGTCAGAAACTTTAAACGTAGATATCACTACGTTCGAGAACAAGTGGAAGCTTGAGAAATAAAATTAATAAAAGTTCACACATATGATAACGTAGCTGATCCTTTTACTAAGGCTTTATCTAGGCCAAAGGTAGTTAAGCATTCCAAGGCAATTGGGCTGCAACTAGCTAGCGAATTCATGCAATAAATCTGTTAACTAGTATTTGGATAAAGGATGTAAGACATTATTGAATTCATGAAATAAAGATTGGATTTCGTTTATTTTTCTGTTATTTGATTTTGTATCCTATTTTACATGTTTTAATCCATGAGCATTTTGATGTTTCTAAATGTCCATTGTCGATTAATAATATGGGAATATTATTAAACTAAGACAATTCAAAATAGTGACAGAGTATACTTGAAAGTATATTGGTCAATTTTGGATGATATTTGATGGATCAAATATTGGACTTATCCCAACTATATGATTTTACTTTATGGATCTTTGTCATTAAGTAAATCATAAATAGTTATCCTTAGACCTGAGATACCAGAAAACTGCATTGAATGTAGTGCATTTCTCTAAGGTAACCTAACGTTAAACGTAACTGGTAGTTATAAGGGTTATTTTCAGAAGTGATGCAAAGTTCATGTGTTTTGCTTGTAGTCAAAATGGGATTTGTTTCCTTCAAATTATTTTGAAGTATAAATACAGCTGGGCCCCTCGGGGGAGTAGTAAGATGTTTGTGTGGCCACACCCAAATGTGTTTTGGTAATCTTGCTATATCCGTAAACGAGAAACAACATAGTTAATGAAAGGAATGACTGAGATCCATATCCTTATTAACGATGTATTTGAATTGAAAGGATAATAATAATGATATAATCATTAAAAGGTTCTTGTCCAGGAGACCTTACCCGGTTTGTACTAGTGACATTGCTAGTGTAACTAGACGCTAGTCAATGTGATCACGAGATTAGAATTTTGTCCAAGTGGGAGCTGAAAATTTATGGACTTAAAATTAATAGTCGTGACATAGGATTGAACTCGGGATCACGGGATTGCACACATAACGTAAAGGGTTAATTTATTTATTAAATATATTTTATATGTATTTAATAAATCAAACCAAATCTTAACTAACGATCATTAATAAATAATAATTAAGTTTTAACGACCGTTATGGAATTAAATAGAAGCTAAAAGAAGAAGGAAAAATTACACAAACACCCCTTGGGGGTGTGTTAACCGGCGGCTACAAGGGGGGGGGGGCAAATGGAAACTTTTGTTTCTTTTTTCGTTTATGACTTGGAGCCCAAGGTTTGCCAAGGCTATATAAACAAACCCCTAGCCTCATAATTTTTCACTCCCTCTTTCTTTTTCCTCTTTGATCGCCGGCCACCCCACACCCATCTTAGGGTTTCGTTTGGTTTTCGATCAAGTCTATTTTATCTATTCCTAGCCCCTCTCTCGGGTTGTTGGGTAGATATTCCTAAGCGTTGAAGCTCGGTTTGTTCGTGCTAGACTCACGGTTAACTCGTCGTATTACGTGTGTATAAGAACGTGATATAGTCTTGCTTTAGACTATATTCTTGGTGGTGTTCGTGATAAACCCTAATTGCCGTTCGTTCCGTCGTCTTGTGGATCTTGCTAGGATAAATGTATGTTACCCTAATCTTAATTAATATAATTATGTTAAATTAATGATCTTGTTAATTTGCTTCCGCTGCGTGTTATTTGATCCATATTAAGGTTTTAAATAATTGTTATGATAAATATAAACCATCAAAAGATGTGGACGTTTGCAAGTACTGGACGTTCATGTTGTTGACATAAAACAGATCGTGACAGGTACTGTTACAATGGTACAATAGGTTATCCATCGTACTGTTGTAAGTTTATGGTTGTGTCGGTACTATGTAAAGGAAAATGTGTGAAGACGAGAAAGGTGGTCCTAGTATGAGAGCAGAATGATGTAGATGGGTTGTTAATTCTCAGAATTTCACCACTTCATCCCGTTAGCAGCATGCCTGTATGGTTCGTACTGTTAGATCAACAAATACTATTCGCAACAAGTGGTCTGGCCCACAAACAGGGGAAGTGACGTTTGTGTTGATACCAAGAGACAAGAAACGTATGGTCCATGCAAATCTGATCAAGGTACTGATTCTTGTTTTTATATAGGTTGAATACTGAATATAACGTATGAAAACATCAGGGTTATACGTTGTATTAGCCATGTTTTCGAAAAAAAGATTAGTACTGGAATGAGACTGAATTATAGGAATTGCCAATTAAGTCAAACGTGTGGAGCATGTGATGGCAATGAGTATTATTTGCAGTAAGTTCCTAAGTTTTGGGAAGATATGTTTTGATTTCCCTATTTTTATGGGATTCTATTTAGAAATCAACAGGTGGTCAAAACGTGTTATGGTACTTTTCATATTTATGGAGTGATACTGCGTAATTTATTTATTTTCATGGGATTTGAATAAAGACGTGGGTTGTTAAGCATGTTATGGGAGAATATTTGTTTCATGCTTTGAAGGATTGAGATGGCCTGTTTAAAGGAAATATAACAACTTCCCTATGTGTTTCCTTATTATCTGGACGTAAGTTTTTATTTTATTTTCAATTTGCTATAAGTGACGTGAGGATATATGGGCTGGTATATGATTGGGCTTCTCACAAAGTAAGTTCCGTCCTTATAATTGTCATACCAAGAGAAATCGCAACAGCAACAGTGACGAATTCAGTGTCGCTAAAGTATTGGAGGAAGACGTGTTTGAGTTTAACAACCATTCTAGCGGCAGTGTGGTAACAGATCGTTAAAAAAAAAGTGAGAAAAAAAGAGAGAAAAAAAAGAAAAAAAAGAGAAAAAAAGGGGGTTTGAGATGCTATTGGTAGGTTTTCGTTATTCCTACTGGTGAGCTATGGTTCCTACTGGTCATATATATTCATGTTGGTTGTGTTCTCGGTTCCTCCTGGTAATATTCGATGGTTCCTCCTGGTTGAATCATCGGTTCCTACTGGTCGGTTCCTACTAGTCGGGTCCTACTGGTCCGTACCACTGGTTTGTTCCTACTGGTTTGTTCCTACTGATAGATGTATGTTCTTGCTGACTTACTTCTGGTTCTTGCTGGCTTGTTGTATACTAACTTTATTTGGTCGGTTTTGGTTCCTACTAGTCAAGTAAGATTGCTACTACTCTGATTTAGTGACTAGTCTGATGTCACTACTGTTACTAGAGGAGGAGTTCTCAGCCATCATCATTTCATTGGGAGATTCATTGAAGAAGACATTTAATTATCACTTATTTTATGTTGTAATTGATTTTCACAGGTTTTGTGTTCTTATCATATCTTAAACGGGAATGTGGACCCTTCTTAAGATAACTTGCTTGGTTTGTATGGTGACGAAGACTTGACATATCTAGCGAAGGGGTACGATCTATTTTCTTATCTTAAAAGGAGTAGGAGCCTTTTTAAGATAACTTGCTCTATGCGTACATTTTCTATCACTCGAAGGGGTTACGTTATTGTGCTCAGTGTCTCATTTATTTGAGGATTTTTGTTCGAGCTCGACGTCACGTGGTTAGTGCAAGACATAAGATAAAAGTTTGGGAGATTCCACTTCTTCATCAAATTCTGTATACTTAATTTTCTTCATCAGTGATCTCTCCATGGAGCCTACTAGATTCGACATGCACTTCTTAAGGGGGAGACGATCCCTTTTAGTTGATGTGACAAAAAGGGGAAGAATGCATGGATCGAGGGGAAGCTTAGCCTTCATCTATATTAGCTTCAGGGGAAGCTTGTGCTTAATGGTTTTTTCAAATCAACTAGGGGAAGATTGTTGGGAATAATAGACGGTGAGTTGATATGACAAAATAGATGAAGGACATAGTAATAAATAATTAGCTTAGTTAGTAAGCTAATGTTGAAATGTAACCCTAGTCCCACTATTATATAAAGAGGGTAGGCACCTTGGTTAGACTCATTCATTCACAAACAATATAAACCATAGGTGTGTGTGTATTCCTCCTGGAGTCAAGCCTATAAGGCACCAGGAGTAGTTAGTAGCTTATTCATAAGCATCTTAATAGTAATCATTTATTAGTGAAAGCCTTGTCCATGATTATGATTGTGTTCTTTATTGTTCCGCTGTGCTAGTTACAATCGTGATCATGATATCACAGATGAGTCTAGATACTAAGACTCAACATAACATCACTTTATCGCATGCTAATAAACCTCAATCTTCAAAGATAACAAATTTTTAAAAAAATATAGGTTAAACATGTTTATAGATTCGTTCTAAAAAAGATCGAACTTATTCTCGCTAGAAAAGTTGATCAAAGTCGACAAAATGTTATATGTTATGGGGCTAGTCGTTATCTTAGGCCCGTCATTTGCAGTGGATTTCTTATAATCTTTTTTTTATAAAAAATTAATTTTCTTATAAAAATAATTTTTTATAAAAATATTTTTTTATAAAAAAATATTTTTTTAATAAATAAAGATACAAGTCGCATAAAAATAAAATTTTAATTAAATAAAGTAAAAAATGTTTTTTAATAAAAAGTATTTTTAAAAAAGTCGCATGAAAAGTATAACGAGTTTGCATAAAGACAATTTCTTACACACAGGGGCGAAGCCAATAGGATGGCTAGCAGGTGCTCAGCCACCCCCAACCGACCAAACATGTCCAGATTGAAGTTTAAATTTTTAGTTCATTTTCAGTTGAGTTTCTATTTGAGCCGCCTCTAATAGTCGAAACCTGTTACAAATGTTGTTGTTGAATAGCACTTTGCTTCAATTATGTTCACCGGAAAAGTTATTTGCAGCGCCATGAATGGAGGCGTGTCCAAAAGAGAAGATGGAAGATAGAAGATAGAGAGTTTTGACTAGTCAAAAGGAATTTTTTGTTTTTTTTCTCTTTTTCATAGGTTTAAGGTCCAATACAAAGTAGTAGTACTACGTAATACAAGCCCATTCAACGTTTAGTTTTCTTTTTTATTAAAAGAAAATATCTGTATTTGACTTTTATAACTTGCAAACTGTGATATCTTTCTCTTTCTATGTATATATTTTAAAAACTAGATGATGTTCAGTAACATTCTTATTTTTTTTATTAGATCTTTAAAAACAACAAATAAATTACACGTTGATTGATTTTTATATTATTAATTTAATCTAAATAGGTGAAAAACTCTATTTGAAATTTGTAAACAAATTCTTACAATAAAAACATACTGATGACATAATTTGCTTATTATTAGGTTAAACGAAATTAGTCGTCTAAATTAGTTCTCAATTCTTAATATTTGGATTTTTATTACCTGTTATATCTTAATGTTATAGAATTATAAAATTTACATAGTGGTGAAACGGTATCATTTATAAAAGATACCGTTGTAGGTTTTTTTACGTTATGTCACTAGAATATAAAAATCGGCCCCCCTTAATTTGAAATCCTGGCTTCGCCCCTGCTTACACACAAGTATCTTTGTTTTATACATATGTATTATGTATCATAGAGAATAAAGTACAATTTTATAATTTTTTGGCAAGTCGAATAAGTTGCATATAACATTTTGGGAAATTCTTATTTGGTGGGTGCAAAAAGGAAAAAAGAGTGGCATCTTGGGGCATTTCAAGAATTAGTCCTCTACGTTTCTATTTTAGACTTTCAGTTTCTAAAGAATTAGGATATCACTATATCGCCACTTGTTTCTTTTTAGGTAAACTGCAAATCTTATTCATTAACTATCGCAAAAAAATGCAAGAAAAACCCAGAGACGGAAGGTCGTGCAAAAACACCCACGAACTTCGTATTTTCATGTGAAAAGCCGTTAAGACGTTAAAACTTAACTTTTGATCATTCTCACCTGTTATCTTCTTCACGTGCCATGCACTGAGGGCCTTTTCGTTATTTCAAGTCATCCCCTTAACGACTGCCCACCCTCCACCTTTCATTATGAAAAACGTGTCCCCAAACCATTTCCTTGCCATATAAGTGATGACCGTCAAAACAGTGACCACCTTAATGACCACACTTATCCGTCACTATGAATCGATTCAATGACCACCTTCGATTATTAGTGACCAAAATCAGTGACCGAATATATCCTCACAAATTTAGTGACCACTATATTTTCGTCATTGGTTAGAGACGGATTTTAACTTTTGGTCTCTAATAGAAATAGTGACGGAGCTATAGTGACGAAAAGTGACCACCCAGGGTTTCGTCACTAAAACAAGTTAGTGACCACCTTTTATAAAGATAGTGACTATTTTTGTTTCGTCACTAAATCCAGTTTTTCTTGTAGTGAGACTAAATTTGCAAGAGCTTTCAAAGACTATATATCCTGATCTAAATATCTCTTTCATCCACATTTGAATTTACCCCCCTAATTCTCTCATAAACCATTTCGATTATTAACTTTATCTTTGTGAAAGATGGTTGGAGAAACTCCAATCTTGAATGCATTGAAAGAAGTATGTGTTGATTTAGAGATCAACACATGTATGACCATCTATATTGGTCAAATGGTTGCTTATGAACAATCATTTTTGGATGTGTTGGACAGTTAGTGTGTACAAGTTAGGAATAGCCTAAGAAACATTGGAATGTTGATTGGTGAGTTGGAAAATAAGGATGATGATGAAGAAGGTTATTAGATAGAGTGTTAGAAAGAATTCCGTGATTGGGACATTGAGAAGCTGGCATATTTGACAAAGATATTAGAAAAATATAGGGATAGTATTAGCACAAGCAAGCGTATGTGAATGACGAAAATTGCAGGATTTTTCAACGTCTTGAAAGGATAACACTTGTCTTCCCAATGAAGCCTTGTTCATTGTCAGAATCACGTTTATTTAACAAATACTCTAACCACAAACTTTCTCATTCGAAACAAACCATGTTCTCCTATTTATCCACTCCTAGCCTACATAGGCAAACCTTCCTCGTCTTCAAGAATTAGAATCTTCATTGAAATCCACATTGTTGGCTACACATGTAATTAGGTTCATGGAGAAGGAAATAGACAAAGAGCTGTAATTTGAGGAGAAATTCAAAATCCTTGTTTGGAGACGGAGGAGACTGTCACAAACAGAGAAAGTTTGAGGAGATGGAAATTATCTACGGCTAGAGGATAACGTAGACATTGACCAAACTGTTCGTATCTTGAAGCATGCTAAAAAACAAGGATATGGAGAAGGCAACTCATCTCCAAATTATGAAGGAGCAATCATATCTTGTTGTGCGTGAGTTGGTCAACCTTTTGAAAAAGTCGAAGGATAAGAATTGTAGGTTAAGGTTTAGGTGCAAGTGGTTTGTCCTATGGGTTTTGTGTATATTGACGTTTGTGTTTTCTAAGGTTTATGTCCTAGTTAATGTAACGGTTTAATGTAATGTGTTTTATAAGGTTGTGTTTTGGTAGGCTTACAATGATGTTTGACTTTAGAATGTCAAACATCACATGTATTCTTGAGAGTTTGACATGATTTTGAAGGTTGCCTAATGGTGTATCCAAAAACCTTTGTATCAACTCTATAAATCATATCCAAACACTCGTTGGGTCTAAAAGTTGATGTGGCAGAAACATAATAAAGCAACATGGAGGGACCTATTTTGACAATAAAGAATTCTTATTATGACCAGAGTTCAGAATATCAAGATTAGGAATAGAAGATTGCTATGTTTTATTTGATTTTATCTCTTGTATATCCCTGGTCCTTATGCTATAAAAGGAACCAAGAGCCTTAGGCTTATTTATCACTTTCACATACAATGTAAACCTACAAGCAAAGTGTATCTCTAGGAGTCAGTGTCTTTGTAAGACGCCTAGGTGTTTGTTTAAGTTTTCTTGTTAAATAAAAGATCAAATGTTTGTTTCTAAAACACCTTGTTTATGGTTATTGTTCTATTCTGCTATAATTTTATGTCATATGAACAATGATCATTCCTAGTAGCAAAAAGATCCGTGAATCTTAGGATTCCATAATTGGTATCAGAGCCTCGTGGGTCTCGATACTAGGATCAATGAGGTGTTAGGTCGTGAAATAATGAAGAAACTCGTATAGAGGGTTTATGTTCGGTTTTGTGTGTACAACAACAGTTGGAAGGCCATAATTTTTTCGTTAACCATTGGATCGCCACAAAATTTGGTGTGTGTGTGTTCTACACATATGTGGATAGGTTTTCACCAGAGATATCTTCGTGATCAGCCTTCAATAAAAAGTTATAGGGTGTCGAAGTTGACTGCAGAAGGTGTTTTTCAAGAAGCTAAATCTAGGGTTTCTCTCAACAAACCCTAGGTAAATTGATATTACTAGTGGTGATGATTGCATTAGCTTTGGTGAGATTATTCTCAAATCAACAATGAACCCTAGTGTGATTGATGTTCATGACTGCTATGATGATTTTCGTGTTAGGGTTTCCACAAACCCTAGATCCATGATGTCAGGAGTTGCAGATCGACGCATGTTTGTATGATTGATAGACTTGTTAGTAGCGACTAAAGGGTTATTTGCAGTAGGCGAATAAAGCATGTCAAAGTGTCAAACATGACACGGACAAGATCCACATGTGTTTCGTATAGGATGCTATGATTTGTGTTTCCCACGGTTATATTACTTTTGTATTCACACGGTGGTATTATTTGTGTTCACACGATTGTATTACTTTGTGTTCACATGGATGGTTCCCAAAGATATGTGTTCACACGAGCTGATGAAAAAGCGTATGTTCAATTTCAAAACCATGAGTGGATAAAATAGATGTGGGTGCTCACATTGATGGTTCGTTTTAGGATTTGCTTTATTTTGGACGTGATTTATGAGATTTAAAAGGTAAAGACGTGTGGATATACATGGAGGAAGGATTCTTTTATACAATGAAGTATGATTCTAGCCACAGATATTTTTATCTTTATCCACTATTGAAATTCTACCCACTGTCATGAGAATCGTAGCGACTGTCAGGTTCAGAGGCTAGCCCTAGCCACTGACAGATATATTCTAGCCTCTGACAGGAGAGAGTTTTGTTCGATATATGTATTCTATCCACTGAAATGTTTTATCCGATTTTGGACAACACACAACTTTCATATATTGTATAAAGATGGATATCGGATGACGAAGTGTTTGCTGCTATTTGGAGTTTTAGTTGAGTTTTTGCAAACAAAATGAGATGTTTACACACAAAGGTACATGGGATCTCATATTTATACAGGAGATCATTATGAAATCAATAGCTCGGATATTGTTCATAGAGAAGTATATGATTAAGGGGAAGATTTTTTATGGTAAAGTTGATGTTCGAAGGAGATTTTCGCTGATTGGTGTTCTATCATATCTTCAAATTTCTCGGGTTTGAACATAACTTGTAGGTGCTTTAAGTTGTGACAAAGGACTTGATAAAAAGGTAGAAAACGTATGAGACTTTTCTTAAGACTCTCTATGCTCGTATTTGCTATTATATGTGCCACATTTTACAAGGATGAGGATTATTTTTGTCAAAAGGATTCTACTCATTATTGTCGTGTGTTTTGAAGTCTACTCATTACAACTGTGAGTTTTGGAGTCACGTGGTTAGTACAAGACATGGAACACAGATTTTGGTTATTCTACTTCTACATCAAGAATATTATATTTATTTTTCTTCAAGGTCATTACAAAGAGCCTACTTTTGAGAATCTTCGATTGCATCCTTGTTACTTCCCTATTGATGTGACAAAAAGGGCAAGATATAGATGCTTAACTTGAGGGGAAGCAATTTGGAGATCATGTACCATATATAAGAGATACACACAAAAGTTTTTCCTACATCAACTAGGGGAAGATTATTGGGTCTAAAAGTTGATGTGGCAGAAACATAATAAAGAAAACATGGAGGGACCTATTTTGAAAATAAAGATTTCTTATTATGATAAGAATTCAGATTATCAAGATTAGGAATAGAAGATTGTTTTGTTTTATTTAATTTTATCTCTTGTATATCACTGGTCCTTATGTTATAAAAGGAACCAAGGGCCTTAGGTTTATTTATCACTTTCACATACAAGGTAAACCTACAAGCAAAGTGTGTCTCTAGGTGTCAGTGTCTTTGTAAGACGCCTACGTGTTTCTTTAAGTTTTCTTGTTGAATAAAAGATCAAAAGTTTGTTTCTAAAACACCTTGTTTATGGTTATTGTTCTGTTCTGGTATGATTTTATGTCATATGAACAATGATCAACCCTAGTAGCTAAAAGAGCCATGAATCTTAGAGGTTTATTTATCACTTTCACATACAATGTGAACCTACAAGCAAAGAGTGTCTCTAGGCGTCAGTGTCTTTGTAAGACGCCTAGGTGTTTGTTTATGTTTTCTTGTTGAATAAAAGATCAAACGTTTGTTTCTAAAACACATTGTTTATGGTTATTGTTCAATATAGATGTGATTTTATGTCATATGAACAATGATCATTCCTAATAGCTAAAAGATCCGTGAATCTTAGGATACCATAACACTCCCCTTCATGCGATGCAGTCAAGTCAATAAGTCAAATGGTTTAATCAGTTTATCCAGTTGCATATAATTGGCCATTTGTTAGGGTTCCAAAAGCCCTATGTCGCGAGCAATTAAAGTTTGACATAGATTTGTAGTTTGTCGTATGTTGTATCCAAACACCATTTGCATGAACCATTGTAACAAACTACAAAACCATGTCAACTCTTCAAATGATATCTAAAGCCTAATAGCAATTTAGTCAAGTGAATAAGCAAATTTTTTTATTAGTTCATACAATTACACATCATTGGCCATTTGTTAGGCTTCCAAGAAACCTTTGCAGTGAGCAATTTAAGTTTAACATTAGAAAGTCAAACTACATAAGCTAATTGGTATTTGGTTCAGAAATTGCCAAAATTTCCTATGTTAGGCTTCTTTACCATAATCTATTACATAAAAAAATTTAGATTAATGCCCTGATAGCACAATGACATAATCTTCTACTACTTAACCATATCAAAAGAGTAAGCATGAAACCTTAGCATTATATTTATATTCTTTGTTAGTTATCATTTCCATGACTTTCTCCTCTTGAGGTCTTCCACCAGTTCTCGCGCAGCAACATCATCACCATCATTTATCTCTTCCATTACATGACCATCAGCCTTCACCTCAGCAGGAATCAAACATCCATATTGGTCGTCCACCACCTCTTCTACCACTTCTTCAACAACCACCTTATTGGGAATCACACATTCTTCATTAACTACCTCTTTTAGAAACATAACTTCTTCATTATCCACCTCATTTGGAAACACACCAACACTAGTATCAACCTCATTTCGGAACACACCACTATTAGTATCAACCTCAATCGGAAACACAACACCTTCTGGAAACACAACAACTTCTTCATCCATTTGTTGCTTATAAAAAGCAAAAATGTCTATCACATCTTTAGATTGAGTTACTAGTTCAAGCTCACCCAATGCTTGATATGTTGATTTGTTAGATCTAACATAACATTTATTTGATAAACAAAACATATAAACATCATATCACATGCGGAAGCGATTCAGGATCATATAATCATAACATGCACATAATTAATTGAACATAAAATAAACAGTAGTTTACCTTGCAATGCTTCCAATAACTAGAACACAATTACTAATCTAAGATCAACCTTACAAAGGTTGAATCTATGTTCCTGTACACATGTCTCGAACAAGCTACTTGACAAGCTAGGTCTACACGAGCAGAACCGTGTCGTAGAAGTGGAAAATTCAAACCGAACGACCCAAGAGTAGGGCTCGACCGAATAAGGCTATGGCAAGGCTTAGGCTTGAGTTTTTCTCACAATGAATGAATAAAATCAATACCTAGAGCCTTGTATTTATAGTGTCAAGGTAGCTTAGGTTTTAGGCTAGAACTAATTACAGAGAATATATTCTAGTCTAAAAACCAAGACCAAAACACATATATTTCCCATATAGGGGCCGAACATATGTTGCTCCCAAAATAAATTTGGGACACAATCTTTAGTTACCACTTTTACATTTAACGTCCGTTAGTCATTTTCCATTAAATACTCAACGGTCGTTAATCACAGTTTTAACACTCGTCAACTAATTAACTATATTTAAATAAAACATAATTAATTAATTAAATAGCTCTAAACGTTTGTGTGCAATCTCATAGTCTCGAGTTCAATCCTAACACACGATATTTAAATACGTCCACAAACTAACATGATCAGTGTCAGTAAACATGTTAGTTATCTCTTCACGCTCATCAACAATATGTTATGGATCGTCATTCCAATCAATATGCTTGCCTTCATCCAAATCTTCATCACTATCCCATGTAGGAAAAATCTCCTACTTTCCACTAATGTTATCACTATTATCAGTATGAAATTCTTGAACATATATCCTCATATCAAAATCAACTACACTAAAATTGACATCATCATAAGAGACAACGTTTGAAACTTCTTGTTCATCCTGACTTGAATCATCAAACCAAGACTCGTTGTCAAGCTCTTCTAATATTTTTTTAAACTCAAACTCTGCACTTACCCTTCTAGTCCTATCTTCAAAAAAAATAAATTCGTAAACCATGGTGGTGGGAACTTATTTTCATAATCACATTCACTAAAATCATTAGCAACTACAGTTTCGTCCCTCCCAACATAGCTTGTCTGTCGGGGTCTAACTCTTTCACATCATCATCACTTACATCATAATCAACATTTTCTTTTACCAACACTTCCTTACCCTTACATGTCTTATACTCCATCAGGTGCTTCTCTACCAATGAAACACATGTATCAATGTACACCTCCATTTCCCTAAACCAAAGAACATACTCCAAGACTTTGATAATATCTTCTTCAGACGATAGTGGTAGCAAACCTTCATCCAATGACTGGACAACAATCCTAAATTGCGAGTCTAAAAGCATACCTTCTATGTAACATAAATCCTTAAACATTTCTTCTAGTGTATACATACCAAACATGTCAAAGAGAACTAAGTCAAACCGATTTATAGTACCAAAACGATATATTCTTTCTAGTTGTGAGGTAAATTCACCATTGTGATGGATTTGTGAAGTAAACAGATTTTGATTCAATTATGTGCAACATAAATTAAAAAGAAACATAAACAATTTTTAACTAGGCAATGTAAATAAGAATATGAGAAGATTGAAACTAAGTTTATAATTCAGAAGACCTAAAGGAAACCAAAACATACCATAAAGGAGACCTAAATCAGGATGGTGGATTGGTGGTAATGCGAGCGTGATTTTCCAAAACTTAACCATTTTTTTTATTATTGCTCTTATTGTGAGATTCAATTTTAGGGAAGAATGAGATGATGTATGTATAACATAAAAACATAGTTTAAATTGCAAATTTAGACCTCAAACTATTTTATCGAGAAAGCAACAGTGGAAGTGACGAGTGAAAATGGTTTTAGAGACAAATTTTGCATAATGGTAAGGTGGAGGGTGGGCAGTCATGAAAGGGGCGACTTGAAGTGATGAAAAGGCCCTCACGTGCATGACACATGAGGGAGATAATGGGTGATAACAACCGAAAGTTAAGTTTTAACATCTCAATGGTTTTTTGCATGAAAATGCAAAGTTTATGAGTATTTTTGTACGACATTTCGTCGCATGTTTTTTTTTTTTTTTACGATAATCAAAGGACAAGTTTTGCAGTTTACCTTTTTTTATAGTATTTAAATGTATCTTGTTTATGAAATAAGATATGAAGAGAAGTGACTAAAGTCTAGTTTTTCTCTTTGTTTCTTTTGAAGTTTTGTCCACTCAAATAGCTTTACCTTTCTCGTTTCCTAATCTAATTTTTGAAAGATCGATCATTTATAATCGTCTGTGGTTCATATTCATACAAAGAAAACCTAGACTGTTAAAAGCTTAGTCCCGTATTATTTAACTTTTCAATTTTAGTCTATAGAGTAGAGGTAAAACCGTAAGAGCTCATTTATGGTGGCCATTATTATAAATTTATTTTGCCAAATTGAAGTATACACGTCACAAACATAAAGAGCATGTAAAATACAGTTCTTGTGATCTTGTCCCCAAAAAACACAACGAAAACCTTGATATAAAACGAAACAACATAAGTATTGAAGTTAAAAAATTCATACGAATTTTAGGAATGCATACATAACCTATGTAAGATGATATAAGTTAAACTTTTACCATAGTTTATCATATATTTGACATAAATCTTATTACCTTCGTATATTTGTCAGAATTATGTTTCCAATCTATTATAAATACATCATACGTCTTATAATTTGTTCATACAACACACAAAGCATTAGTAAAACACAACACAAAAAGATCATTCAACAATGATGAAGTTTTTTGTACTCTTCGTTATTGCCTTCTTAGCAACCTCATGCACAGCAAGAATCGAACCCCCAACCGTTTCACCAACTGCTAGCCCGACACCATCTCCATTTGGCATCCCTACACCCGCACCTGCTCCAGCCCATGCAGTAGCTGTACCTTCTCCTTCTCCATCACCCAAAACCGCGCCATCGTCACCAGCACCAGCACCATCTTCTCCTGCAGTACCTACTCCTTCTCCATCACCAACAACCGCGCCATCCTCACCAGCACCAGCACTAGCACTAGCACCATCTTCTCAATCAGTACCTTCTCCATCCCCAAAAACCGCAACATCGTCACCACCAGCATCACCATCTTCCGATGATTCACCTGCAGAGGATTCACCTGATACCACTGCTACACCAACAAGTCTCTCACCTTCTCCGTCACCAAAACCGGTTCCAACAAGTGGCGCCTTTGCTGAAGGATGGGTTAATCGGGCTGTGGCACTCGCTGGTGCTGCATTTGTTTCGGTCGCTTTGATGTGAAGATCATGGGATTTGTTTGTTTTTTAAGTTTTTGGTTATTAGGTTTTGTTATTTTCTATTAAATGTTCTTTGGATTATGAATCATTTATTATTTAATTTATTGGATGTGAGATTACATATTAGTAACTTACGAATACAGATTTTTCTTATTTACCAGTTAACAAATTAAATACATATATTGATCATATGTCACATACTTTACAATCTTCATAAAGCAAAGTAAAGGTTGAAATGAACTTTTTGTGAGATTTATATATTGGGGCATGTTTTGAGGGTCCCGTCATCATATCATAAGAAAACTAACATTCTTCCGACCGTGAATAGATTTATTGGCAAGGAAGAAATGGACTTTAAGTGACTGAAAATATGAGTGCAATAATCATCGTAATTACACCTCAAAAATGTTTACCATTTGAAGTTTAAAAGTAGTAGCTCAATATCTATCGAACACTTTTTAGCTGCAAAAAATCTTTTCGTTTCTTGCATTCTAAATCAACCAACATGATGAAAATATAAAGGATTCAAAATACAAAAGTGATGTGTTTGAAATAGCGGATTCGAAACATGAGAATTGATGTGCTTGAAATAACCTCTTCTTTTGCGAGCTAAAGTTGTAGAATCTTGGTAATCTATGATCTAACAAGAGGGTTGATGTTTCTAGTGCGAGAAAGTAGAGATAAAGATTCGTCGTCTTTTTCCCGCTTTCACCTTCGATTGCGAAAAGAGAAAATGTGTGAAATATATAGAAAATAATGAAACAAAAATGGGTTTATATACCCAAGTCCATTAGTGGACTTGGGCCTCCGGCCCATGAACATGCTCATGGGTCGGGCTTGTATAAAATGTAACTAAACAATCTACGAGCCCTTAACTATATTGTTGGAGTGACCGAGACTTTCTAAATACAAAAACATATTTCCAACAATCTCCCCCTAAAGGGAGGTCACTCCAAATTACAAAATCATAATTTAGCATGTTAGATCTTCGTTCTCGTGCTCGTAGTCCACTTTCTCATTTCTTCATTTTTGTGAATATGTGTTGATTACCATTAGGATTTGGCTTAGAGCATGTTCTTTTGACCTTTCACGTGCAGTCTTTGACTTCTTGTGATGTTCGCCTCTTCGTGACTTCATGTCCCACATACCTATCCTTTGTTGAATTCTTGAAAGTTTCAGAGTTGATACAACGGAAGACTTTTAGGTCGAACTTTCTTGAATTTTGCTGAAATATTTGATGCAGAAGGAATAAGTATGTGAGGACGACTTCATATGGTATACCACAACGCCACCGACTTCAAATGCAGCGACATAATAAGACACGAATAAATGGCTTTGACATTTTATTCTGATTCGGTAGCATTTTACCTCCGTTCGCTGAAGACCGTTGGACGATAATAAATATCGTACTTGTGACAGGTAGCTCTAATTAAAGATCTCCTTGACAAGATTTCGCGGGTAAACCCGTTCTCTTTATTCGACCGTCCAAAGCTGACTGCGAACATAAAGAGTGAATCATTCGGATAAAAATATCCTTATGATTGAAGCCGTCAATTCATGAACCTGGAACAAGTGAATTTCAATTAAGATTTTCGCCATCGTTGCTTTCTAGTTGTCACGAGCTCGATTCAAATAGAATCTTGCTTGTCACCTACCGAAGTGTTGTTTGATGTTGACACTGGAAGGATTTCCACTCTTCACTGTGAACACTAAAGAGTGCCACTTTGAGTGTTGTGGCAAGATCACTTGGATTTTGCGTAGAGGCCCTGGACTAAGCTTGATCTCAATTAAGAGTCAAACCATCGTTTCCTTCCAGTTATCAGAAGATTAGTTCCTAAAGAAACGCACGTGTCACCTACCACGAGCTTGTTTGATGTTGGCTTAAGCAGGATTTCCATCTTCATTGTAATACTTTCATATCACTCAGATGTTCTGGCAATATTACAGGAATATTACGTAGGACTCATAAAAATATTTCTTGTTTTTTAAAAAATGTGTCCTAATGAGACTTTTGATGATCTCGTGGCTCTAGACTCAATAGTGCATTTTGATTTGGTAAGCGGAGGCTGGAGAGGATTGCCACCTTTTCAATATCAATTTATTAGGAGTGAATAAACCAATAGATAACGTGTTGAACTCCGTGACATTAAAACAAATATCTTTTGAGAGATATTTGAGTTGGCTGGGAGGGGTTGTGCATCGCATCACTGGGTCCATGATACTTTTATCGTCTTCAAGATGAGTTGACCCAGTTTCTGCCTAAGTTGTATGGAGGGCTTCTTTCTTTACACTCTTTATCTTTACATTTCTTTTTCATTCTTCAACCCCTTCAATGCTTACCAATACATCATCACTAGCACCTTGTTGTGATTGTTCTAGTGCTAGCATCAATACTTGGTCGGCATTCAGCTACGTTCACAATTCATTCCCCATCTTTCTTAAGGACTACTATTTTATAACTATGGAATTATCCTTGGGAAGATTCTTCCGGTGCTGGAAGAGTCATTAGACTAGTACCTAATCCTACCACCTTTTTGTCACCACAACCGTTGTGAGTTAAGTGTGTTTTGGGTAAGTGTTTGTCACCATGAAAATTCCTTAAAATCATTGAGGTATTTGTGATATAAATATCAAGAGTTTTGTACCTTCGGTGTTTTTGACATCAAAATGCTCCCCCTTAACATATGCATAGCATATATCAAATTGGATTTTCTATTAAGCATTTTTCATTTTTTGCCACGTATATTTACAAGTCTCCTTAATCCCATTTCTCCCCTTATCCAAAATGTTAACAATCAATATTTTGGATATTAATAGATTAACCGGTCTTTGGGTAACAAAATGAAATCGCTTGTTGGCCATAGAACATATTAATGCTCCCCCTCAAATTAATGAGGGTTAGTTGTAGTGCTTGAGTACGATATATTTTGAAAGACTTAGAATCTCGTGAGAAATTCTAAAAAAATTATCATACTTTCACACTACAACAAGCCACTAAAGCCTAATGTACACATTATATATATATATATTCACAAGTGAGTGTATGGAGTTGACCTGATGTAGTACGATCACCACGTTAAATGGATCGTTCCATTAGCCTATGGTGAGCTCCATACGGTTTGCCACCCACAAATCGTTCTAAACTGCAGATCAACCGTCGTTCCCTTAATTTATCCTCAATCTTCTGGATGGTATATTTGGCACTCTTGATGAACCTACTTGTCCATTCATAGTTCACTTATGGAAGGCCTTGTTTGGAATTGAGCATCAACAGCTTGTCATGAACATGCTGGAGAGTTCTATCGTTGATTTTGTGCAGTTCTGATAGTCTCATGTATTGCTTGACCTCTTCTTCATTCAGGTAGAATATTACCATTTTTTGTTCGAGTGTACCCATATATGGCTTCTTCTTCTGGTGATAATGACTCAAGGTGTGGTGTGAGGACGTTGCAGATTTAACTTGATTTGGTAACTCTCCACACCTAGTTGTAAGTCTTCAACCCAATACTTGATCACAACTTTTCGGGTGTATTGGTGAATATTGGAGCTTAAGGCTATGACGAGTTTAGGTGTTAAGTGAGGGACCTTGTCTCGTGCCAGAATAAGCAGAAAATCTTCTATATCTTCAAGACGTAGAAATTGGAGATCTCCTTCACTGACAGTGTATATCTTATCGTCTTCCCGTTTGAATCTGATCTCTCTCAAGTAGGAATACCCGAATATCTGATCAATAGTACCTCCCTATATGCTAGTAATTCGATGATTTGAAATTATGAGGTTACCCGGTTTCTCTCGATTAAAGAAGTTGTAAGCTAACCTCTTCTTGCCATACCAATGAGAAATACCTAGTTCTGCATATGGATCGTATTCTTTAACTAGTACTGTAACACCCCACTTAGATAAGTGGACCGTTACGTGTATTTATGGCGTGTCATCAAAGCATAAGGTAAATGTCCTAAAACATTAACTGACCATAAAGGAAATACCAGAATCAAACATCTGTAATCCAAACATAAGCTCAAAACATGAAAAGTAAATACTGAAGGAAAGGACTAAACAATGCCCAAATAAGCAGAATAATGTAAGAAGTGCAAAAAGTAAGAAGTCTGGATAGTTTCCATCCAAATGTACATGCTCTCGGAATCCTAAGAGCGTCCTGGTGCACCTGTCGTTAGATTATGAAAAGGAACTACGGCTGAGCATAACGCCCAGTGAACGGATATAAAGCATGATAAGAAATACTGAAATGAAGCAGGTGATAAATTACTGAAGTTGTATGACTGATAAGTAAAGTTGCAGCGGAAATCTATGTATAATCTAAAAAGTCTGATTTATAAATAATAAAGTTGAATTGTTATCTGTTAAATCTGAAAACATGCATATACTGTATTGTAACAACTGTTGCATGAATAACTAGAGGGGTGGCCTCGTCATGCTGTAGAGGTGTGACCTCTAAATAATGTGCTGGGTGGAGGGATCAGCTCCAATGTGAAGGACGTAGAGCACACACCACATTCATCTGATAATTGTAAACTGATAGCCTAGGAGGCATCCATACGCCCCGCTGATAATACTGATAAATGGCCAAACTGAAATAAATGGGACGCTGCAAGAAATCACTCCCTCGCAGAGGAGTCATGACACCGGTGCCTCTAGTGCCATGGTTACGGTACCTTCGTAACTAGTACATAAACTGGTCATGCTTGTATATAAAGCTCAGGCAATTTATTTGGTTATTAAAATGATTACTGATAAGCTTAAAACATATACTAGGGAAAACATTTGGCTGCAGACGGTGAATCCTAATCATGCATATAAGGAAGTCCTTACTGAAGGACGGAAAACCTGTACCTCGTGTCCAGTAATGAGATAAGTATAAAAGATGAAAGATCTACTCCGACTTCACGGTTACTACATAAATAACGGACGCGTAATAAGTTTTCTGATTACTGTTTACTGTTATTGATTCTTATCGGTTCTTAGTTTAATTTATTTTATTCTTGTATTACTGTTTATGTATAATCTGATAGTCGGTGTATTTCTGATAATCTGACTGTTCTTTAAATGTTTACCGATTAGTATATATCCTGTATTTCTAGTTACTGTATATTATACTGTATCCTGATATGATATTATACTGTATTAAGTATCCTGCTAAAATAGGAAGTTTTCCCGAAATAGAAAGTTTCTAAAACTAGAAGTTTCTTAAAATAGAGGGCTACTTAATTAGTTCTTAAACGGAAATAAATCATTTAATAAATGTCATACCCTTTTTATTTATTTATAAAAGCTAGTTAACATTATATATTAAATATATAATTAAAATAAATAACATTTGTACGCGTAAAATTAATGTATAAAAGTTTAATCAAACTAAATGATTTAATGTTTATAAAATACTCTTCTAAAAATTCTTATCGTAACAAAACTCGACAACCCGAGTCAAAGGTTCCTTGAGACACATTGTCTCGGGTCAACCGTGAACCAAAAACCCACAGCCGCTCGGTTGTGGTCCTGCTGCCAAACCCACAGCAGCCACTGCTGCTGTTCCCATGGTTCCCCCCGTTTGTGATTAGTTCCCACTGCTTGTATACGTTTCCCTCCGTTTTGCTATTGTTCCAACTGCCTTAGTTTTGTTCCCACTGCTATTGCAATCCCAAACAGCCCTTTTCTGCCAATTAATCCCAAACACCCCTGCTGTGCTATTAACCCCACTGTTTTATTAGCAACCCCCCCCCCCCCCCCCCCCGTTATTATTTTGGGATGTAACCGGTTAAACAAAACACCACCGAGACATGAAGTCTCAACTGTACACTGAACCCACAAACCCCTTTGGGTTGCGGCCTATAATTCCACACCACCACCACCGAGACCCTGTTGTGGTCTCGGCTGGGTCGAACAGCAACACACTTAGAGCACTGGGCTCTCGATTTTTGTGATTCTGTAAACCCTGAAACCCACCTGTTTAATCTTGAAAAATCCATAGATTTCTTGATTAATACCCTGACTGGTTCGTGATAAATTTAAGGAAAAAGATGGGTGCTTACCGTTTTTGGATGGCTAAATAGTACGAGCAAGGATCATAATCTAACACGAAATTAACACCTCCATTTTCCTCTTTGGTTTTGTCTCCAGCCGTCGGTATGCACACAGGAAATAGGGAACCCTATTTTTGTTTAATTGTTGTCCAAAAGGGAAGAGGGAGTTGTCCTTATATGGTTTTACAATATGGGCTGGGTTCCAAGTTTTCTTTTTTTTTATTTGTTTCAAACGCCAAAACAACCCACACTTATACTATCTCGTGTTTTTGTTTCGCTTCGTTTAAATTATTTAACTTGCATGTACATTCTTAAAACCCTTCATGTATTTGTATATTTACTGAGATAATTACGTACGTAATACTGAATAATTATTTCATGAATTAAAAAACTCACGTGATACTTGGATAGTTTATAATTAATATTATTCTGAATTAATTAATAACATAATATTTTAGTTAAAACTAGGACTGCGTAATTACTATTAAATTTTAATTATTTTATGTATAATAATAAATAATATAGACGTAATATTTTTTGAAACTTAATAATTGTTTTCTGAATAATTATTTGTGGTAGTATTTAAATAAACTGAGGCTACATATTTATTGTTTACGTTTAATCAAAGCTAAAGCTGAGACTACGCGTATTTAATATTCGAGGATTTTCAATACGGATTTTACAATTCTTTCCCTCTAAAAAATATAATTCGTCCTCAAATTAAGGATGTGATTATGCCGTGGTTTTACAATTCTTTCACTCTAAAAGGAGAAATTCGTCCTTGAATTAAATATAATAAGCTGATGAAGTAAAAGCTGGAAGGACACATATGCTGAAAGAGCATGAAGGCTGAAAAGACATATTAGCTGACGGATCGTTCGTCCTTGATTTAGAACATGATGCTGCTGAAAGGGTATAAACGTGACATGAGTGTAGTGAACATGGAACGTGACATGACTGAAAGAACTTAACTAGATTTATTAAAGAAAATGGGATGAGAGGTCCGGATGGACTCCTCCGTCCCGAGGGGTTTCTCGCTCGAAACGATTCCTTCAAGGTCTAAACACAATGAAAATTTTGGTCCTTATGACTCTGTCCTGGCGATGCTGAATAGTTTATGGTTCATACTTAAGTTGGATTTTCTGAATCTGATAGAATGAATAAGTTATAGCATGTAGTATACATGAAACGGTACGTAAAAATATGCTGAAAAGATAACATTTATATCTCTAATTAAGCTGCTGAAACATATAGGGACGAACTACGTGAACAATTGAGAACGTGCTACGTGAGCAATTATGAACGTGGTTCGCGATCATCCGATGAACGCTGAGCATGGAATATGTCGTGAACGTGATCTGTGGAACATACTCTGAACGTGGTACAAGACATATCATGAACGTATGCTGACTAAGGAAGGAATGACAGACGATACAGACTGAGACTGAAACATCTGCCTGAGTATGGAAATGCTATGCTAAACTTGAGTCTGGTTTCTTAAGCTTTCCATGACCTTATTCAGTAACATGCTGTGAAACGTGTATCGTGCCATGGAACACGAATTTGAACTTAAACAATGAGATAGCACTAATATGGGCTAAAATAATATCATAATGTGAGCGTGAGACGCAAACGTGAAGATGAACGTAAACGTAAAGCGAACGTAAACATACACGTGATCGTGAACATGAATTCTTTCTGATATGATGGTCGACAGAATACCTTGAAATCTTAAGATTTATTTCTGAATTTCCTGCAGATCTACTACTGCGTAATTCTTTCAGAGGAAAGAAAACATATAGGTTGGGTTAATTGGCCAACAATGACTTAGGTAGTTTCTTACTTCTTCTGAGTCTGTGGTAACTGATAAAAATCTTTATGAAATCTTGTCTCATTCCTGTTCCAAATTCCTAATGGTTGTAATAACTCACTAGCATGACGATGTGATACAAAATTTTAGTGTAGGTCTTCTCCTTTATGCATAAGCTTAGCCATGGAAGGCTGATCGTGGGAATTGTCCGTAATTTCTTCGGTATTAGTCAACTGAGTTCTAGAAAATTTTGTACTTTAGTCACAAGCGTCGATCTTGACCATCTGATGATGGCCTTCATCTTCGTAGGACCGTATGAAATTTCTTTCTGCTGAAATAGGGTGGCTCAGAAAGGCCACCTTGTTCATCTGGAACTCACATCTGGAAAGCTGCGTATATAATTTTCTCCTATCGGAGTATCTGTAAGGCCGTGAAAAGATGATTCTCATGTTCTTCTCTAGAATTTAGGAAATCATGATGTTATCAAAGAACATATTGACATCTTTGTCTGTGAAGTCATGAGAAAAACATATACATAAATTTCATACTATAGCTGAGGCATTAGGGAGCTTAAACGTATATGTCAAAATTTTAGAGAGACTATCACGTGTTCAACAACAATCTTGAAAACATCATGTTCTTCTCTCACCACTGTTGGTGGCATTGTCACGAATTGCTCTGGAAAATATTTAAGACGTCGTAGCAGGTCATGTAACTTTCTATTCGTGGAATGAGTATCGTTTATGAATGGCGATCTTG
The DNA here is from genome assembly GCA_025667525.1 of Glebionis coronaria. Taxonomy (NCBI): domain Eukaryota; kingdom Viridiplantae; phylum Streptophyta; class Magnoliopsida; order Asterales; family Asteraceae; genus Glebionis; species Glebionis coronaria. The sequence continues at coordinate 186,727 of JANFOE010000526.1, forward strand.
TATTCCGGTGATCGATACATGATCTCATGTTACCGGCCTTTTTTCTGGTAGACAGAAACGGTACACTTCCCGGTGGTGCGCTAGGGTGAAATAAGTCTCGTTCTAGTAACTCTTGCAGCAATTGCTGCAATTCTTTTGACTTAGCTGAAGCCCTGGAGTAAAGAGTTTTGAAAACAGGTTCTGTTCTTGAGACAAGTTTGATGTTAAATTTTGTCTCGTGGTTAGGAAGGAATTTCTGGAAAACATTCTGGAATGACCTCTGGAAACTTTGGGATTTATACTTGGTAGTTAAAAAGGTCTCCGTAGCTATGGACTGATAAGTCACGCGCTTGTAAGATAAAAACAATTCTTACAGATTTTTCTGTCAGGAATACAATGAATAAGTTCAGGAGTTAGTAAGACGGATCTCGTCCTTAACTGAAAAGAAACTTTAATAAATATGGGTGATACCGTGGAGTCTTTTCTGGTTAGGAAGTAGGTAATATCTTATTTAAGATAAAGCTGACATAGGAATACGTGAAGTAAACGTGGCGACTTTCACTGAATGTGTTCGTCTGTAACTCCACCAAATGAATACTGCGTGTCTAACCTGGATAATACACCAGTGGTGGTGACTGAATTTTTAATGGTCTGATTTATGCATGGCATGACAAAACGGGTATACCCCCTTGGAGGGCACCCTGAATGTCTGAGGGTCTCGTTTAGAAACATATGAAGTTATGAGTTCTGACTTGTATCTTGAGAAAATATTCGTATGACGCGTACCTTGACTGGTGTCCTGATATGTGTCTCCCGAAATGATACTTGAGGCCTGTGTCTTGACTGTTGTCTAGACCTCTACTTTAATGGATGAGTCTGAATAATATTAAAAATTTCTGGTATCTGTTAGGGTGGGCGGACCGGTTAGACTGTTGACCTCTGTATTTCAAGTCACATCCGTTCCAGAGTTCCGATAGATACTGACTGCTAAATATAAGCACGGTGGTTGTCATTACCGCTTTTTCTGTCTGTTTCATGACGATCATTATTACGAATGGAATTCCTGCAACTATTCTGCTGAGTGGCCGGCTGGGTAGCGGTTCCCACTCTTCTGAATGAAGGTTAGCTGGGTGAAGTGTGACATATATCTAAGAAAGTAAAAGCATGGAATAGAATGGTAGTGTCTGATGATTGAAATGTATTCTTGTCAGAGATTTCAATTTATAGTTTCCGTATTTGTTCTGCAGAGTCTTCATAGTATAAACAACCTCAACATCTTGTGGAATCTCCAACGTATCAGCAACATCAGCATTCGTGAGGTCTTCGAAGTGTTAGCAGCATCAGTATCTGATAAAATCTTCAACTCACGAGCAACATCAACATCTGGTAGAATTTTGGCAAGTGAAAACGCCTGAGATGATTGAGAGTCGATTAGCAATATCCATGGAGTAGGGTACATGGAGTACACCTAGACTACTGTACATGAAGTATAACTGAGATACTGTACATGGGGTACATATGGAATACTGTACGTGAAGTACACGATGAATACTGTTCATGTAGTACCGCTGAAGGTTTTGCTGATATGATCGATACTAGTGTCAACCGTCTCTCAACGAAAGGTAATATGATTTAAACTGTTAGTAAATTGAACTGAAATGGTAACATGATAGGATAAAAATTTCCGCGTAGACTTAATTCTGGTTGTATAGAGGCTCAAAAGTATGATTAAACAGAGTTTCATCAATGGTTAGCATGAAGACATGATTGATGAAGGCCAAACATGATTTATCATGAAAAGGAGTTTTGCTGAAATTATTTTGTATCTTCACATGAAAACACCATTACTTTGCTGAAAACATAATCCTTGTAAGGAGACATGAAACTTATTCAGCATGAAAATGACCTTCACGTGATAGCATGAAATTTGTCTGTTACAAAGAACATGAAAAGATAATCATCTGAGGTTTAACATCAACTGGTGTGGATGGCTATGGTTCAATCCACATAATTCAGAGGAGAAAACATGTGACTAAGTATGGGCGATTCTGGTTCGATCCATACTTGTTAAAATTTTCTAATAACTGTCATGTATAGAAATTTACAATCCGGGACTAAATATGGATGGCTGTAGTCAAATCCATACTTGTCGAAGTTTTCTAAAATGTCATCGTATGAGCAAAGGTCAACGTATATGGTTCAGTTCATTAAACAATATTCGACTGAAAGCATGAAAATTTGACCTGAATAATGGTGAATGTTTATGGCTGGTTCACCAAGAATATTTGACTGAAAACATGAATCTGACATGAGTAAGGGTAAACGCCTATGGGTCGGTTTATCAATACAAAATCTGAACGGACGAGGGTGAACGCCTATGGGTCGGTTCACCAAAACAAAATTCGAATGGAAAGCACATGCGACTAAATATGGCCAGCCCTGTACCAACCTTTTACTTAGTTAAAATTTTAAAAAAACTGACTGATAAATGAAGAAAACTGACCAATAAATGTATAAGAAACATGGAATATAACAACGCCAAAATCTGGGAAGTTCCCGGTGACTACCCACTAGTCACATGTCAAGTTTTAGAGCCTACAGTTCGAACCTATAGCTCTGATACCATAATTGTAACACCCCCTTGGATAAGTGGACCGTTACGTGTATTTATGGTGTGAGATCAAAGCATAAGGTAAATGTCCTAAAACATTAACTGACCACAAAGGAAATACCAGAATCAAACATCGGTAATCCAAGAATAAGCTCAAAACATGAAAAGTAAATACTGAAGGAAAGGACTAAAAAATGTCCAAATAAGCAGAATAGCGTAAGAAGTGCATAAAGTAAGAAGTTTCGATAGCTTCCATCCAAATAAACATGCTCTCAGAATCCTAAGAGCGTCCTGGTGTACCTACCGTTAGAACATGAAAAGGAACTACGGCTGAGCATAACGCCCAGTGAACGGATATAAAGCATGATAAGAAATACTGAAATGAAGCAGGTGATAAATTACTGAAGCTGTATGACTGATAAGTAAAGTTGCAGCGGAAATATGTGTATAATATGAAAAGTCTGATTTATAAATAATAAAGCTGAACTGTTATCTGTTAAATCTGAAAACATGCATTTACTGTATTTTAATTGCCAAGAGCTTATATAGGTCATGTGTTGTAACAACTGTTGCATGAATAACTGGAGGGGTGACCTCGTCATGCTGTAGAGGGGTGACCTCTAAATAATGTGCTGGGTGGAGGGATCAGCTCCAATGTGAAGGATGTAGAGCACACACCACATTCACCTGATAACTGTAAATTGATAGCCTAGGATGCATCCATACGCTCCGCTGAGAATAATGATAAATGGCCAAGCTGAAATAAATGGGACGCTGCGCGAAATCACTCCCTCACAGAGGAGTCATGACACTGGTGCCTCTAGTGCCATGATTACGGTACCTCCGTAACTAGTACATAAACTGGTCATGCTTGTATATAAAGCTCTGGTAATTTATTTGGTTATTAAAATGATTACGGATAAGCTTAAAACATATACTAGGGAAAACATTTGGCTGTAGATGGGGAATCCTAATCATGCATAGAAGGAAGTCCTTACTGAAGGACGGAAAATCCGTACCTCGTGTCCAGTAATGAGATAAGGATAAAAGCTGAAAGATCTACTCCGACTTCACGGTTACTACATAAATAACGGACGCGTAATAAGTTGTCTGATTACTGTTTACTGTTATTGATTCTTATCGGTTCTTAGTTTAATTTATTTTATTCTTGTATTACTGTTTATGTATAATCTGATTAATCTGATAGTCTGGTGTATTTCTGATAATCTGACTGTTCTTTAAATGTTTAGCGATTAGTATATATCATGTATTTCTAGTAAATGTATATTATACTGTATCCTGATATGGTATTATACTGTATTAAGTAACGTGCTAAAATAGGAAATTTTCCCGAAATAGAAAGGTTTTAAAACTAGAAGTTTCTTAAAATAGAATGTCTCCTTAATTAGTTCTTAAACGAAAATAAATAATTAAATAAATGTCATACCCTTTTTATATATTTATAAAAGCTAGTTAACATTATTTATTAAATATATAATTAAAATAAATAACATTTTTACGCGTAAAATTAAGGTATAAAAATTTAAATAAACTTAATGATTTAATGTTTATAAAATACTCCTCTAAAAATTCTAATCAAACAAAACTCGACAACCCGAGTCAAAGGCTCCCCGAGACACATTGTCTCGGGTCAACCGTGAACCAAAAACCCACAGCCGCTCGGCTGTGGTCCTGCTGCCAAACCCACAGCAACCACTGCTGTCGTTCCCATGGTTCCCCAATTTGTGATTAGTTCCCACTGATTGTATATGTTTCCCCCCGTTTTGCTATTGTTCCCACTAACATAGTTTTGTTCCCACTGCTATTGCAATCCCAAACACCCCCTTTCTGCCAATTAATCCCGAACACCCATGTTGTGCGATTAACCCTACTATTTTATTAACAAACCTCCTGGTTACTATTTTGGGATGTAACCGGTTAAACAAAACACCACCGAGACATGAAGTCTCGGCTGTACACCGAACCCACACACCCCCTTTGGGATGCGGCCGAAAATTCAATACCATCACCACCGAGACCCTGTTGTGGTCTCGGCTGGGTCGAACAACAACACACCGAGAGCACTGGGCTCTCGATTTTCGTGATTCTGTAAACCCCAAAACCCACCTGTTTAATCTTGAAAAATCCATAGATTTGTTGGTTAAAACCCTGACTGGTTCGTGATAAATTTAAGGAAAAAGAAGGGTGCTTACCGATTTTGGATGGCTAAATAGTATGAGCAAGGATCATAATCTAACCCGAACTTAACACCTCCATTTTCCTCTTTGGTTTTGTCTCCAGCCGTCGGTATGCACACAGGAAATAGGGAACCCTATTTTTGTTTAACTGTTGTCCAAAAGAGAAGAGTGAGTAGTCAGTATATGGTTTTACAATATGGGTTGGGCTTCCAAGTTTTATTTTTTTTTCTTTGTTTCAAACGCCAAAACAGCCCACACTTTTACTATCTCGTGTTTTCGTTTCGCTTCATTTAAATTATTTAACTTGCGTGTACGTTTTAAAGCCCTTCATGTATTTGTTTATTTACTTAGATAATTACGTACGTAATACTGAATAATTATTTCATGAATTAGAATACTCACGTGATACTTGGATAGTTTATAATTAATTATTATTCTGAATTAATTAATAACGTAATCTTTTAGTTAAAACTGGGACTGCGTAATTACTGTTAACGTTTAATTATTTTCAGTATAATAATAAATAATACAGACGTAATATTTTCTAAAACTTAATAATTGTTTTTTGAATAATTATTTGTTGTAGTATTTAAATAAACTGAGGCTGCATATTTATTGTTTACATTTAATTAATGTTAAAGCTTAGACTACGCGTATTTTATTCGGGGATTTTAAATATGGGTTTTACAAGTACTCTACTCCATAGGTTTGGAACCTTATCTTCAGTCCAAGGAACATTCTCCAAGTTTACTGCCTTGCCCATGGTTAGCGATTTAGCGTACTTGTTCGCGCCTTTTTCTAAGTAATCAAGGTCATGGTTGACAAAGTACTCCATTGGGAGGTGCTTGGCTGCAGCAATGACAGAAGTTGTTAATGGACGAAGTACTGAAGTTTGTTCACCTAAAGCTGTTGATTTAATTGCTTTCATGAGCTCATTGGTGTGATATTCGCCCCCGTCTTTGCCGATCTTCATAGTGGCCTAAAAGTTTTTATCTTTAAGCATAGTTTGAAGTACATTTGGATCCATGGTAGGTACTCCATATTTGTCCACTAGGAATCCAGAGAAGTCGATTAGATTATTGAGAAATTATGTAAGATCCTCCTTTCTTTATCAGAGATTGTACGTGCAGTTGCTGCTTGTGTAAGCAAAGGCTGCTCCTGAACTGTCTCGTCGATGTTGAAAGTATTAGCAAACTCAGGATCTGGTTGATTTATGTCTTCAATATCCATATCGGTGTAATGCGGATCCATTGTAGGAGGTGGAGAGTGATGTTCCACAGTCGCTGTAGGTTCTTCTTCATGCATAGGTTCTATAGGTTCTATTGGTGAAATAGTAGTATGAACCGGTTCAGTGGACTTACCTGTATCTTTGGATGTAGATTGTCTAGAGATGAAGATGTCGTGGAGATTCTTTTGTCAGTTTTCTCTATTGCCATCATCACTAGTTAGTGATATGCATGGTGAATCCTCCTCACTGCTGTCTTTGGTTTCATCATCCCTGTCATCCTCTTCATTTTCATCTCCTTTTGTTCCTCATCAACAACTTTTTCTTTAGTACCAGCATCATTTTCTTCCTCATCCTCTTCACCTTTCTCAAATTCCTCATCATCGTCATTCTTCTCAAATTATTCTCCATTCTTATTAGTATCATTACCTTTACCATCATCACCATTCCCTTCTCCCTTACCATTACCATCTTGGTTTAAAAATGCGCGCATCATTGCGCAATTGCACACATCAATGCGTTGCATTCAAAATTTCGCATCAAGGTGCCTAATGCAGTGTCATCCCAAAATGCGTTCGCATTAAACCACAATTTATCGCAATTGTGTAATGCTAGCAACGGTAGCAATTGTCGCAATCTGGTACTTAGGCTATTTTTGTCAAATTTCAACCATTAAATAGAGACCTACATATTTTAATGACTTTTGAAAAATAAGACTTGTTAGAAAAACATCTAAAAGAAACAAAAACAAAAATATAGTATCTTGCATTTTGCTAAGTGTTTTTTTGTCAAGCTTTACTACCGATTTATCTGTTTTACAAGAGATTATAGGCCTAATTTAATATGCTAAGAACTTATTTTGTAACTTTATTACATTTATTTGTTATTTAAATAATTTTTGTACTTTTTTATACTAAACACATCGCGTCTAATTTGCGCTCGCAATCGCATCACGCATCACGCAGTGGCTTTTGGGATCTTTAGCTCAATGGATCGCAAAACGGATTTTCAAACCAAGATTAACATTTCCGTCATCATTATCATCATCCTCATCCTCATCACTGTCCTCATCCTCGTCCTCCCCGTCATCCTCATGCTCTTCCTCATCGTCTTCTTCCTCTTCGTCTTCCTCATCCTCTTCCTCATTCTTATCAGTATTTTCTTCCTCCTCCTCATCATCCTCCTCATCTTCATCTTCAGAATCCTGAAGTTTTCTTTTGTTTGTGGTTTGGGGAACTTCAGTGTCGTTCGATGTTGATGTTTGAGAAGCTTCCAGTATCGCTTTAGCAAGAGCTCTCTGAAGCTTGTGTTGAGTCTTCGTTTTCGGTAACTCAATCTTGGTCAGTCGAGTCTCCAAAGTCTTCATTAACTCAAGGTCTGTAAGACCTTTTGTCAATATTACTGGAAGCTCCTGATTAACACATGACTTGACTTCACGTTGAATGATGTTGGTTATATTATCATTAATGGAATCAATGAAGGCATCATTTTCTTTATCAAGATCTTCCTTTTCTGCAACAAATTCTTGATGCTTCTTTGTAAGTTTTTTTATGTCGGCGTATACCTCCTGGAGTTTGGACTCGTCACGTTTCTGTTCTCTGATGAGTCTTGACTAAGGATTAGTGAACCTTTTCTTGAGATCTGCAAGTGCTTTTGCCTGATCTTGCACTTGTTTTTAAAGGTTCTGAATGAATGCATCATTGACAATAAGATAAGGGATAGATGGTACACGTTGTTCGGATGTTGGTGGAGGTGTAAGAACAAGTGTTAGAGAGGTGGTGGATGGTACAAGTTGTGAGGTGGTGGTTATTACATGTTGTTCGATGATTGGTGGCGGTGTTGGGACAGTCATTTGGGCGGTGGTTGGTACTGATTGTATGGTGGTGGTTGATACGGGTTGTAAGGTGGTGGTTGGTACCTATTGTTCAATTGTTGGTTCGATCAAGGGAACGGTCGTCACAACGGTGCTAAATAATAGGAGTAAAGGAGGTGTTTGTTGTGTGATGGGAGTCAACATTAGGTGACCGTCTTCTTGCACAATCATTGCTGGTGTTGTGGGGAGCGGTTTGTTGAGGTTGACGTCCCTGTACATAAAATCTGTTTCCATATCGTCTACCCCCACCTTCTTGAATTTGATCTTTATAGTCATAGTTGATATAATCCTTGATACAAGGTTGTTCCAAGTACAAAATTTTATCGTCCGATCTTTTCGAATTGATTACTGGTTTAAGTGCGACTCAGTCGTATTTTGGTGGAAAACAAATAGATTGGTCGTGTCGTGAAATAATGAAGAAACTCGTATAGAGGGTTTATGTTCAGTTTTGTGTGCACAACAGTAGTTGGAAGGCCATACTTTTTTCGTTAGCCGTTGGATCGCCACGAAAGTTTGTGTGTGTGTGTGTTCTACACATATGTGGCTAGGTTTTCACCAGAGGGATATTCGTGATCAGCCTTCAATAAAAAGTTATGGGGTGTCAAAGTTGACTGCATAAGGTGTTTTTCTAGAAGCTACATCTAGGGTTTCTCCCAACAAACCTAGGTAAATCAATATTACTGCTGGTGATGATTGCATTAGCTTAGGTGAGTTGATTCTCAAATCAACAATGAACCCTCGTGTGATTGATGTTCATGACTGATGTGATGATTTTTGTGTTAGGGTTTCCACAAACCCTAGATCCATGATGTCGGTAGTAGTAGATCGATGCATGTTTATATGATGAATCGTTTGCAGCAGGTCTTGTAATAGGAAGCAAAAATAAAAGGTTTTGCATAAACCCTAGATCGATTGATAGAATTCTTAGAAGCGACTGGAGGGTTATTGGTAGTAGGCGAATAAAGCATGTCAAAGTGTGAAACATGATACGGACAAGATTCACATGTGTTTCGTATAGGATGTTGTGATTCGTTGGTATGTGGAGTGCTTATTACGTTTATGTTCACACGGGTTATATTACTTTTGTGTTCACAAGGTGGTATTACTTTGTGTTCACACGGTTGTACTACTTTGTGTTCACATGGCTGGTTCCCAAAGATATGTGTTCACAAGAGATGATGAAAAAGCGTATGTTCAATTTCAAGACCATGAGTGGATAACATAGATGTGGGTGTTCACATTGATGGTTCTATTTTGGGATTTTCTTTATTTTGGATTTGATTTATGGATTTAAAAGGTAAAGACGTATGGATATACATGGAGGCAGTATTATTTTATACAATGAGGTATGATTCTAGCCACTAATATTATTATCTTTATCCACTGTCGAAATTCTACCCACTGTCATGAGAACCGTAGCCACTATTACGTTCAGAGGCTAGCTCTAGCCATATATATTCTATCCTTTGACAAGAGATAGTTTTGTCCAATATATGTATTCTATCCACTAAAATGTTTTGTCCGATTTCGGACAACACATAGCTTTCATATATTGGACAAAGATGGATATCGAATGACGAAGTGTTTGCTGCTGTTTGGAGTTTTAGTTGAATTTTTGCACACAAAACGAGATGGTTACACACACAGGCGGATGGGATCTCATATTTATACAAGATATCATTATGATATTAATGGCTCGGATATTGTTCATAGAGAAGTATATGATTAAGTGGAAGAATTTTTATGGTAAATTTGATGTTCGAAGCAGATTTTCATGGATTGGTGTTCTATCATATCTTCAAATTTTTCGGGTTTGAAGATAACTTGTAGGTGCTTTAAGTTGTCACAAAGGACTTGATAAAAAGGTAGCCAAGGTATAACACTTTTCTTAAGACGCTCTATGCTTGAATTTCCGATTGTATGTGCCTCATTTTACAAGGGTGAGGATTATTTTTGTCAAGAGGATTCTACTTATTATTGCCGTGAGTTTTGTAGTATACTCATTATAGCCATGAGTTTTGGAGTCACGTGGTAAGTACAAGACATGGAACACAAGTTTGGGTTATTCTACTTCTACATCAAGAATATTATATTTATTTTTCTTCAAGGTCATTACACAAAGCCTACTTTGGAGAATCTTCGATTGCATACACTTGTTACTTCCCTATTGATGTGACAAAAAGAGGAATATATAGATGCTTAACTTGAGCGAAAGAAATTTGGAGATCATGTACCATATACAAGAGATACACAGAGAAGTTTTGCCTACATCTACTAGGGGAAGGTTGTTGGATCTAAAAGTTGATGTGGCAGTGATGTGTTCGGACATAGATATTTAAAGAAGTGCAAATACAAATCCCCGACAAGAAGCCAAAAACTTGATGCGTTCTTTCCACACATTGGGTTTTAAATTTATAAACAAGAATTACCGATATTAATTAGGAACACAAATTCGAGCAAGTATACTCAAGTCATGTTGCAATTAGATTGGTAAGTCAAGGTCATCTCATAGGACTTGGTTATACTCAAGTGTAGTTGTTTGTTGCAATGGTAAGTATGGTTTTCACGATCACACCACCATGAGAATCGTTTAAAGGCACAAGCACACAAAGAACATACATGTATAGTCAAATTATCACATGGACATTAGGATGTTTAGTTTGGAAAACATATTAAAGGTAATCCTTTCGACCTATAGAACCAATAATAAGACACTAGTGCTTTATAAATCAATAATACATAAGTCTCAATCAAGTGGTCACTCATGAGCCTTATGCCTAAACCAATAACAACAAGAATCCTTTCGACCCATAGACTTGGTGTTATCAATTTGATAAGTTCCATTTACTTGAAAGATGATTAGAACAATATATTCAAAAGACTCCTTTCGACCAATAATCTAGATTAAACCTTTACTTGTTATGTTTATTAAGTCTGTTGCACAATCTTCACAAGCACAAGACCAAATCATTAGTCGGTTAACGAATTGAAATCAACCATGTTGAGAATAATTCCGACATATAGACTCAACAATGATTAACCAAATTGTCAAACAAGAATAAGTTCCAATTCAACCAAATATAATGTTATCACCATAATCCAATGAAAAGCACTAATACAATCCAAACATCCATATATCACAAGTTTCATATGAACAATACAAGTATCACAACATACACAATATCACAAAACATAAGAATCACCATGAACATGAACATAAACAACACTGAATAATAAAGAAGAAGTTATCAAACATTAGAGTTCATAGTACCAAAATACAATTCCTTCTACCAATAAAAATCTTGGATTTTGTATGGAGTATGGCTTTCTTCTCTACTCTCCTATGTCTTATTACATGGACATGGCTACCAATTCCACCCCTCACCACTTGGTTGAGAGGTGATATCTAAATCACAGAAATATGATGGACATGAACATGGATTATGAGATTTTAAGGGATAGATTGATTGACGAAAAACACTACCCCATGGGTCTTATTTATAAGTGAATTCTCCTTGGCCAACAAGCATATTCCTTTGGCTCCAAGGGTTGTAAATGAGGGTTTAACGAAGCTTGGAGGAGAGGGAATGGAGTTATGGTCGGATTGGGGAGCAAGGAGATGTAAATGGGGTGTTTAATTTGACTTGGAGAAGTAGCAGGAAAAGATGTCGGTGGTATCTTGATTTGCCGGTGGCATCTCGTTCACAGAAGGCTTCGTGTCGGCCGGCACGGGTGTCTTGCCGGAGGCATCTTGCTTTGTCGGCGGCATCTTGGCCATGCCGGTGGCATCTTGGCCATCTTTCGCATATTTCTTCTTTTGATCTTTCTTCTTTGTTTCTTCCACTTTCTTTCTTCCAACTTTCCAAGACTCTTATTCTTTGTATTATTTATCATACGAGAGCTACACTTTCATGTCTCGTTCATTCTTTCACCTCCAATACTCGTCTGTTCTTCGTTTCTCGTGATGTAACCATTGGTGAACCTACAATAACAAATACGCTTTATTAAGTATCATATGTTCATAATAATCATATAAATATATGCATAAACACCACGAATACGCTCCTAGAAATATGTTAGATTTGAGTGTTATCAAATCCCTCACACTTAAGTTTTGCTCGTACTCGAGCAAGGAGAAGAAAAACTTTGCTTGCACTCAAGCAAATATAAGAAAAATAAAGTTTAAACAAAATACCTAGATTCTAAAAGAAAAGAAAATATTTAAAATTCTATGAAAAATTGAAAATATTTTTTTTGTTTTTTATAGGAAATGGCTAAAGGTTCAAACCCCCTCTCACTTAAGAGTTTGCTTGTCCTCAAGTAAGTAAATAAAATATTTTGGGATTTTTTATTTTTTTATATATACGAAATCGCTAAAGGTGAAAACCCCCTCACACTTAAGAGGTTGCTTGTCCTCAAGCAAATAAAAGAAAAATACTTTCCACATGGTACATAAAAATGGTTTAGAAAAATAAGATACAAATCTACAAAATACAAACAAGAGTAAACCGAATGGCATGAGCACCAAGTGTACACATCTAAAGAGGATTTTTATTGGATTACAAGGCTAAGGCTTCGGGTTAATGGGTATGGATAAGACATGGGAATTTTATGAGAGGTGTATCACGAATATACAAGATAAAAGTATAGGTCCCATGTTGCTAGTTACCGAACAAATCACAAGCCCAAAAATGATTATAGCTACGAGCTTTATTCAACACACAACACACACATATCACGTCTTGACACACTGGCCAATCGATATCTAAACATACTTCATCTTCCTTCATCTTCATAGTATTGTCATCACTATTTCTTTACTTTTTTCGATCACTTATTCTTTTTTTCTTTTTCTCTTTTCTCATCCTCCTCTTTTATTTTTTATTTTTTAACATGCATCACATGCTCTCCCCACACTTCGCTTAAGCACACACCATAAAAAATACAAATAAGAAGTAGCCTACTTCATCTTTGTTGGAATGGCACACGCATATGACGAAGTGTGGCAACTATTAATAAAAAACCGATCCAACATACCAAGCAACTAGCAACCCACCATTTAGACTTTGACATGGGTTAGGCTAAGGTTTAAGGTTAAATGTTTTTTTTTTCTTTTTAGTGGATTTAACAAAAACAAAAAGAATTGCTCAACGAGTGTTCTAAGGGTATCTAGCACTAAACGAGAGTGCTAACAAAAGGGTTAGTATGGGAGGTTAGCTAATCAATGCAACTAGCTAAGAAGAAAATGGAAAAGGCTATTTGGGTTTTATTCTTAAGGTTGCCTCTTTGTCACGCATATACACTTATATCACACAAGTATGATCTCACTAAAACTTGTTTTATATTTTTTTTTGAATTTTGTAACTTTTTTTACCGCAACTAATAAATTTTACACACTCTCGACACCAATATATCACAAATCTTAAAATAAAACTTTATATATATATATATATATATATATATATATATTAACCTAACTCTATATATATATATATATATATATATATATATATATATATATATATATATATATATATATATATATATATATATATATATATATATATATATATATACACTAGGCGAGTACCCGCGCATAACGGCGGAAATTGGGTAGAAAACAATAATTAACGATGTGTTATATTTTCGTAAGCGTTTCATGTAACGTCGTTCAAAATATAATATAAAAATATCAAAACAAACGGTTTTAAGATAACATTGACAAAGACTACACAATTGTGAATACTGAAAAAACCATGCATATACATTATGTTATCACATTTTTACTCCTCTATGCAAAGACATGTAATTCTCAAGTCTTCCATCCCGGAACCCACGCTATTTACAGATACTTGTATTAGACGTTGTTGCGAATGAAACGATTAAAAACTTGAACATAATTCGTTATGTTTTTCAAGCTAAAATAAATGTTCTTGTATTGGACTAACACTTAACATAATATAGTTTGGTTCATATGTAACAACACATAAGAAATATGGAAACGTTTACTTTGCTTGGTGCCTTGCAATTAACACCTCCGTTCTTAGTTGTGTCATCGATGACTACGCCATTGCTTCCAATAGCTCGTGGTTATGGTGATTCAACATCACCAAATGTATTTTTAGATGCCCAAACTTTGTTGGTTAACCTGAGAGGAATGGTCATCAATTATGAATAGGCTCGGTGCATTAGAACCATACAATAGACACAATCTAGATCATATAGTGGAACTACGGGTCTATTATATGAGATCCTTAAAATTAGAGATGGGAAGGCATGCTTACGAAATTAGAAATAGTGTGTAGTACCAAAATGAAGCAGTTCCCAACTATTAAACTATGCATCAAACTCCCAAGAAGATCCAATATGCTAGTTATCTATTTGTTTTAGATAAAAGGAGGCTAACATGGCAAGTTCAATTTTAAATAAATAATCACTCTTCCAAAATACATGTAATTTTGCACCTTGTTCATACAGGTAATAGAATTATACTTTATTCCATGGTTTCAAAAACATAAATAAATTATAGAAGTGGTGGTGGCTTGCCAATTCAATGCAAACAAATATTTGATACTAATCAACATTTGCACATGACATGTTTTGTAAATGGACCGATTCTCCTTGGCCTAAACCGGGGGTGAAAGTTATTATCGGGTTAATTCCAATCACCCTGTTATAACTTGTAGTTACTTTAGCTAACATAAAATACATAAACAAAAAATAGAAGATATACGTACTCCCAAACACCCCTATTGATTGTAGTCACTATAACTAAGAAGTAAGTACATATGCAGAAAAGTAAACATAATTAATCCTATATACACGTTTTTAGTTGTAGAGACTATATCTAAACACCTAAACTAATAAGTACATGAAGAAGAAACATATGTAATCTGAACACACCTTATTACTTGGTATTGCCATTTATATATATTCATTTATAAAAAGTTGTGTTAAGACAAAATATGATGCAATCAAACCTAACTGCAACATTAAATCATACACTATATCATGGTCAAAAAATCTAGAACCATTAGGACGAATATAAAGTAAGTAGAACACCTTCATTATTGGTACATTAAAAAAGATGTAGAGATTTGATGTAATTTATATGGACGTAAAGAAGTTGCTTATATTCTTAGGTTGATTGTAAGTTACTATCCAATTTTTTTTTATATCTTCACATCATGTATATGTGTTGTAAAAAATATAGTGTAGTCATTAGGGTACATATAACATCACAGTTAATATTGAATCACCTGCGGAACTTCTGGGTCACTTATGAGAGAGTATTCCATATGTGTAAAATATTCATGAAATTAAAATTTTATGGTAATATAAGTAGGGGCGTCGAAAGAGTCGACCGACCCGACCCTAAATAAGCCTATTCGTGTCGGGTCAGTTGGGTGAAAAAACGTATTCGGCTCAATTTGGATTGACCCGAATTGACCCGAGTTCTTATTAGGCTCAGTTTAGGGTTTATATTTTTAGCCTTGACCCGAATTGACCCGAACCCGACCAACCCGACTCAAATAACACATTTTACATTGTATTATTACTTAAATAAGCCAATTTTAGACTTATCCTTATACTCGGGTTGACCCGACCCGAATTGACCCGAACCCGAGTGACCTGAGTTCTAATTAGGATCGGATTCGGGTATGATTTTTTTAAGTCTTGATCCGACTCGAGTTGACCCGAAACCGATTGACCCGACACGATTCCCACCCCTAAATATAAGTGTGATCCATTTAAATGCATAAAAGTGTAGACTCACCTCTAAATATTGAGTGCAAACAATCAGAGTGGACATTAGGTGATTTAATAAGTCATGATAATCCAACTAAAATTAAGCCTAATAGTTCGTAAATATATCTTGGTAAATAGAGCATCAAATAAGCTTAGGAATTTGCTTACTTTTGTTGTAAGATCAAGATGTTGCCATAGCTCTTCATCATGTTCTTTCAAAAGTTTTCACAACATTGAAATTATTGAACGAATGCCAACAACATTATTACCAATTTGCTTGTAGGAATTATTTGGAATACCAAAGGGGCGTCAGTTAGATAATTTGTCACTGGTTCGATATGTCATGTTATGCTCTTTCATTCACTTTAAGTTGGTTTTGGCGTGAAAAAGGCACAAACCAAGGGATAACGTGACAAACCTTGAGCAGACACCAAATAGATACGAATAAAAGAAAAGAAGAGCAAGGTTCGTCAAGGATAGATCATCATCAGAAGCTTGTTTCGCAACCCTGCATTTGAAACTTCAGCAAAACCAAAAACAGAATCACAAAAGATAAGTACATACCCAAAATGTATTGCAGAACTAAAATCAACAAAATGCAACAAAATTTGTATGAAAGAAAAAAAGGGTGTATAGCAGCATTTTGTGTCTCAAAGGCAACATATATGTGTGCTTTAAAAAGACACGACTTGCTTATCATGTAAGTTATTAAGTTCGTTTTTCCATTTCATATTTGAATGTATAGGAAAACAAACAATAGAAACACCAATAGCGGAGAAAACGAAGACTATTAACGTTTGAAATCTAACCAGAGCGAGCAGTAAAATCATTTTCAAACACCTATTGACAAGTTTAGATATGGTTAGAATCTGGTATTTCAAGCTTACTTTTAATGTAAATAACTTAAATATTGTAACAAAGTTACTTACACATCTATGTTATGAGTAAAGCTTATGTAGGAAGGTTGAAGTATACAAAGTTCCATCACCATTCTTCGCTTTTAGTAACAGCTCATCACCCTTTTATCAATCTAAAAAGTAAAAGTTCATATAGGTTAGCAAACGCTATTTGCAGGTTACATATTAGCTTCTTATTAAATCAATAACGTATTTTAGATGTGAAAAAATCAATTGCTGACATATATAGGTCTGGCCCTAAGAGGTTCTTGGATAATTACCTTGAAGGCTTGAACTCAACCACGTTAAATATGACTGCACATGTAAAAAAGATCTCAAAATCAATCAAAGTCAAAAAACGTTTTTTAAGAAACAATGAGAAAATAACTCGAAAAAAATCTATATGATATATGATTTATAAAGACAGGTACCTTCATATTGTTCACATCTTCCAAACAAGTTAATATTATATGAATCCTAACCAAATAAGAAAGAAGACAAAGTTACCAGCCACTGAAATAAAAATCAACATCACAACTGAAATCGAAATACAAATCATCAAGAAAAAGTACTTACTTTTAAAAATAAATGTGAATGGATCAAAACTGTTAAATGAAAAGAACAACTTATTGAATGGTAGTAGCTCGGTAACGTTTTGGTATGTGACTTATTTCAAAGTGGGTGGTTCGACCACTCTGTACCACCGAAACCAACAAAAACCAACCACCAATACCACTAACGAATATCACCAATCGAAACTACCTTGAATCCACCTAAACCATCAAGAGATGGGGTGGATTCGGCAGATTCGGTGGTAATAACATTATGGTGGCGGTGGTTTTGATAAAATGAGTAGTGGCGGCTCAGTTTTTTTGTGTGTGTGTGAATTAGGGTTGACCTAGAGAAGGAGAATGCAATTTGTGTGTGTGAGGAATGAATTAACGCCGGGTGAAGTTCAAATCTCTGTGATTGTCAAAGCATAAAAATGGAATTGTCAAATGATAAATTTGGAAACCTAAAAAGATTTTTATGGCTGCCTTAAATTGTTTTCTTAGTGCTACGTATTTCTATGTTTTCAAAAGTAGTGATTTTTGTACATATGGTAACATTAAATTGTATGGAGGAAGATATTCACAATTAAAACACGCAAGCAACATTATTAACATTTCAAAGTTTCCTTATTTACGTAATTGTTATTCTACTTGTCTAATTTATTGATTATAGAAATTGATTATGTCAACTACAGAGTTTTTGTTTTACTACTTGCCTAATTTAGTGAGTTTTCAACTTTTCAACATTCAAGTTTCAACATTTGCTATAAACCCTTTATAGGGTATATAGATATATATATATATATATATATATATATATATATATATATATATATATATATATATATATATATATATATATATATATATATATATATATATATATATATATATATTTAAAACTAAATGAAACAAAAACACATAATAGAAGTTTTGTACCAAATCTATTAGACCGGATCGTTTTCTAGACTTCGGGTTCTATCCACGGGGTTTGGGAATTAACCGGAGCGAATAGAAATACGAAAAAGGCACAAAATGACAAAAACGGGGTGGTTTGGCGGGATATAATCTTTATTAATAATTGGTTCGAAACTCGATTAACGGATGTTTAGACGAGTGTAAAACACAATTAGAAATGGTTTTGGTGAAAGCCTAGTTTAAATAAAAGAAGACAAAAAGAATTTTTTTTTCCAGAATTTTCAAGTTGCCGTCGGCATGTTGAAAACAGTGGGTGAGAAGCCTACCGGCGAGGCATTTTGCCGCCGGCACGAATTTATTTATTTATTCATTTTTACAAACTTCCTTAAAATATAAAAACTAAGAACTTTTGTAAAAACACTTTTATTAAAATGATTAAAACACATTAGAAATAGCTTAATCCAAACACACCCTTAAGAACAATAAGACACATTATGCAAAAATAAGGAAAATAAGCACAAAACTAAAAGAAAATACTTAGAAGCTAGAAAGACAAGTAAAACCACTTAGCACACAACATTCTAATAACAAAATAAGGCATAAAACAATGCACTTCTAACACATAACATGAAACGAATGACAAAAACTAGATTCCTAACTTTTTTTAATGAATTTTCCATTTATTTTCAAAACAATTTTTTTAATTTTTAATTTTAACAAATATGACATAAGGTATCAAATACCACTTATTTTAACTAAAGGAGAATTTTTGTAATGATCAAAATCATTAGAAAATGACTAATCCAAACGCCCCCTTATACTAGGAAAAAGAACAAAAATGCATACAATGGGAAATGCAAACAAGCAAGCAAACAAGCACATGAACACATAAGAACATAAACACATAAAAACACTTATGCACATGACACATAACAAGACACAAACTAACAAAACAATAAAAACACAAAAAAACACAAAATTCATGTGGTCAAGTAGTTCTAGCCATCGACTAGAGTGATTCGGGACAAGGTTTTTGGGTTCTGAGAACAAGCACTTTGGAACACAACTCGGAAGCAATCATTGAAGCAAGAATTTTTAGAACACAAGAGAGAAAATCCCAACACCAAACATATGATTTTGGCGCCAAGATCATTTAAGCAACTTTTTGAGAATTAAGAGATTTTTAAGAAATGGTGTTCTAACCTTTGTCAAGGTTTAGAACAAGAGAAATCATTCAAGAGTAACGGAATTTAGAGCAATTCAAAGCTTACAATTGAGTAGTCAACCACCAACCAAATTCCCCCTATGTGAAATTTGTCCCCCCTATGCGGATAAATGGGGTATAGCAACTCTTTCGGGTTAAGTATTAATTTAGTAATAAAACGATTCAAGTAACAAGCAAGCAAACAAACAAACAAACAAACAAAAGAGTACAAACTAGCAAGTCCCCGGCAGCAGCGCCAAAAATTTGATGCGTTCGGACATAGATATTTAAAGAAGTGAAAATACAAATCCCCAACAAGAAGCCAAAAACTTGATGCGTACTTTCCACACATTGGCTTTTAAATTTATAAACAAGAATTACCGATATTAATTAGGAACACAAATTCGAGAAAGTATACTTTAGTCATGTTGCAATTAGATTGGTAAGTTAAAGTCGTCCCATGAGACTTAGTTATACTCAAGTGTAGTTGTATGTAACAATGGTAAGTATGATTGTCACGATCACACCACCATAAGAATCATTTAAAGGCACAAGCACACAAAGAATATACATGTATAGTCAAATGATCACATGGACATTAGGATGTTTAGTTTGGAAAGCATATTAAAGGTAATCCTTTTGACCTATAGAACCAATGATAAGACACTAGTGCTTTATAAATCAATAATACATAAGTCTCAATCAAGTGGTCACTCATGAGCCTTATGCCTAAACCAATAACAAAAAGAATCCTTTCGACCCATAGACTTGGTGTTATCAATTTGATAAGTTCCATTTACTTGAAAGATGATTAGAACAATATATTCAAAAGACTCCTTTCGACCTATAATCTAGATTAAACTTTTACTTGTTATGTTTATTAAGTCTCTTGCACAATATTCACAAGCACAAGACCAAATCATTAGTCGGTTAACGAATTGAAATCAACCATGTTGAGAATAATTCCGACATATAGACTCAACAATGATTAACCAAATTGACAAACAAGAACAAGTTCCAGTTCAACCAAATATAATGTTATCACCATAATCCAATGACAAGCACTAATAGAATCCAAACATCCATATATCACAAGTTTCATATGAACAATACAAGTATCACAACATTCATAATATCACAAAACATAAGAATCACAATGAACATGAACATAAACAACATTGAATAATAAAGAAGAAGTTACCAAACAATAGAGTTCATAGTATCAAAATACAATGCCTTCTACCCATAACCATCTTGGGTTTTGTATGGAGTATGGATTTCTTCTCTACTCTCCTATGGCTTATTACATGTACATGGCTACCAATTCCATCACTCACCACTTGGGTGAGGGGTGATATCAAAATCACATAAATATGATGGAGATGAAGATGGATTATGAGATTTTAAGGGATAGATTGATTGATGAAAAACACTACCCCATGGGTCTTATTTATAAGTGAATTCTCCTTGGCCACCAAGCATATTCCTTTGGCTCCAAGGGTTGTAAATGAGGGTTTAATGAAGCTTGGAGGAGAGGGAACGGAGTTATGGTCGGATTGGGGAGCAAGGAGAAGTAAATGGGGTGTTTAATTTGACATGGAGAAGTGGCAGGAAAAGATGCCGGTGGCATCTTGATTTGTCGGTGGCATCTCGTACACAGAAGGCTTCGTGCCGGTCGGCACGGGTGTCTTGCCGGCGGCATCTTGCTTTGCCGGCGGCATCTTGGCCATGTCGGTGACATCTTGGCCATCTTTCCCATATTTCTTCTTTTTGTCCTTTTTCTTTGTTTCTTCCACTTTCTTTCTTTCAAACTTTCCAAGACTCTTATTCTTTGTATTATTTATCATACGAGAGCTACACTTTCATGTCTCGTTCATTCTTTCACCTCCAATACTCGTGTTTTCTTTGTTTCTCGTGATGTAACCATTGGTGAACCTACAATAACAAATAAGCTTCATTAAGTATCATATGTTCATAGTAATCATATAAATATATACATAAACACCACGAATACGCTCCTAGAAATATGTTAGATTTGAGTGTTATCAGGCAGAACCATAATCAAGAAAACATGGAGGGACCTATTTTGACAATAAAGAATTCTTATTATGATAAGAATTCAAAATATCAAGATTAGGAATAGAATATTGCTATGTTTATTTCATTTTATCTCTTGTATATCCCTTGTCCTTATGCTATAAAAGGAACCAAGGACCTTAGGTTTATTTATCAATTTCACATACAATGTAGACCTACAAGCAAAGTTTGTCTCTAGGCGTCAGTGTCTTTGTACGACGCCTAGGTGTTTGTTTAAGTTTTCTTGTTGAATAAAAGATCAAACGTTTGTTTCTAAAAGACTTTCTTTATGGTTATTGTTATATTCCGCTATGATTTTATTTCATATGAACAATGATCATTCATATTAGCTAAAAGATCCGTGAATCTTAGGCCTTAGGTTTAATTATCACTTTCACATACAATGTAAACCTACAAGAAAAGTCTGTCTCTAGGTGTCAGTGTCTTTGTAAGAAGCCTAGGTATTTGTTTAAGTTTTCTTGCTGATTAAAAGATCAAACGTTTGTTAAACACCTTGTTTATGGTTACTGTTCTATTCTGCTATGATTTTATGTTATATGAACAATGATCATTCCTAGTAGCTAAAAGATCCATGAATAGTAGGATACGACAACACTCCCCTATATGCGATGCAGTCAAGTCAATAAGCCAAAAGGTTTAATCAGTTCATCCAATTGCATACAATTGGCCATTTGTTAGGCTTCCAAAAACCTTTGTCGTGAGCAATAAAAGATTGACATAGATTTGTAATTTTTCGTATGTTGTATCCAAACACCATTTGCATGAACCATTGTAACAACTACAAATCCATGTCAACTCTATAAATCATATCTAAAGCCTAATAGCAATTTAGTCAAGTCAATAAGCAAAAAGGTTTTATTAATTCATACAATTGCACACAACTGGCCATTTGTTAAGCTTCCAAGAACCCTTTGCAGTGAGCAATTGAAGTTTGGCATTAGAAAGTCAAACTACATAAGCAAATTGGTATTTGGTTCAGAAATTACTCAAAATTTCCTACGTTAGGCTTCTTTACCATAATTTATTACATAACAAAATTTAGATTAAAGCCCTAATAACACACTGACATAATCTTCTACTACTTAACCATATCAAAAGAGTAAGCATGAAACCTTAGCATTATATTTATGTTCTTTGTTAGTTATCATTGCCATGACTTTCTCCTCTTGAGGTATTCCACCAAATCTCGTGCAACAACATCATCGCCATCATTTATCTCTTCCATTACATGTTCATCAGCCTTTACCTCAACAGGAATTGAACACCCATATTGGTCGTCCACCACCTCTGCTACCACTTCTTCAACAACCACCTTATTTGGAATCCCACATTCTTCATCAACTACCTCTTTTGGAAACACAGCTTCTTCATTATCCACCTCATTTGGAAACACACCAACATTAGTATCTACCTCATTTCGGAAAATACCACCATTAGTATCAACCTCGATTCGAAACACGACACCTTCTGGAAACACAATAACTTCTTCATTCATTTGTTGATTATAAAAAGAAAAAATGGCTATTACATCTTCAGATTGAGTTACTTGTTCAAGCTCACCCAATGCTTGATCAGTGTCAGTAAACATGTCACTTATCTCTTCACGCTCATCAACAATATGTTATAGATCATCATTCCAATCAATATCCATGTCTTCATCCAAATCTTCATCACTATCCCCTGTAGGAAAAGCCCTTGACTTTCCACTAATGTTATCACTATTATCAGTATCAAATTCCTGAACATCTATCCTCATATCAAAATCAACTGCACCAAAATCATTAGCAACTACAGTTCCGTCCCTCCCAACATAGCTTGTCTGACAAAATATCACCTTTTTCTCACTGTTGTCACTGTCGGGGTCTAACTCTTTCACATCATCATCACTTACATCATAATCAACATTTTCTTTTACCAACACAGCCTTACCCTTACGTGTCTTATACTCCATCAGGCGCTTCTCTACCAATGAAACACATGTATCAATGTACACCTCCATTTCTTTAAACCTAGGAACATACTCCAATATTTTGATAACATCTTCTTCAAACGATAGTGGTAGCAAACCTTCGTGCAAAGACATTTCAACAATCCTAAACTGCGAGAATAAAAGCATACCTTCTATGTAACCTAAATCCTTAAATATTTCTTCCAGTGTATACATACCAAACATGCCAAAGAGAACTAAGTCAAACCAATTTATAGAACCAAAACGATATATTCTTTCTGGTTGTGAGGTAAATTCACTATTGTTATGGATTTGTAAAGTAAACACACTTTGATTCAATTATGTGCAAGACAAATTAAAAAGGAACATAAACAATTTTTAACTCTGCAATGTAAATAAGAATACGAGAAGATTCAAACTAAGCTTATGATTCAGAAGGCCTAAAGGAGACTGAAACTTACCATAAAGGAGACCTAAATCAGGATGGTGGTAGTGCGAGCGTGATTTTCCAAACTTAACCTTTTTTTTATTATTGCTATTGTGAGATTCAATTTGAGGGAAGAATAAGATGATGTATGTATAACATATAAACATAGTTTAAATTGCAAATTTACACCTCAAACCGATATTTTATCGCCAATGCAACAGTGGAAGTGGCGAGCGAAAATGGTTTCGGAGACAAATTTTGCATAATGGAAAGGTGAAGAGTAGGCAGTCATGAAGGGGACGACTTGAAATGACGAAAAGGCCCTCACGTGTATGACACATGAGGGAGATAATATGTGATAACAACCGAAAGTTAAGTTTTAACATCTCAATGGCTTTTTTGCATGAAAATGCAAAGTTTATGAGTATTTTTGCACGACATTTCGTAGCATGTTTTTTTCATTTTTACGATAATGAAAGGATAAGTTTTGCAGTTTACCTTTTTTTTACTATTTAAATGTATCTTGTTTATGAAATAAGATATGAAGAGAAGTGACTAAAGTCTAGTTTTTCTCTTTGTTTCTTTCGAAGTTTTGTCCACTCAAATAGCTTTACCTTTCTCGTTTCCTAATCTAATTTTTGAAGGATCGATCATTTATAATCGTCTGTGATTCATATTCATACAAAGAAAACCTAGACTGTTAAAAGCTTAGTCCCGTATTAGAGGTAAAACCGTAAGAGCTCATTTATGGTGGCCATTATTATAAATTTATTTTTCCAAATTGAAGTATACACGTCACAAACATAAAGAGCATGTAAAATCCAGTTCTTGTGATCTTGTCCACAAAAAAACATAACGAAAACCTTGATATAAAACGAAACAACATAAGTATTGAAGTTAAAAAATTCATACGAATTTTAGGAATGTATACATAACCTATGTAAGATGATATAAGTTAAACTTTTACCATAGTTTATCATATATTTGACATATATATAGGTTGGTGAAAACGCGGTGTAATTATAATTTTCATAAATCTTATTACCTTCGTATAATATTTGTCAGAATTATGTTTCCAATCTATTATAAATAGATCATACGTCTTATAATTTCTTCATACAATCGTTCAACACACAAAGCATTAGTAAAACACAACACAAAAAGATCATTCAACAATGATGAAGTTTTTTGTACTCTTCGTTATTGCCTTCTTAGCAACCTCATGCACAGCAAGAATCGAACCCCCAACCGTTTCACCAACTGCTAGCCCGACACCATCTCCATTTGGCATCCCTACACCCGCACCTGCTCCAGCCCATGCAGTAGCTGTACCTTCTCCTTCTCCATCACCCAAAACCGCGCCATCGTCATCAGCACCAGCACCATCTTCTCCTGCAGTACCTACTCCTTCTCCATCACCAACAACCGCGCCATCCTCACCAGCACCAGCACTAGCACTAGCACCATCTTCTCAATCAGTACCTTCTCCATCCCCAAAAACCGCAACATCGTCACCACCAGCATCACCATCTTCCGATGATTCACCTGCGGAAGATTCACCTGATACCACTGCTACACCAACAAGTCTCTCACCTTCTCCATCACCAAAACCGGTTGATCATCCAACAAGTGGCGCCTTTGCTGACGGATGGGCTAATCGGGCTGTGGTACTCGCTGGTGCTGCATTAGTTTCGGTGGCTTTGATGTGAAGATCATGGGATTAGAGAAGGACGATATTGATTTTTTGTTTGTTTTTCAGTTTTTGGTTATTAGGTTTTGTTATTTTCTGTTGATGTTCTTTGGATTATGACTTTTTCTCAAGTCATTTATAAATTTAATTTATTTGTTAAAGTAATGTTTGTTGATTGATATAATCTTAATTTTTGTTCTTCTTAATTTTTGTTCTTCTTAGATGACAGATTATCTATCTTATTTAGCCCAAACTGGATTGTGGATGTGAGATTACATATTAGTAACTTACGAATACAGATTTTTCTTATTTACCAGTTAACAAATTAAATACATATATTGATCATATGTCACGTACTTTACAATCTTCATAAAGCAAAGTAAAGGTTGAAATGAACTTTTTGTGAGATTTATATATTGGGGCATGTTTTGAGGGTCCCGTCCTCATATCATAAGAAAACTAACATTCTTCCGACCGTGAATAGATTTATTGGCAAGGAAGAAATGGACTTTAAGTGACTGAAAATACGAGTGCAATAATCATCGTAATTACACCTCAAAATGTTTACCATTTGAAGTTTAAAAGTAGTAGCTCAATATCTATCAAACACTTTTTAGCTGCAAAAAAACTTTTCGTTTCTTGCATTCTAAATCAACCAACATGATGAGAATATAAAGGATTCAAAATACAAAAGTTGATGTGTTTGAAATAGCGGATTCAAAACATGAGAATTGATGTGCTTGAAATAACCTCTTCTTTTGCGAGCTAAAGTTGTAGAATCTTGGTAATCTATAATCTAACAAGAGGGTTGATGTTTCTAGTAGAGAGAAAGATGAGAGAAAATGTGTGAAATATATAGAAAATAATGAAACAGCAAACACCCCTTTCCATGAAGGAAATGGGTTTATATGCCCAAGTCCATTAGTGGACTTGGGCCTCCGGCCCATGAACATGCTAATGGGTCGGGCTTGCATAAAAGGTAACTAAACAATACTACGAGCCATTAAATATATTGTTGGAGTGACCGAGACTTTCTAAATACAAAAACGTATTTCCAACAATCTCCCCCTAAAGGGAGGTCACTCCAAATTACAAAATTCTAATCTAGCATGTTAGATCTTCGTTCTCGTGCTCGTAGTCCACTTTCTCATTTCTTCATTTTCTTTTCTTCATTTTTGTGAATATGTGTTGATTACCATTAGGCTTTGGCTTAGAGCATGTTCTTTTGACCTTTCACGTGCAGTCTTTGCCTTCTTGTGATGTTGGCCTCTTCGGGACTTCATGTCCCACATACCTATCTTTTGTTGAATTCTTGAAAGTTTCAGAGTTGATACATTTGAAGACTTTTAGGTCATACTTTCTTGAATTTTGCTGAAATATTTGATTTAGAAAGAATAAGTATGTGAGGCCGACTTCATCTGGTACGCCGCAACGTCGCCATCTTTAAATGCAGCGACATAATAAGACACGAATAAATGGCATTGACATTTTATTCTGATTCGGTAGCATTTTACCTCCGGTCGGTGAAGACCGTTGGACGATAATAAATATCGTACCTGTGACAGTTAGCTCTAATTAAAGATCTCCATGGCAAGATTTCGCGGGTAAACCCGTTCTCTTTATTCGACCGTCCAATAGAATCTTGCTTGTCACGAGCTCGATTCTAATAGAACATAAAGAGTGAATCATTCTGATAAAAATATCCTTATGATTGAAGCCGTCAATTCATGAACCTGGAACAAGTGAATTTCAATTAAGATTTTCACCATCGTTGCTTTCTAGTTGTCACGAGCTCGATTCTAATAGAATCTTGCTTGTCACGAGCTCGATTCTAATAGAATCTTGCTTGTCACCTACCGAAGTGTTGTTTGATGTTGACTCTGGAAGGATTTCCACTCTTCACTGTGAACACTAAAGAGTGCCACTTTGATAGTTCTGGCAAGATCACTTGGATTTTGCGTAGGGGCCCTAGACCAAGTTTGATCTCAATTAAGAGTAAAACCATCGTTTCTTTCCAGTTATCAAAATATTAGTTCTTAAAGAAACACATGTGTCACCTACCATGAGCTTGTTTGATGTTGGCTCAAGCATGATTTCCATCTTCATTGTAATACTTTTGTATCACTCAGATGTTCTGGCAATATTACAGAAATATTGCGTAGGACTCATAAAAATCTTTTTTGTTTTTTAAAAAATGTGTCCTAATGAGAATTTTGATGATCTCATGGCTCTAGATTCAATAGTACATTTTGATTTGGTGAGAGGAGGCTGGAGAGGATTGTCACCTTTTCAATATCAATTTATTCGGAGTGAATAAACCAATAGATAACATGTTGAACTCCGTGACATTAAAACAAATATCTTTTGAGAGATATTTGAGTTGGCTGGGAGGGGTTGTGCATCGCATCATTGGGTCCATGATACTTTATCGTCTTCAACATGAGTTGACCCAGTTTCTGCCTAAGTTGTATGGAGGGCTTCTTTCTTTACACCTTTATCTTTACATTTCTTTTTCAGTTCTTCAACCCCTTCAATGCTTACCAATACATCATCACTAGCACCTTGTTGTGATTTTTCCAGTGCTAGCATCAATACTTGGTCGGCATTCAACTACGTTCACAATACATTCCCCATATTTCCTAAAGACTACTATTTTATAACTATGGAATTGTCCTTGGGAAGATTCCTCCAGTTCTGGAAGAGTCATTGGACTAGTACCTAATTCTACCACCCATTTGTCACCACAACCGTCGTGAGTTAAGTGTGTTTTGTGTAAGTATTTGTCACTAGAAAATTCCTAAAATCACTGAGGTATTTGTGATATAAATATCAAGAGTTTTTGTACCTTCAGTTTTTTGACATCCAAATGCTCCCCTTTAACATATGCATAGCATATATCAAGTTGGGTTTTCTATTAAGCCTTTTTCATTTTTAGCCACATATATTTACAAGTCTCCTTAATCCCATTTTCTCCTCTTATTCAAAATGTTAACCATCAATATTTTGGATATTAATGGATTAACCGGTCTTTGGGTAACAGAATGAAATCAGTTGTTGGCCATAGAACATATTAATGCTCCCCCTTAAATTAATGAGGGTTAGTTGTAGTACTTGAGTACGATATATTTTAAAAGATTTAGAATCTCGTGAGAAATTGTTGAAAAATATCATACTTTCACACTACAACAAGCCACAAAAGCCTAATGTACACATTATATATATACATATTCACAAGTGAGTGTATAGAGTTGACCTGATGTAGTACGATCACCATGTTAAATGGATCGTACCATTAGCCTATGGTTTGCTTCATACGGTCTGCCACCCACGAATCATTCTAGACTGCGGATCAACCGTCGTTCCCTTAATTTCTCCTCAATCTTCTGGATGGTATATTTTGGCACTCTTGATGAACCTACCTGTCCAGTCATACTTCACTTATGGAAGGCCTTGTTTGGAATTGAGCATCAACAGCTTGTCACGAACATGCTGGAGAGTTCCATCGCTGAATTTGTGCAGTTCTGATAGTCTCATGTATTTCTTGACCTCTTCTTCATTCAGGTAGGATATTCCCATTTCCGGTTCGAGTGTACCTATATATGGCTTCTTCTGGTGATAATGGCTCGGAGGTGTTGTGTGAGGACGTTGCAGATTTAACTTGATTTGGTAACTCTCCACACCTAGTTATAAGTCTTCAACCCGATACTTGATCACAAGTTTTTGGGTGTATTGGCGAATGTTTGAGCTTAAGGCAATGACAAGTTCAGGTGTTAAGTGAGGGAGCTAGTCTTGAGCCAGTATAAGCAAAAAATCTTCTATATCTTCAAGACGAAGAAATTGGAGATCTCCTTCACTGGCATTGTATATCTTATCGTCTTCCCGTTTGAATCTGATCTCTCTCAAGTAGGAATACCCGAATATCTGATCAATAGTACCTCCTTGTATGCTTTTAATTCGACGATTTGAAATTATGAGGTTGCCTGGTTTCTCTCGATTAAATAAGTTGTAAGCTAACCTCTTCTTGCCATACCAATGAGAAATACCTAGTTCCGCATATGGATCGTATTCTTTAACTAGTACTCTACTCCATATGTTTGGAACCTTATCTTCAATCCAAGGAAAATTCCCCAAATTTACTGCCTTGCCCATGGTTAACGATGTAGCGTACTTGTTCGCGCCTTTTTCTAAGTAATCAAGGTCATGGTTGACAAAGTACTCCATTAGGAGGTTCTTGGCTGCAACAATGACAGAAGCTGTTAATGGACGAAGTACTGGAGTTTGTTCACCTGAAGTTGTTGATTTAATTGCTTTCATGAGCTCATTGGTGTGATATCCACTCTCGTCTTTACCGATCTTCATAGTGGCCCAAAAGTTTTTATCTTTAAGCATCGTTTGAAGTACATTTGGATCCATGGTAGGTACTCCATATTTGTCCACTAGGAATCCAGAGAATTCGATTGGATTATTGAGTAATTGTATAAGATCCTCCCTTTTTTTTCAGAGATTGTACGTGCAGTTGTTGCTTGTGTAAGCCAAGGCTGATCCTGAACAGTCCGTCGATATTGTAAGTATCAGCAAACTCAGGATCTGGTTTATTTATGTCTTCAATATCCATATTGGTGTAATGCGGATCCGTTGTAGGAGGTGGAGAGTGATGTTCCACAGATATTGTAGGTTCTTCTTCATGCATAGGTTCTACAGGTTCTATTGGTGAAATAGTAGTATGAACCAGTTCAGTGGACTTACCCGTGTCTTTGGATGTAGATTTTCTAGAGATGAAGGTGCCATGGAGATTCTTTTGTCATTTTTCTCTATTGCCATCATCACTAGTTAGTGATATGCATGGTGTATCCTTCTCACTGCTGTCTTTGGTTTCATCATCCCTGTCATCCTCTTCATTTTCACTCTCCTTTTGTTCCTCATCAACAACTTTTTCTTTAGTACCAGCATCACTTTCTTCCTCATCCTCTTCATCTTTCTCAGATTCCTCATCATCGTCATTCTTCTCAGATTCTTCGCTATTCTTATCAGTATCACTACCTTTACCATCATCACCATTCCCTTCTCCCTTACCATTACCATTACCGTCATCATTATCATCATCCTCATCCCCATCACTGTCCTCATCCTCGTCCTCCCCGTCATCCTCATCTTCTTCCTCCTCGTCTTCTTCCTCTTCGTCATCCTCATCCTCTTCCTCATTCTTATCAGTATTTTCTTCCTCCTCCTTATCATCCCCCTCATCTTCATCTTCAGACTCCTGACGTTTCCTTTTGTTTGTGGTTTGGGGAACTTTAGTGTCGTCCGATTTTGATGTTTGAGAAGCTTCCAGTATCGCTTTAGCAAGAGCTCTCTAAAGCTTGTTTTGAGTCTTCGTTTTCGGTAACTCAATCTTGGTCAGCCGAGTCTCCAAAGTCTTCATTAACTCAAGGTCTGAAAGGCCTTTTGCCAGTATTACTGGAAGCTCCTGATTAACACATGACTTGACTTCACGTTAAATGATGTTGGTCATATTATCATTAATGGAATCAATGAAGGCATCATTTTCTTTATCAAGATCTTCCTTTTCAGTAACGAATTCTTGATGCTTCTCTGTATATTTTTTGATGTCGGCGTATACCTCCTAGAGTTTGGACTCGTCATGTTTCTGTTCTCTGATGAGTCTTGGTTGAGGATTAGTGAACCTTTTCTCGAGATCTGCAAGTGTTTTTGCCTGATCTTGCACTTTTTTGAAGGTTCTGAATGACTGAATCATTGACAGTAAGATAAGGGATAAATGGTACAGGTTGTTCGGATGTTGGTGGAGGTGTAAGAACAAGTGTTAGAGAGGTGGTGGATGGTACAAGTTGTGGGGTGGTGGTTAGTACAGGTTGTTCGATGATTGGTGGCGGTGTTGGGACAGTCATTTGGGCAGTGGTTGGTACTGATTGTATGGTGGTGGTTCATACGGGTTGTAAGGTGGTGGTTGGTACATGTTGTTTGATTTTTGGTTCGATCAAGGGAACGGTCGTCACAATAGTGCTAAATAATGGGACTGGAGTTGGTGTTTGTTGTGTAATGGGAGTCAACGTCAGGTGAGCGTCTTCTTGCACAATCATTGCTGGTGTTGTGGGGAGCGGTTTGCTCAGGTTGACGTCCCTGTACATAAAATCTATTTCCATATCGTCTACCACCCACCTTCTTGAATTTGATCTTCATAGTCATAGTTGATATAATCCTCTATGTTCTCATCGTCTTGGATTGATCGGTCTTTGGATCCTTCCTCTATTCTGATTTGTTCCTCTTCTTCGTCACTTGACCTATCTAGGTCTCTAAATGCTTCACGGGCTATTTCGTCAGCAGTCTTTGATCCGGATCCACTCCCTTTTTTATTAGCGAGTGCCTCCAACTTACTCTTCTAAAGTACTATTCTCAAGCTTTTGGCTTCAGACATGGTTGCTGGAATAGCTTCTTCCTCTTCATCTTCCTCATTTTCATCATAGAGTTGCTCTTTACCCTTAGCCTTGGCTTTAGCATTTGAGGAAGAAGTCTTTTGTCGTTTGGAAGTTGCTTTCTTTCTTTTACCCTTTTGTTGTGTAGATGGATCTTCTTTTGACATGTTTAACTGTGCTTTAGTATCCCTAAGCATTTGTTTGTATGCTTCACTCTCCTTGATCCCTTCATTGATCATGACATCAGGCACTGGAGCTGGACGTAGTGAATATTTAGTGGAAGTCCCATCAAGATTCATATGCTTCATTAGATAGTCTCTAGCTGGTGTATGGTAGAAGAAATTTCCATGCTTATCAATGGATGGTACAGTCTTCATGAAGTGATCTATGATGAGTTTGGTGAAGCGTGGAAAAGGCAGATGTGCAGATTTCTTCTTAGTATTTGTGAAGAGGAAAAAAAACTCTTCCCAAAGAAGTAAAGCATAATCCACTCTTGCTCCTGTATAGTGACCCCAAAATATAGAGGCCTGTGGATTTCTCATAGTGTCAGATCCACTAAGTTTGGAGGTGAAGCAACGGATAAGGATAATGAAGATTGCTTTCCACGGTTGCCCAATGTGTGCAGTATGAAACTGAGATAGGTTACGAAGATCTCCTTCATAGTTCAGAGATCGAAGCACTTTGAGAATGTCATCTTTGTCTGGGTTAGGCACATACTCTTCTCCTTTGGCTAATCGAGGGAACATGAACAACTTCTTGAACTGACTCAACTCAAGCGTCATCGGCTTTTTGCATGTATACTTCAGGGACTGATGTTGTTGCCCTTAAATCATTCTTTAGTGGGGAAATGTCTAAAATATCCATTGCTACTTTGAAGGCTGCAAAAGTTGGATCAAAATCATCCTTGAAACGAAGATTGTTCTCTACAAAAGGCAGCCTGTCACTGAGTGGAACTAATGCAAGATCCAGTTGTTGTTGTTGCTCTTTGGTGATCGACATTTTCCTGCTTAGATAAGAACATTTGCAAATGATAGATAAAGATATATTATCATATAGCATGTGAATGCGTAGCATAATAAAACATGTCATGTCACATCAGTTTGCTTGTTTAAGTTATCTAAGAATTAACTCTATGTCATTTTTTAGTTAACATATAAGTTGGATTAAACTTAGTTGACCAAATTTATACAAGCTTGATAAGAGTTCAATATTTTGCAATGTTTTAGGTTTGAATATTTCTCAATGTCCAAAAAAAATCCTAAGTCTCTCAATGTTTGCCCTGAACACATTTCGCAATACTTGAACAATCCACATTTCTCAATGATAGATAAATTAACATTTCGCAATGATGACTTCAATCACATGTCGCAATAACTTAAAGTTCAAACACTTCGTAATGTTTTAACTTTTCATATTTCGCAATGTCAATTATACCACATTTCGCAATGTCAATTATACCACATTTCGCAATGTCTAAAAATGGACTTTCCGCAAAATTGTTTTGAGCACATTTCTCAATGATTCTCACATTTCGCAATACCCCTCAATTCACACTTTTCGTAATGTTTATCAAAACACACTTTTTGCAATATTAGCACATTTCGCAATGTTGCGTTTGTTCATTTTTCGCAATGTCTCAAGCCTTAGCACATTGCATAATATGCAACTCAGTCAATTTTTGCAATAAGGACAAGTCTACTTTTGCCAATGACAAAAACCTAATCTTCGCAATGTCACAAAGATGACATTTCGCAATGTCATCTTTTGCACATTCCGCAATACACTTCGCAATATCCTGGGCGGATATTATGAAGTACATACTAATGGAACGATTTCACGACCTGGGATGATTTTAAGCAAATATTAGGCGATAACCATTGAAAAACTATCCTAAACAAACAATTCCCCCTTATCTATTTCATCTTTTGCAATAAAAAATCTAAGAAACCCTAATTAGATTTGATTCGTTAAGATCAAACTTGGCAAAATCAATGAAATAAAACATTATGGGTGTGATTGTTATAACATAATACATATGGGATATATACCTTATGGCTTGAAACAGATTAACACACATGAAATCGAAGGATTTTGAATGTTTGTTAATGGCGGAATGTACTATGTGTTTGTGTGGGTGTTTTTACGAAAGGAAAATTCAGAGACGGGGTAGGGGGGGGGGGGGGCTGGTTTGACATAGGTCAAATCAGAAACCATTTTGCAAACATTTCAATTTTGGTCCCCCAGTTTTGTGGTAATGCATTTGTTAGTTAAAAGTTTTTACCACGTAACGCTCGTTACCTCGAAACTTTCGTTAACTATTTATCCCAACACAAACACATAGGGACATAAAGCAAAGAATACATCTTATCCTAAGGCATCAAACATCCTAACGAGTAAAGCACATACCACATCAAATATGATAGAAGACATAAACGTTTTGCATTTTTCTTAAAACTTTTTTGAAGACCAATTCAATTTCAAAACAATTTGATATTTTCTCCCCCTTAAACACTGACCCGTTTTCTATTTAAAGAGTCGTAGTCATTGTTTAAAGAGTCAAATACCCATGAAGACATTTTATGTATAGTGTTTTATAGAAATGATTCTGGTGGCTATAAGATTTCTCTTATTTTAACAAAATAAATGCACTGAAGCGTACACTCATTTGTGTTAGACTAAGTTGTAAAGTAAACTTGATCCCTTGCAAGGTTTTAAAGTAAACCTTACCCGAGAAAATTAATTCCCGTTGTGAGCCAACGTTTTCCAAAGAAATACGTGACTTTAATGTGCAAAGTGGGTTGCAGTCACAAATAACTACAATCCATGTGGGCATGTTTTAAAATATTTACAACTTTTATACGAAATCTATTTATGGCACAATATCAATTTTAATCGACATTTCTAAGGCTGTAAATATTATCGTACTAAAAGACATGCCCGATTTAAAATGAGAAACATTTTTGGATTTTCTTAATTTTATATTTTTTATGGTTTTATATTTTTGTATTTTTCTTTTTGATTAATATATACAATATATACATGATCACGATAAAAGGATACTCGAGAATAGTTTACCACCAGTATTCTGCAGATTCTTCTGCCAACTCTTGAAGAGTCGCTGGTGAGAATGATTTCATGCCGATCTTTTCGATCAAAAACTCGATACGTCCTCGATCTAAAGCCTTTGTGAACATGTCAGCCAACTGATACTCAGTGTTGACAAAATACAGCTCGATCACTCCATTTTCCACTTGCTCTTTGATGAAATGGTAGTGTATGTCAATATGCTTCGCCCTGGAGTGTTGAACATAGTTGCAGCAAAGGGCAATGACACTTTTGTTCAATCAGGTTAAATACGGATTAGAACACTTGAAACTGACACGTGTAACCAATACATACTAACTCTTTCATTGAGCATATAACGCACAACCATAACCTATCGACTCATCCATTGAACATCTAACGTGTAACCATAACCTACCGACTCATTCATTGAACATATAACGTGTAACCAATATATACAGACGCATCCATTGAACATATAACGTACAACCATAACCTACGGACACATCCATTCAACATCTAATGTGTAACCATAACCTACCGACTCAACCATTGAATATATAACGTGTAACTAATACATATCGACTCAACCATTAATCATATAATGTACTGACTCATCCATTCAACATCTAACGTGTAACCGTAACCTACCGACTCATCCATTCAATGTATAACTTGTAACCATAACCTACCGACTCAACCATTGAACATCTAACGTGTAACCGTAACCTACCGACTCAACCATTAAACATATAACGTGTAACCAATACATATCGACTCATCCATTAAACATCTAACGTACAACCATAACCTACCGACTCAACCATTAAAGATATAACGTGTAATCATAACCTACTGACTCAACCATTAAACATATAACGTGTAACCAATACATATTGACTCATCCATTCAACATCTAACGTGTAACCATAACATACCGACTCATCCAAGAAAACATCGGCGGGAAATGTTAACCATTTCCCTCACTTTTTTTACAATAAAAAGAAATGTTATCTCTATAACCATACACATTCCTACCAACACTACCACCAGCAGATCACACACACACTTATCATCACAAACACATTGTTATTATGTAGATGTTGCAGCATGAAGCTTTTCCGTGTACATGTCGACATGGAGATGTAGTTCTGCGAGAATCGTGGCAAGTTGAAACCCTTGGTAGACAATACTATGCATGTCCACGTTTACGGGTGAAACATCCAATTTCCTATGGATGAAATTTTTTTATGGAAAGACGAACGAGTTAGACTACTAATCAGTTCTCTTGGAGCTTCAACGAGCTTTTCTCCGAGACCTTCAACGTCTCCAATTTCTCCTCCAAGCTCTTCTTCGAGACCTTCAACGACTCCAATTTCTTCTTCAAACTCTTTAACGTGTGCAAAATGTGTGCACTTGAATGGAAAGATAAAGGTACTTTAGAAAACAGTAGTAATTTATAGCCATCCTGATAGGCACACAGTGGATTCAGCTACACTACCTCACGACCTTTACGATGACATGAGGAACATTAGTTTGAACTATTTTGTGATTTTTTTCGTGTCTATGAGTCTATTATCGTTGTAATATCCATGTTTAATTAAACGCGTGTTTTAGTGTCCTTGTCGAATAAAACAATGTTTAGGCGTGTCTGTTTAAAAATCTCCCATGTGTTTCCACAAGGGTATGTGTAATATTTTGAATAAATAAATATTTGTTGTACAAAAGTGTCATTTTGTGTTATATAAACTTCGTGAAAATAAAATAACAACTGATCAATAGTTATATAGTTACATTTTATATTAAAATAATAATTATATACTTTTTTTTCTTAAATAATAATTATATTGTAAATAAGAAAAAATTAACAACTGGTCGATATTTTATAATAAATAAAAAATAATAATTTTTGGTAGTAGATATCCGCGGCGACATGTCGCCGGGATACTTTGCCGGGTAAAAGTCCGCCAACATTTTCGCTTAATAATTTTAGTTTTTATCGTTTTGAGTAGTATTTCCTGGCGACATGTCGCCGGAGAAGAGTTGGTCAAGCTATTAGCGAGCAAGATTAACGTTAATTACATGTAATTGTTCTGGACAAATTATCCTGGCGACATGTCGCCGGGGATAAGTTAGGAGAAAATTTCCAGCTTTTTCTTTTGGTAAACTATTTCGGTCAAAGTTGGGCGAAGATTCCATGGCGACATGTCACCAGGGATACTTTTGCCAAACTTTGACCAAAAAGTTTCCGTGACTTTGTGCCACGTCAGACAAGTCGCCGAGGATTATCCACTTTCCCTAGCGACATTTTATCGTCGAGGAAAGCTCCGTCACCTGATCCTCCGTTTATTGTAGTGTTACTATGGAAAATATGGATGATACCTCAATCTTATGCTAATAAACCTCAATCTTCAAAGATAACAAATTTAAAATAAATAACATCACTTTATCGCATGCTAATAAACCTCAATCTTCAAAGATAACAAATTTAAAAATATATATAGGTTAAACATGTTTATAGATTCGTTCCAAAAAGGATCGAACTTATTCTCTCTAGAAAAGTTGATCAAAGTCGACAAAATGTTATATGTTATTGGGCTACTCGTTATCTTAGGCCCATCATTTGCAGTGGATTTCTTGATAAAAAAATATTTTTTTATAAAAAATTAATTTTCTTATAAAAATAATTTTTTATAAAAAATATTTTTTTAATAAATAAAGATACAAGTCGCATAAATATAAAGTTTAAATTAAATAAAGTAAAAAGTTTTTTTTAATAAAAATTATTTTAAAAAAAGTCGCATGAAAAGTATAACGAGGTTGCATAAAGACAACTTCTTACACACAGGGGCGGAGCCAATAGGATGGCTAGCGGGTGGTCAGCCACCCCGAACCGGCCAGACATGTCCAGATTGAAGTTTAAATTTTTAGTTCATTTTTAGTTGAGTTTCTATTTGAGCCGCCTCTAATACTCGAGACCTGTTAGAAATGTTGTTGTTGAATAGCGTTTTGCTTCAATTATGTTCACCGGAAAGTTGTTTGCAGCGCCATGAATGGAGGCTTGTCCAAAAGAGAAGATGGAAGATAGAAGATAGAGAGTTTTGACTAGTCAAAAGGAATTTTATGTTTTTTTTTCTTTTTCATAGGTTAAGGTCCAATACAAAGTAGTAGTAGTACGTAACATATTACAAGCCCATTCAACGTTTAGTTTTCTTTTTTATTTAAAGAAAATATATGTATTTGACTTTTATAACTTGCAAAATGTGATATCCAATGTTTTAAAACCCGGTTTTTTAAATGAATTGTCTTATGACCGGTTCACCGGGTTACCGGTTCAACCGGTTGAACCGCTGAGTCAAATAGGTCTTAACTCAAAAAAGAGATTATCCTTGTTTGAAACGTACCTATATGAAAAAGACATACCCTAATACCCCCATTACTACTTGTTAGTAGTTACAAACTACAAAGGTATGTACTATTGTTTTTTTGTTTTATATATTCAACAATGGACAATTTATATTAAGAAAAAGTCAGTGCAATAATGTTGCTTTTGGACTCAGATCTATCAAAAACCACAAATCACACACACCGAAACACATTTGCATCCATTACTCATCAATTCTTCATCTTTTTGTCTTAGTTTTACCAGGGATACATAAAACAGAAATCCCACATATATTCCACTGCTCATCATCTACGCCAAAAGACAAAGTCCTTATCACTCAATCCAAAAAATTTAAAAGTCAAACCATACGTCGATGTACAAGAAATCTGAAGTCTATCCATCGATCCAAAGATTATTAAGCATATTGCATTGATCTTTTTCAATTATACATCAGCTGATGTTAGCAGATTCTATTATTATTATTTTTTGTGCTGAACCTGCCGGTAAAAACCCGACTCATAACAGACCGGTTATGCCTACGGTTTCTGATTCAACCGGCCGGGTCGAACCGGTTTTTAAAACATTGGTGATATGTTTCTCTTTCTATGTATATATTTTAAAACTAGATGATGTTCAGTAACATTGTTAGTTTTATTTTTTTTAGATCTTTAAAAACAACAAATAAATTACACGTTGATTGATTTTTATATCATTATTTCATCTAATTAGGTGAAAAAGTCTATTTGAAATTTGTAAAGAAATTCTTACAATAAAAACATATTGATGACGTAATTTTCTTATTATTAGGTTAAAACGAAATTAGTTCTCTATTCTTAATATTTGGATTTTTATTTCCTGTTATATCTTAATGTTATAGAATTATAAAATTTACATAGTGGTGAAACGGTATCATTTATAAAAGATACCGTTGTAGATTTTTTTACGTTATGTCACTAGAGTATAAACCCCCCCCCCCCCCTAAATTTGGAATTCTGGCTCCGCCCCTGCTTACACACAGGTATTTGTTTTACACATATGTATTATGTGTCATAGAGAATAAAGTACAGTTTTATAATTTTCTTTGCAAGTCGCATAAGTCTCATAAGTTGCATATAACATTTTGGAAAATTCTTATTTGGTGGGTGCAAAAAGGGATAAAGAGTGGCATCTTGGGGCATTTCAAGAATTAGTCCTCTACGTTTCTATTTTAGACTTTCAGTTTCTAAAGAATTAGGATATCACTACATCGCCACTTGTTTCTTTTTAGGTAAACTGCAAATCTTATTCATTAACTATCGCGAAAAATGCAAGAAAAACCCAAAGACGGAAGCTCGTGCAAAAACACCCACGAACTTCACATTTTCATGCGAAAAGCCCTTAAGACGTTAAAACTTAACTTTTGATCATTCTCACCCGTTATCTTCCTAACGTGTCATGCATTGAGGGCCTTTTCGTCATTTCAAGTCATCCCCTTAATGACTGCCCACCCTCCACATTTCCATTATGAAAAATGTGTCCCCAAACCATTTCATTGCCATATAAGTGATGACCGTCAAAATTCTGACAATTTATTTCAAAGACTAAATTTGCAAGAGCTTTCAAAGACTATATATCCTGATCTAAACATCTATTTCATCCACATTTAAATTTACCCCCCTAATTCTCTCATAAACCATTTCGATTATTAACTTTATCTTTGTGAAATATGGTTGGAAAAAATCCAATCTTGAATGCATTGAAAGAAGTATGTGTTGGTTTAGAGATCAACACATGTATGACCCTCTATATTGGTCAAGTGGTTGCTTATAAACAATCATTTTTGGATGTGTTGACAGTTAGTGTGTACAAGTTAGGAATAGCCTCAGAAACATTGGAATGTTGATTGGTGAGTTAGAAAATAAGGATGATGATGAAGAAGGTTATTAGCTGGAGTGTTAGAAAGAATTCCGTGATTGGGACATTGAGAAGTTGGCATATTTGACGAAGATGATGTGGAGTCCATATGATCGTTAGACTCAATGGTTAAGAACCATTATATCTAGGTTGATCATCGTTCATATGATAACATAGCGGAAAAGAACAATGATCATGAACAAGGTGTTTAGGCACAAAAGACACGAATTAAAACAATTGGGTTGCTTATTATATTAATAACAAACAACCACTAGACGTGTATACATTGAATCCCACGTCTAGTGCGACACACACTTTAGGTTTACATTGTGAATGAATGATATGTAAATAAAACCTAAGACTCTTGTTCCTTTTATAGTGGAAGGAACATAATCTACAAGAGATAATATCAAATAAACATCTAAATATTCTATTTCTATAGATATATATTGAATATATTATTTAGAATAAATCCAATATATTCCGTAAATAGAAATTCCATCAGTGCCGTAGACTTCTGTCAGCGTCCAAACATGGCGTGTCAGCGTCTAGCATGTTTTCTTCGTTTTGGAGTTTCTGCCACATCAACTCATATTAATTTTGACCCAACAATCTTCCCCTAGTTGATGTCGGCAAAACTCTTTGTATATCTCTTGTAAGTTGTACATGATCTTCAAATTGCTTCCCCTCAAGTGTAGCATGTATTTTCTTCCCCTTTTTGTCACATCAACAAGGAAGTAAACAATGTTGCAATGTTGAAGATTCTCCAGAAGTAGCTCTATGTAATGATCTTGAGGAAAAATAAATAAGATATTCTTGATGTAGAAGTAAAATAACCCAATCTTGTGTTCCATGTCTTGTACTATCCATGTGACTAAGAACTTATAGAGGAGGATATAAGTAGACCTCGATCCCTTGTCAATATTCTCATCCTTTGTGAGACACTGAGCACGATAATGTAACTCCTTCAAGTGTTTATGACAAGTCTTCGTCACCAACCATGTAAAGCACGAACAAGTTACCTTTAAAGTGTGAGTGTCACAGGAAACACCACGACTTTAAGATATGATAGAACACAAACTCGCGAAAATCTTCTTCAATCATCAAACTTACCATAAGAATTCTTCCCCTTAAGCTAACACTTCTTCATGATGAATTTGAATGAAATAACATAGTCATACCATATGTAAAAGATCAAATGTGGATAACTCTTTCGCAAGGCTATCCCGATTACATAGTTTAAAATATCCATCAAATTCCCACGAATAATTGCTAACTCGCGTTAAAATCATTAATCCATTTAAATATATCCGAGCCATAAATATCAACTTGATATTCTGAATAAAACGGAGATTCCATGTACCTTTGTGTGTATAATCCTCCTTTTTGTATGCTTAAAACGTACCAGTTTTCTCAAACAGCAGCAATCAGTGTGTT
The DNA here is from genome assembly GCA_025667525.1 of Glebionis coronaria. NCBI lineage: Eukaryota > Viridiplantae > Streptophyta > Magnoliopsida > Asterales > Asteraceae > Glebionis > Glebionis coronaria. Next base: position 228,302 of record JANFOE010000526.1, read on the forward strand.
ACCCGAGATCTTTCTTTGTCCAATATCCTTCCATGTGTATTGCCCGATATCGGACAACACGTATCAGCGTTTGAAGCACATATCTCGGACAACACTGTCAACGCTGTCAGCGTTGACTTATTCCTGTCAGCGTCAAACTATTTCCTGTCAGCGTCAATTCAAGGCTTGTCAGCGCCTCAAAGACAAACGTCAGCGTTAATCTTTGTCAGCGTCATGTTTCCTGCTGACATCATCTTTGCATCCAAAAGTGGCGTATTCCATGTCTTGCATTTTTTTTTTTAAGCACCGTGTGAACATACACTCAATAACCAATCAAAAGCTTTTGGTCGTGTGAACACAGAATGAATAGACAATCGATCACCATATTTAGAAACCAATGAGAATTGAAGGACCTTATGAACACACTTGCATTCGTGTGAACACATAAACCTCCACCAATGGGAACAAGGGACTCACGGAAATACCATAAACTAGCATGTAGAGGATCAAAGCTAGATAACAACTTAGGGTTTTGTCCGTGTGAATGCATGCTAGATTTAATGCAGATCGTGTGAACAGAAGCATGGATAACCAATCAAGATCCTTTTACCGTGTGAACATACTCCCTTAATCGTGTGAACACACGTCCACCTTTAATCTGCTGCTACAACACAACCATGCTGCGAACATCCCTTTTTCTGATATAGACATGATCTAGGGTTTTGAACTTTGAGTACCGAAACCCTAATTAGGGTTTGTAAATAATCCTAAGATCATGTATCTTTACACGTTTTAACAGCCACCAATCATAACATTCTGCTTTCTAGGTAGATCTAGGGTTTGAGAAACCCTAGGTCATGATTTTATGTGAAAGCAAAACATTAATACCGTTACTGCAGCGAACTTCGACCATGAATAACTTCTTCATTAGGGCTTAGATTGAAGATCGCTCCGGTGAGATTCAAGACACAAGTGCCAAGAATCTACAGTTCAAAAATCACGAAGATCCAACGGTTAACGAAGGAGAGATCGTGTTTTGAACATGGCTGTCCACAGAAAACTGCATATACCCTGCTGCTGACTTTGACGCTTAATAACTTTTGCTTGGGGATAAAACTCGACAATCCCTCCGGTGGATGTTTAGATCTATGTATGTAGAACACACATATAAAATTTCGTGACGATCCAACGGTTCAATAAAAAGTTATGACCTTCTGAATACTGCTGCGCACACAAAAACGTCCAGAAAAACTCAATACGAATTTTTCTTCTTCACGATACACGAACACCTCGTCGGACCTAGATATCATGAGCCTTAGGCTCTGATACCAATTGTGGAGTCCATATGATCGTTAGACTCAATGGTTAAGAACCATTATATCTAGGTTGATCATCGTTCATATGATAACATAGCGGAAAAGAACAATGATCATGAACAAGGTGTTTAGGCACAAAAGACACGAATTAAAACAATTGGGTTGCTTATTATATTAATAACAAACAACCACTAGACGTGTATACATTGAATCCCACGTCTAGTGCGACACACACTTTAGGTTTACATTGTGAATGAATGATATGTAAATAAAACCTAAGACTCTTGTTCCTTTTATAGTGGAAGGAACAGAATCTACAAGAGATAATATCAAATAAACATCTAAATATTCTATTTCTATAGATATATATTGAATATATTATTTAAAATATATCCAATATATTCCGTAAATAGAAATTCCATCAGTGCCGTAGACTTCTGTCAGCGTCCAAACATGGCGTGTCAGCGTCTAGCATGTTTTCTTCGTTTTGGAGTTTCTGCCACATCAACTCATATTAATTTTGACCCAACAGATGATAGAAAAAGTTAGGGATAGTATAAACAGAAGCAATCGTATGTGAATGACGAAAATTGCAGGATTTTTCAACGTCTTGAAAAGATAATGCTTGTCTTCCCAATGAATCCTTGTTCATTGTCAGAATCACGTTTATCTAACAAATACTCTAACCACAAACTTTCTCATTCGAAACAAACCATGTTCTCCTATTTATCTACTCCTATCATACATAGGCAAACCTTCCTCGTCTTCAAGAATTAGAAATTTATTGAAATCCACATTATTGGCTACACATGTAATTGGGTTCATGGAGAAGGAAATAGACAAAGAGCTACAATTTGAGGATAAATTAAAAATCGTTTGTTTGCAGACGGAGGAGACTGTCACAAACAGAGAAAGGTTGAGGAGATGGAAATTATCTACGACTAGAGGATAACGTAGACATTGACCAAACTGTTTGTATTTTGAAAAAGTCGAAGGACAGAATGGTAGGTTAAGGTTTAGGTGCAAGTGGTTTGTCCTATGGGTTTTATGTATATTGAGGTTTGTGTTTTCTAAGGTTTATGTCCTAGTTACTATAACGGTTTAATGTATGTGTTTTATAAGGTTGTGTTTTGGTAGGCTTCCAATGATGTTTGACTTTACAATGTATCCAAACACCTTTGTATCAACACTAGAAATCATATCCAAACACTCGTTGCGTCTAAAAGTTGATGTGGCAGAAAAATAATAAAGAAACATGGAGGGACCTATTTTGACAATAAAGAATTCTTATTATGACAAGAATTCGGAATATCAAGATTAAGAATAGAAGATTGCTATGTTTTATTTGATTTTATCTCTTGTATATCCCTGGTCCTTATGTTATAAAAGGAACCAAGGGCCTCAGGTTTATTTATCACTTTCACATACAATATAAACCTACAAGCAAAGTGTGTCTCTAGGAGTCAGTGTCTTTGTAAGACGCCTAGGTGTTTTTTAAGTTTTCTTGTTGAATAAAAGATCAAATGTTTGTTTCTAAAACACCTTGTTTATGGTTATTGTTCTATTCTGCTATAATTTTATGTCATATGAACAATGATCATTCCTAGTAGCTAGAAGATCCGTGAATCTTAGGATTCCACAATTGGTATCAGAGCCCCGTGGGTCTCGATACTAGGATCAATAAGGTATTAGTGTCGTGAAATAATGAAGAAACTCATACAGAGGGTTTATGTTCTATTTTGTGTGCACAACAACAGTTGGAAGGCCATAATTTTTTCGTTAACCATTGGATCGCCATGAAGTTTGGTTCTGTGTGTGTTACACACATATGTGGATAGGTTTTCACTAGAGATATCTTCGTGATCAGCATTCAATAAAAAGTTATGGGGTGTCAAAGTTGACTGCATAAGGTGTTTTTCAAGAAGCTAAATCTAGGGTTTCTCCCAACAAACCCTAGGTAAATCGATTTTACTACTGGTGATGATTGCATTAGCTTGGGTGAGATGATTCTCAAATCAACAATGAACCCTAGTGTGATTGATGTTCATGACCGCTATGATGATTTTTGTGTTAGGGTTTCCACAAACCCTAGATCCATGATGTCAGGAGTTGCAGATCGACACATGTTTGTATGATGAATCATTTACAGCAGGTCGTGTAATGGGGGGGAGGGGTGTTATTGGCAGTAGGCGAATAAAGCATGTCAAAGTGTCAAACATGATATAGACAAGATTCACATGTGTTTCGTATAGGATGCTATGATTTGTTTGGATGTGGAGTGCTTATTACTTTTGTGTTCCCACGATTATATTAATTTATATTCACACGGTGGTATTATTTGTGCTCACACAGTTGTATTACTTTGTGTTCACATGGATGGTTCCCAAAGATATGTGTTCACACGAGCTGATGAAAAAGCGTATGTTCAATTTCAAAACCATGAGTTGATAAAATAGATGTGGGTGCTCATATTGATGGTTCTGTTTTGGGATTTGCTTTATTTTGGACGTGATTAATGAGATTTAAAAGGTAAAAACGTGTGGATATACATGGAGGCAGGATTATTTTATACAATGAGGTATGATTCTAGCCACTGATATTTTTATCTTTATCCACTGTTGAAATTCTACCCACTGTCATGAGAACCGTATCCACTGTCAGGTTCAGAGGCTAGCCTAGCCATTGACATATATATTCGAGCCTCTGACAGGAGAGAGTTTTGTCCGATATATGTATTCTATCCACTGATATTTTTTGTCTGATTTTGGACAACACACAACTTTCATATATTGTACAAAGATGGATATCGGATGACGAAGTGTTTGCTGCTATTTGGAGCTTTAGTTGAGTTTTTGAAAACAAAACGAGATGGTTACACACAAAGGTACATGGGATCTCATATTTATACAGGATATCATTATGAAATTAATGGCTCGGATATTGTTGATAGAGAAGTATATGATTAAGGGGACGAATTTTTATGGTAAAGTTGATGTTTGAAGCAGATTTTCGCTGATTGGTGTTCTATCATATCTTCAAATTTCTTGGGTTTGAAGATAACTTGTAGGTGCTTTAAGTTGTGACAAAGGACTTGATAAAAAGGTAGCAAAGGTATGAGACTTTTCTTAAGACGATCTATGCTCGTATGTGCTATTGTATGTGCCACATTTTACAAGGGTGAGGATTCTTTTTGTCAAGAGGATTCTACTCATTATTGCCGTGAGTTTTAAAGTCTACTCATTATAGCTATGAGTTTTGGAGTCACATGGTTAGTACAAGACATGAAACACAGATTTGGTTTATTCTACTTCTACATAAGAATATTATATTTATTTTTCTTCAAGGTACAAAGAGCCTACTTTTGAGAATCTTCGATTGCATACACTCGTTACTTCCCTATTGATGTGAAAAAAGGGCAAGATATAGATGCTTAACTACAGGGGAAGCAATTTGGAGATCATGTACCATATATAAGAGATACACAGAGAAGTTTTTCCTACATCAACTAGGGGAAGATTATTGGGTCTAAAAGTTGATGTGGCAGAAACATAATAAAGAAAACATGGAGGGACCTATTTTGAAAATAAAGAATTTTATTATGAAAAGAATTCAGAATATCAAGATTTGGAATAGAAGATTGCTTTGTTTTATTTAATTTTATCTCTTGTATATCACTAGTCCTTATGTTATAAAAAGAAACAAGGGCCTTAGGTTTATTTATCACTTTCACATACAAGGTAAACCTACAAGCAAAGTGTGTCTCTAGGTGTCAGTGTCTTTGTAAGACGCCTAGGTGTTTCTTTAAGTTTTCTTGTTGAATAAAAGATCAAACGTTTGTTTCTAAAACATCTTGTTTATGGTTATTGTTATGTTCCGCTAAATGATTTTATGTCATATGAACAATGATCAATCCTAGTAGCTAAAAGAGCCGTGAATCTTAGGCCTTAGGTTTATTTATCACTTTCACATACAATGTAAACCTACAAGCAAAGTGTGTCTCTAGGCGTCAGTGTCTTTGTAAGGCGCCTAGGTGTTTGTTTAAGTTTTCTTGTTGAATAAAAGATCAAACGTTTGTTTTTAAAACACCTTGTTTATGGTTATTGTTCTATATAGCTATGATTTTATGTCATATGAACACTGATCATTTCTAGTAGTTAAAAGATCCGTGAATCTTAAGATACCATAACACTCCCCTTTATGTGATGTAGTCAAGTCAATAAGCCAAAAGGTTTAATCAGTTTATCCAATTGCATATAATTGGCCATTTGTTAGGCTTCCAAAAACCCTTTGTCGCGAGCAATTAAAGTTTGACATAGATATGTAGTTTATCGTATGTTGTATCCTAACACCATTTGCATGAACCATTGTGACAAACTATAAAACCATGTCAACTCTACAAATCATATCTAAAGCCTAATAGCAATTTAGTCAAGTAAATAAGCAAAAAAAGTTATTAGTTCATACAATTGCACACAATTGGCCATTTGTTAGGTTTCCAAGAACCCTTTGTAGTGAGCAATTGAAGTTAACATTAGAAAGTCAAAATACATAAGCTAATTGGTATTTGGTTCAGAAATTGCCAAAATTTCCTATGTTAGGCTTCTTTACCATAATCTATTACATAACAAAATTTAGATTAAAGCCCTGATAGCACACTGACATAATTTTCTACTACTTAACCATATCAAAAGAGTAAGCATGAAACCTTAGCATTATATTTATATTCTTTATTAGTTATCATTGCCATGACTTTCTCCTCTTGAGGTCTTCTACCAGCTCTCGTACAGCAACATCATCACCATCATTTATCTCTTCCATTACATGATCATCAGCCTTCACCTCAACAGGAATCAAACATCCATATTGGTCGTCCACCACCTCTGCAACCAATTCTTCAACAACCACCTTATTGGGAATCACACATTCTTCATCAACTACCTCTTTTAGAAACACAACTTCTTCATTATCCACCTCATTTGGAAACACACCAACATTAGTATCAACCTCATTTCGAAACACATCACCATTAGTATCAACCTCAACTGGAAACACAACACCTTCTGGAAACACAACAACTTCTTCATCCATTTGTTGCTTATAAAAAGCAAAAATGTCTATCACATCTTTATATTGAGTTACTTGTTAAAGCTCACCCAATGCTTGATCAGTGTCAGTGAACATGTCACTTATGTCTTCGTGCTCATCAACAATATGTTATGGATCATCATTCTAATCAATATCCATGCCTTCATCCAAATCTTCATCACTATCCCATGTAGGAAAAGCCCCTGACTTTCCATTAATGTTATCACTATTATCAGTATGAAATTCTTGAACATATATCCTCATATCAAAATCAACTACACCAAAATCGACATCATCATAAGAGACAACGTTTGAAACTTCTTGTTCATCCTGACTTGAATCATCAAACCAAGACTCGTTGTCAAGCTCTTCTAATATTTTTTTAAACTCAAACTCAACATCACCCTTCTAGTCCTATCTTCAAAAAAAATTCATAGACGATGGTGGTGGGAACTTATTTTTATAATCACATTCACGAAAATTATTAGCAACTACAGTTCTGTCCCTCCCAACATAGCTTGTCTGACAAAATGTCAACATTTTCTCACTGTTTTCACTGTCGGGGTCTAACCCTTTCACATCATCATCACTGACATCATGATCAACATTTTCTTTTACCAACACATCCTTACCCTTACATGTCTTATACTCCATCTAGCGCTTCTCTACCAATGAAACATATGTATCAATGTACACCTCCATTTCCCTAAACCTAAGAACATACTCCAAGACTTTGATAATATCTTCTTCAGACGATGGTGGTAGCAAACCTTCATCCAATGACTGGCCAACAATCCTAAATTGCGAGAATAAAAGCATACCTTCTATGTAACTTAAATCCTTAAACATTTCTTCTAGTGTATTGATATGAGTGAAATCTCATATCAATTATATCACAAATCACCCTAACACACAAAGCAAATACCTAATTTTGATTCATAAAAGCAGTATTATGGGTATGTTTTGTTGTTTGTGCTTGTATAGGTAAAAAGATATAATTTTGGAGCAAACAAAGGAATTCAAGCTTTATTGATGAAGAAAAGACAAAAGGAGGATGAAAAGTGACAAGCCAACCAAAGTCAAAGGACCTTTCTTGACAACTATCAAAGACGAAGGACTAAAAGTGCAATTATGAGAAAGTCAAGAACAAAGTCAATTATGGTCAACTATCAAGTCAAATAGTCAAAGAATCATTATTGTGCAAGTTTGAAAGTCAAAGGGCCAAAATTATCAAGTCTATGATGTTTGGAGCTCAAGTTATGAATATGCCAAGTCAAGGGACTAAAAATGACAATTTTCAAGTAACTTTGCTACTTAATCCGAGTGAAACCATTTCAACCAATGAGAGGCTTTAAAATTTGAGACAAGGATTGCCACCTCACGCCAGCTGGCCACTCACAGCCATCTTTAATAGATACCAAATCACAACACTACAATCCCACTATCTATTTCTCAACCAATAGAAAATTAGTTATTGGATAATGATCTATGTGCATATCTCTCTACCAATAACAACAAAACACGTGGCGTGTTCATACTCAAACAAACCCATATTCAATATCAAGAAGGAGTGCATTTCAGATCAAGTGTTCTACATGAAAACTATTCAAAATCAAAAGACAAAGCTATCCCAAGTGGTTAATTGAGTTGAAAATCACTCAAATGAAAAGCCACAATTTTGTTCTTCAACGGCTATAATAAATTGGCAGATTTATGACACGTGGAAGCTTGGGATTGGCTCCAACACGTCACTCATTCCCAACAAACACTAGAATTTTTCTATAAATAGCCCAGATTGTTCTTCATTTCAGTATTGTACCTAGTGTGTGAATTTACACACACTTCGCTTTCTCTCTCAACTTTCAATTAGTTTTCTAGTTAGCTACTAATCTCAAGAGTCTAACAAGCTCTTGAGTTAGTTAGTTTAGTTGTAACAGCTTGTAACAAACATCCACCATTAATAAACCTTCATTTTCACTCTTCACTCAAATCTACTTCTCAGTTATACATTCTTCTACCTTCTACTGTTACTATTGAGTTCTATTAATCAAACAAGATCAATAGAGCTTATTGATGTGTTTTGGAAGCTTGTAGCTGAGTTCAGACGTTTCTAGTTCATTTTCATAGCCAAAAGTTCAGACTGTAGCAGGGGTGATCAGTTCTAGATGATAGTGATGATTTGATGATTAATAGTGTTTGATTGTTGGTGATTGAGTTGATCATAGTTGGCTCAGCGCCTAACTACTCTATCAGAGGTGGCTTCAAGCTAAAAGGCATCAAATTACTTGTTTTTGTTCCACTAAAAAGTTTTGCCATGCTCAATTCTTAGATACTTAGCTTACCTGCTATATTGTGATTGATTTGGTGTTAGATTGGTTTATCTGTTATATTCTGATAGTTAGATAATAATCTCCTAGCTTTTAATTCAGTCTACCTAGCTTATTTGGTCTTAATCAGCTTACAAATTCACCAGTTAGTCATTTTGTTAACTTAGTGCTATTGTGTTAGTTTGTGCTTGGAAATTGTTTCATTTGAGTTGTCAAACAAGTTTTGATAAGTGTCTTTTGTTGTCATAACCTTTTGATCAAAAAAGCCTTTGAAAAAGTTTCCATATCAGTTTAAAACTTGTGTTTGGATCAAAGTGAATTTTGAGAATCAATAGTTAAGATTTGTTGTTTAGATTTCACACTTATTCAATAGATAAGTGTAAGTCATTTCACATAGTTGTGTAGTCAAATCAAAGTCAAACAGGCAAACAGTCATCAATATCTTTGGGTCAGTTTTTGTCAGTCTAAACTAGCAATCCTCTCTTAAATCTTTGTTAGTGGATTTTTAGCTAATTTTTGCTCCCAGTTGTAGTCCAATATATGAGCTTTTAGAATCACCAAGTGAGACAATACAGTCTGTTGATTTGAACTAGAAATCAGCTTAATAAAAAGTTGTTGAGCAAACTCAAGTTTCTGTGATCATAGCCAACTGCTTTTTCATTTCCCATTAATCTACTGCACAAAACTTGCAATTTTCTTTCACAATCCTGTTCACAAACATGTTCTAAGTGAATTTTGAGAAAATTAGCTTTTTGGAAATTCTTGGTCAATGAAAGTCAACCATAAGCCATTTTTGCTTATTTGAAGATTCTAGCTTATTGGCTTAACCATTTTTCGAGATTTTTGACATTATAGTCCTCTTGTAACTAGCTTAATCAGTTTTAGCAAAAAAATTCCTTTGTGAAAGTCTCATACAGCTTATATCTTATTTTGGGCTTACTGGAATAAGCCAACTTGAGATTTACTTCCTTTTAGCTCATTTCCTTGAACAAGTCTAGCTTAATTTCAATTTTAAGCGTTTTGCAAAAGATTAGAACTGTTTAGGTCAAGTAATAAGCTCACACGAGCTTATTAGAGGTTTGTTACCCGTTTTTGGTTTAGACTTTTGTTTAATTGCATTTTGGTCCTTAAACTTTTAAGCTTTGTGTAATCAGCTTTTAATAATCAACTTTTTAGGGTTTGCACATATAAGTCCTTTAATTTTGGATTAGTTACATTTCTTTTTGGCAGTTTTGGGAATTTGTTAGTTTGTTGACATAGTTTGGTTACAATTTTTACTTTTAGTCCTTAAACTTTCTGAATTTACATATTTGGTCCTTGTACTTTATTTTCTTTACATTTTGAGCATTTATACATTTGTGCATTTAAAACTTGTACTCCTTGATTTAATTGTGGTATTTGCAACTTACTTTACGGTTACATGGCTATACTATTTTCCACTTTTTACGTGATTCTTTGAAATAGACATAGATACCAAATACCTTAATGTACACCAAAAACAATTCAAAACTTGAGGTTAATTGGACTTTCAATTTGTTGTGAGCTTGGAAAAACGAACTTGAATACGATTAAATATTAAACGATGCATTAATAATTAGCTACACACTCGCTAAGAAAAGAAAAATAAAACTCGCGCAATAATTTATATCCGTCGCCTTTTTGGGACTTTGGATCTTCAATCCCGCAACCCGTCAAGCTAATATTAGATTGGAGCAACTATTAAATCCCGCAACCCTTGTGAGAGTAATATTGGAATTTAATAGCTACTATAATTAACACTTCACTGCCCCTCTTGGGAGTCTTTTATAATTATTTTTTTATTTTTTTATTTTCTTTTTCTTTTTCTCTTTTTTCTAGCCAGTCATTTTTTTCATAAGCCGCACTTATTTTTCTTTATTCCTCACAAAGAAAGTTGAAAAGAATAAAAGAAAAAACACCCGCTAAGTATTAGGCATGACATAAGTCTAGTACACATAAAACGTTTTAACTTAAATTATTAAGACGTACTTATACCAACCACGAATGATTAGTCAAAAATGCATAAGAGACTACAAACCGATTAAAACCGTTCTTGATTATTTATTAACATATATAAATGCGTTGACAAGAAAGTTAAAGGTTACGAAATGGGATATAAAAGCCACAATTAATTAATATGAGGTTTATCTAGCCCTTAACACTTACTTCAAACTCTATCATCTCTTGTTCTCCATAATTTACAATCTCAAATAATGAGACTAGTAGATGCTTATCCTAATAAACCAATAAAGGTCTACATGGTTAAGGCTACTAGCTAGAGAATTCTTAGATAAGCAAACTCGAGTTGAGTCAAAATATCTATGGCGGGCCTAATATGTCAAAAATATCTAAACTTGTTAAACCATATCCTTTATTACATTTTTTTCCTTTTATATATTTTTGAAAAGAGCACAAGAAAAACTTTATACAATGCAAATGTGTTATGCGAATGAAGAATGATTAATGCAAAAATTATAAATGCATATTTTTGGTGGCCAAAGTAGATCAAAAATTTGAAAAATGTTTGAAAAATTAATTTCCAAGTTATCATGAAGTCAATAGCAAAGTTATAGGTAAGGTCACTTCGATAGAAGACCCCCTACACTTAGAATAAACATTGTCCTCAATGTTTAAGATTATTGGAGTAAACTCCCCTACACTTATGACATTGATAACTTTGTTTAACCCAAGCTAAAGAAAGGTCAACTATAGTGAATTCATTTTAAGCATAATGTGGTTTTAAAATCACAATAGTAACAAAGTGAACCCGATACAAGGGCCTCCTCCATAAGCTTCAATGCATGTAATGAGAGAGAACAACCCTATAAACATCAAGAAGAAAAAAGAGAGGTATCCCCCTACACTTCTTCTCGACTATAAACCCTTTATTTCTATCTTACCACACTCAAGTCTAAAAACTCTAAGCCTAGTTATTCAAGCTTGATGTATGGAGTCTCTAGCTCGACTCATCTCACACTTAAAAGTGTCTATAACCTATCATGGAGAGGAATTTTTACCCTTTTTAAGAAAAATCTCCATGATGAGGTAAAGCAATTTTTCAAGTTTACAAAACTCCATAAATATCCCCCCAGATCAAATACATAATTACCATCTCACTTATAACACAATCCAATAAGTAACATCCCAAGCAATGGTGAAATGGGTAAGGTGTTCTTCTCCATAAGGGTTGCCCATATGTTCTCCCAAGGATGATAAGGTGATAATCTAAAATCACCCACAAGTGTTCCTTTTATTGCATCAGGCGGATACTGAGGTGGTTAATCAATCTCTATACCATGATCAAAAATCCTTTCCTTGATGGGAAAAAAACAAGTGGTGGTTGCCTTAGAAGATTCCCCCTTATATGTCACATCTTGAGAGAAAGGTTGTGGGACAATAGGTACCAACAAACTCTTGGAAGAAACCATCATGACTTGCTTTTCTTTGTTAGTTTGAAAGGTTGAAGTAGGAAAGAGAGAAGGTAAGGTGTCTTCATGCAATAAAGAATCTAGAAAGAGTATGTCTCCCTCCTTGTTAAAATATCCAAGAATGTACCCAGAAGGTGTATCAACCTCAAGAAACTCATCACCCTCATCAATAATAGAAGCCTCCTCATCACCATAATCATCATAGATTGGTATGTCAAAGATTGGTGAATCAAGATGTAACTCCTCAGAACCTAAGGAAGTGTGATCATCAAAGAATGGAGGCTCACAAATGGAGAACTCATCATCACTATATTCATGATATATTGGTGAATGAAAAAGAGGAGGTTCATCATCACTAAAATCCTCATTGTGGTGGAAAAGTGGGTTATCAAATGATGTTTCAATAAGAGGATTGGAATGAATCATAAAATCACCAAAGTTAAGCTCTTGAGGTTCATGAATATCCAATGATGAGGTAATGGAGGCTATAGTCTCAACATAGGGGGGATCATAATTTCCACTTGTGCAAGCTTCATAAAAATATTTACCATAAACTTCATCAAGGATATCAACTTGAGTCTCCTCCTTATTAAGAACATCAATATGCTTCACCGTTTCGGGCTCATTGGATTTCTTAGACAACTTTCCCATGTTAAACACTACTCTTTCATCTCCTACCCGCATTGTGAGTTCACCTTCCGCCACATCTATTAGAGTACGACCCGTTCTCAAAAATGGCCTACCAACAATAAGAGGAACTCTCGGGTCCATATCATAATCAACCACCACAAAATCCGCGGGGAATGTGAATTTATCCACTCCAACAAAAAAATCTTCCGCAATTCCCAAAGGATAAGCTATTGAACGATTGGCTAATTTGAGTGTCATTTTTGGTAGGTGTGAGCTCGGGAAGTGAAAGTCTTTTCCAAACCGATAATGGCATCAAATTAATGCTTGCCCAAAGATCTGCTAGTGCCATGCAATTTTCCACCCCTGGGAAATTGCAAGGAATCAAAAACCTTCCCGGATCTCCAAGCTTAGTGGACAACTTTTTAAGCAATATCGCGGAGCAATTTTCATTTAAGGAAGCATTAGGCAAATCCACCAATTTCTCCTTGTTCGAAAGAAGGACCTTGATCATCTTACCAAATTTAGGCATATTAGCTAAGGCTTCCGTAAAGGATATGTTTATATTCAATTGTTTGAACATCCGCAAAAAGTTTGACACTTGAATATCATCCTTATTCTTAAGCTTTTCCTTTCTCAATCTTGATGGGTATGGAAGACTTGGTTTTGGTGTAGGTTGAGTGGTTATTGAAGGATTTTCTTTGTTGGATTCTTCATTGATGGGTATGGAAGGTGAAGGAATAGTAGGTTTAGGTTTTGAAGGTGCAGGTGTTGAAGTTGTAGAGCTTGAAGGTGTTGATTTCGATGTTGTAGGCTTATCATAAGGAGGAACCATGGTAGGAGTCACAAAAGTAGGTTTAGAAGCAATTGAAGGATCATTAGTTGTCTTTCCACTCCTTGTTGTGATTGCATTAACATTAGCCCTTGGATTTGTTTAAGTGTTTGAAGGTAGAGCACCTTGTGGCCTTTGATTGAGAAGCATCATAAACCACTTGTTTGTTTCCTCATGCATTTCCCTCATTCTTTTCTCATTGGCTTGAAACCTCCTTTCATTCTCTTGATTCATTTTGCGAAGAAGCTCAATAGTGTTAAAATCATGTGGCACATTCCCTTGAAAGCCTTAAGGTCAGAAAGGTGGAGGTGCATTGTAAAACCCTTGGGTATTGCCATGAAAGTGATTCCCTTGATTTTGAAAGGTATCGGATGCTCTAAAGTTGTTTTGTCCTTGGTAATTTGGCCTAGGCCATTGATTTCTTTGAAGCAATTAAGGAGGGTTTGTTAGGTTATGGGTGGGTGGATGGGGTGGAAAGTCAGGTGGAGCAAGGTAGTTATTTGACTTGTAAGAGAGATTGTTAGGGTTGATATTAGGTTTGAAGTGCTCTCTTTGTTCATCTTGATAAGCATAACATTCACCTTGATTATTTTGAACCTCGTCACATTGTAGGTAAGAGTGAGGTCCTCCTCATATCTCACAACTTATGGAAATGGAATTCACATCATTGTAAGAAGAGTTGTTCAAGGAAATTTTCATAAGGGCTTGGATTATCTCTTGATTCGTCTTTTGATTCTTTTCTATTACTTGAAGTATCTCATTTTGACTTTTGAGGAGTTGATTAGCAATGGATGTGTGAGAAGTATCTTGCACAACATGGACCCTTTCATCTCTTTGGTTATTTGTTTGCACCATGGATTTAGTCTCAATAATTTCCCATGCCTCTTGTGTGGATTTGGAAAGAATGTTTCCACCCACGGAGGAGTTGAGGGAATCTTGATGATGTGGTCTTAATCCATTGTAGAAAGTGTTGATTTGATGAACTTGGTTAAATCCATGATTGGGGCATTTTCTCAATAACTCTTTGAAGTCCTCCGAAGCCTCACTAAAGGTTTGATCATTCCTTTGTTGAAAACCAATAATTAAGTTTCTCAAAGCCGTGTTTCTTGAGAGAGGAAAGAACTTGTTCAAAAACTTCTTGGTAAAGTCCTCCCAAGTTGTAATGCTCTTAGGAGGTTGTCTATCTAGCCAATACCTAGCATTACCCTCTAGGGAGAATGAGACTAACATCAACTTGATTGCATCATGAGGGACCACATTATACATAAGTGTATTGCATATGGACAAAAACTTCTTGATATGATCATGAGGGTCATCCATGGGTCTCCCTAAAAAGGGTGTAGAAAGAAACCAAAGTGATCATATGTGTCTTAAGCTCAAAGGTGTTTGCGGGTATCTCGGGTATAACAATGGCATCAGCATTTCCCTCCACATTTGATTGGAGGATCTCTATCAATGGTATATTATCAACGGCGGCCATGGCTTCTTGTGTGTTGTTCAAAGCACGATGCTCATGATCGGCTTGATGGAAGGTGTTGTTCTTATTCTTTCTCTTGTTCTTCCTTTTGGGAGGAAGGGGTTGTATACCAAAAGGTATTTGTGCACGCGCTCGGGTGCGCATGCAACTCAACTCGAGGAGTGAGAGAGAAGCTCTCAATCGACTTTGGAAAAGAAGGGATTATCCTTTCTGAGGTTCAATAAGTAATATCCACAAGAAAATATAATATATGTAAGTAATACTTTGGGTGGCAAAACCCCAACAAGCTTTCCTTCTTAGAATACTCACTAGTGAACGGGGGGTTAGGTGGAGCGAACCACTTAAGTACCTATTAACCCTTACACGGCATTTTATAGCACGTCGCCTATCTATTCACTTTAGTAGTTCGTATTCTTCGAATTCTTGCCTATTGGAAGTATTTATCTATTTTTGCCTTTAATTTACTTTGACCGATACACAAACTTAGGACTGGAACGCCCCCAAGAATGGTGTATTGCAAAAGCAATACTTATGGAAGTATGTGTATTGAGTGTTCGTATACGTATTTGTATCTACATATAATAATATAAAGAAAATATTTTTGTATTTATTGGGGTTTTTAAGAAACTAATATATGTACGTAAAAATGATGAAAACCGATATATACAATATATTTTTGTTGTAATCTTTTAGGAAAAATATTACTTTTGAATTTTTATTTTATTTTGTTCAGTTCTTTGAGAAAAGAATTGATTTTGTGGTTTTTGATTTTTTATATTTTTATCTTTTTGATTTTTTATCTTTTGGATTTATGATACGTAAAAGGAACGCTCACGAGGTGAACGGATCCCAAAATCCAATCGAAACCGTCAATCAATAGTCTCTCGTAATGTCATGCCCCGGCAGCGACGCCATTTAATATTTGATCATATTCAAGTTCGTTTTTCTAAGCTCACAACAAATTGAAAGTCCAATTTACCTCAAATTTTGAATTGTTTTTGGTGTCAATTAATGTATTTGGTATCTATGTCTATTTCAAAGAATCACGTAAAAAGTGGAAAATAGTATAGCTATCTAACCGTAAAACAAGTTGCAAACCACAATTAAAGCACGGAGTACAAGTTTTAAATGCACAAACAAATAAATGCTCAAAATGTAAAGAAAACAAAAGTACAAGGACCAAATATGTAAATTCAGTAAGTTTAGGGACTAAAAGTGAAAATTGTAACAAACTATGTCAACAAACTAACAAATTCCCAAAACTGTCAAACAGAAATGTAACTAATCTAAAATTAAAGGACTTAAGTGTGCAAACCCTAAAAAGTTGATTATTAAAAGCTGATTACACAAAGCTTAAAAGTTTAAGGACCAAAATGCAATTAAAAAAATGTCTAAACCAAAAAAGGGTAACCAACCTCTAATAAGCTCGTATGAGCTTAGACTTGACCAAAATACTTCTAATCTTTTTCAAAACGCTTAAAATTAAAATTAAGCTAGACTTGTTCAAGAAAATGAGCTAAAAGCAAGAAAATCTCAAGTTGGCTTATTCCAATAAGCCCAAAATAAGCTATAAGTTGTATGAGACTTTTACAAAGGGATTTTTTTGCTAAAACTGATTAAGCTAGTTACAAGAGGACTGGAATATCAAAAATCTCGAAAAATGGTTAAGCCAATAAGCTGGAATCTTCAAATAAGCAAAAATGGCTTATGGTTGACTTTCGTTGACCAAGAATTTCCAAAAAGCTTATTTTCTCAAAATTCACTTAGAACATGTTTGTGAACAAGATTGTGAAAGAAAATTGCAAGTTTTGTGAAGTAGATTAATAGGAAATGAAAAAGAAGTTGGCTATGATCACGGAAACTTGAGTTTGCTCAACAGCTTATTATTAAGCTGATTTCAAGTTCAAATCAACAAACTGTATTGTCTCACTTGGTGATTCTAAAAGCTCGTATATTGGACTACAATAGGGAGCAAAAATTAGCTAAAACATCCACTAACAAAGATTTAAGAGAGGATCAAAGTTTGCTAGTAATAAGTGTAAAACAGTTATCCTTTTACCACTTAATTACAATAATAACCAAGCCAAAACGTGTATTATATGTCGTAAATGTCGGAATTATGTGTGGTTTGTGTTTTGTTGTGATTTAGGATCAAAATGTGAAAAGGGAAGAAAACACGGGCTTTCACGGGCTTTTATCAAAGAAAAGGACAAAAGACGAAGTCAAAAGATCAAGAGTGCAAAAAAGAACGGAAGTCCAAGGCCAATTCGGAAGATTTATCGAAGAAAAAGTCTAAAGACGGAAGTTTAATAAAAGCCGAAGAACTCAAGTCTAAATAATGAAGAAATTACAAGACGAGTTTAATAAATCCCGAGACGAAGTCGAAAAAGTCGAAGAATTAAGAAGACGAAAAGACGTGAAGAAGGAGATTGAACCAACACATGCTTAGTCTTTCCTAATCACCTATAAATACACTCCTAATGTGTCATTAGGAGTTGTTGGCTATTTTGACAAACTAGTCTTCCATTTTAATTACTTGCAGTTTTCTTAATTGCACCTTTAATTTCTTGTCTTGCACCTTAAATTTGTAAGCTTTTAATTCTTGTCTTTACTTTAATTGTTGAATCTTAATTTTAATCAAGTTTTTATTATTCTCTCATTCTACCTTTCTTGTTTTGCTTAATATTTGTGCTTATTATCTTATTGTTATGCTTGTTTGATTATTGGTTATGTTTTTATGATTATGATTGTGTTAGCTTATTGTGTTTTTCTTAAATTTGATTAAGTGCTTTTTAGTTAATTTTTATAAAAAGTTGATTTTAAACATTTTTATTAATTAGTGTTTTTAAAAAAGTTTTTAAATTTTAGCTTAATAGCTTTTTCTTAAGTTTGATTTGGTTAAGTTTTTAGTTAAGTGCTTAATTGTGTTTAGCTTAATTGTAGTTTTTAGCTTATTTGATTTTAGTTTTTATCCGGGTTTCGGTAAAACCCTCTTTTTCCGGATAAGGGTTCAAACCTTATTCCGGATAAGTTTCATTTGTGTTATTCCGGATAAGCCTCCTATTGTATATTCAGGATAAAGTGACAGGTTATTCCGGATAAGCAACAAGCAGGGGATTCTGGATAAGCTGCACGATAAAGTATTCCGTCTTGCCAATTATTCCGGATAAGCGTCTTTGCTTATTCAGGATAAGCATCTGCAGATTATTCAGGATAAGTTGTTGGGCATTTATTCCGGATAAGTGGATAGAACAGTTATTCCGAATAAGCGACAGGTTGATTATTCCGGATAAGAGTGACATATTTATTCCGAATAAGCATCTTTGTTTATTCCGGATAAGGGTATAGAAGTTATTCCGGATAAGCAGTACTTAGTTGGGTATTCCGGATAGTGACAGTATTGTGGGATTCTGACTCAGGTTTTGTTTATCCTCTGTTTACTTTTCAAGCATTTAATTTTCTCGCCATTTTTCTTTAAGTCGTTTTAATTGCTTTTCTTTATTTTAAACTTCAAGTTTACATTTTTATTATTTTGTCAATTTAATTTTTCGTCACGCTTTAATTTTAAGTCATTTAATTAATTTACTTTTAAAAGTTTTAATATTGCACCATTTACTTTTTAATTAGTGTTAGATTTAATTACTGTCATTTACTTTAAGGTCTTGCATTTTAATTTTACCACAACGACAAATATTCTTTTCCACCAAAAGACAGCTGAGTCGCACATTAAACCAGTAATCAATTCGATTAGACATACGACAAAGAACTTTTTAACTGAGTAAAATCGAGTTATTAAATGGCGCCCGCTGCCGGCTCTTTTCGTTAAGATTAACGGTTTTCTGTGAAAGACGCGTTGAATTTTGGGATCCGTTCACTCGTGTACGTTATTTTTCTTGTTTAAAAATTGTTAAAAATCCATAAAAATTAAAAATTTTCAAAAATCCAAAAAGATTTTATTTTTATTTTTATAGTGTATATATATTGTCTATTGCTTTGGTATCTTTTTCTTTTGCTTTCGCAGGTGTATGCGTACTAGATTTTCAACTTATCCAGAGCCCGAGACTCGTGAAGATTTAGCTATGGCAGATGTGAACAACAACAATAACCCACCACACCTCAACAATAACAACAACAATGTTCCCCCACTCGATCTTCAGACAATGGAGGAGCTTTGTCAACATACAATGAATGGACGAGGAGGACCGATTGTGCCGACGCAAATCACGGCTCCGGAGTTTTCGTTAAAGCATCACATGATCCAGCAAATGCAGAACACTTGTCCATTTCGAGGATTACCGGATGATGATGCCAACAAACACCTCGACAAGTTCATTACCGTTACTCAAAGCATGAAGTTGCCCGGTGTTACTATGGATTTTCTTCGCCTTCACATATTTCAACACACCTTATCCCACCATGCCGAAAAATGGTTTGATCGTCTTCCAAAGAATTCAATTCATACTTGGGATGAGATGACTCAACGATTTTTGTCGCGCTACTTTCCACCATCCATGGTCACCAGCCTTCGGAATCAAATTAGTGGATTTACACAAGAGCCTGATGAATCAATTTTTGATGATTGGGAACGCTATAATGTTTTGATTGATCGATGTCCAAACCACAACATGCTCCCCGTCACCTTAATTGATACTTTCTACAACGGTTTAACTTTTCGTTATCGTGATACGATTAATGCAGCCGCCGATGGCACATTTATGAAAAGAAGACCCGAGGAGTGTACAGAGCTTATAGAGAACATGACTACTCATCACAAGAATTGGGATTCTTCTGCATCTTCAAGATCAAACACGAGAGTCAATGTTTCTTCTACTTCTTCAAATCCTGATATCACCGAATTAACTCGCGCAATGGTCGAAATGAGCAAAAACATGCAACTCTTGGCTACAAATCATCAACAACAAGTTAAATCTGTAGCAATTTCTTGTGAGACTTGCGGCGGTCCTCACTCATACACTGATTTTCCTTCTACTCAAGACAATCCGGAAAACGTGTATGCGGCTTATGGTAACTACTCAACGGAAAACCATCAAGATCGACCTCAAGGTGATCGTAACTTGTTAAGTTACCGTTCTAACAACTATCTTTCACCCGGTTTTCCTCCTCAAAACCACAACCCCAACAACTACAATCAAAGCAACCAAATCCCACCTCGAGCTTCTAATCCTTGTCACCCACCCGCTCAACAAGCCCCACCCATTCATCAAGATGTTGAAACCTTAATGAGAACCCAAGGAGAGAAAATTAAGAATCTGCAAAGCCAAATTATCAATTTGAAAGGGGATATCACTAAGCAAGGTAATGACATTAGATCCGAGCTTCGACATGATATACAAACCTCTTTTACCACTCAAACAAATGATTTGAAGAATATGCTGGCTAGTTTCTTACCAACCACTCAACCCTCTACTTCGGGCTCTCTACCTTCAAACACCGTCACCAACCCAAGAGCGAATGTGAGTGCTATTACTACACGCAGTGGAGCCACCTTAGTAGGACCATCTATCCCTCCCCCAGTTACTCCATCTACACCTCCTCCACCACCATTTATCCCTCATAATACCACGCCTAGTATTAGTTCTCCATTACCGTCTCCGCCTCTTACTGAAGTACCCAAGAAGAACCCTTCACCAACTCATGAGATGGCATTTATACATGATCTCGTCGTTCTTTTCGGGTTTTAAATGCACTAAAATGTCATATAATACCATATATATGCTTGTGTTTGTTTACTTGTGTATTTTAGGTATGGATATCGTAAAAAAGACAAAAGATCACAAGAAACAAGGAAAAACGGACACGAGAAACGAAGCCGTACAAAGAACCGGGCCCTAGTTCATGAATTATCCAAGATTAACCCTTGAAGACTTGAAGAAATACAAGATTGATCATCAAACAATGAAAAAATGACACTTAAAACCCTTGTGAATTCTTAATTACATGTTTAGTCCCTTAAGTTTGTCAAAATTGCAAAAAGGTCCTTCAACTTTGAAGAAATGGCAAGATTAGTCCCTCAACTATTCAACATTGCCAATTATGGTCCCTCATAAAGGCAAACATCTATTGAAGACCTTTGAAGATCAAGAAAGTCCAAATTTAGTCCTTCAAATATGGAAAAATGGCAAAAAACAACCCTTTAAACCTTTTCACCAAAGTTTTGTGGCCAAAGTATAAACTTGGAAAGTTTATTAACAAAGGGAACAAGTTTTGTGGGCTGAAATACTTCATATGCACCTTTTGCTAAAGAACAAGGACCAAAGCTGCCTATTTAGAAGTTTAAACTCCTAAACACGCGCCAAACAAATCTTTCCCTAAGAAAACGGATCAAAAGTTACCATTGTATCACGTATGAACCCAGAAATTACTTTTTACCAACAAAGGGTAAATTGCAATTAGTTGTTCCCCCGTGTGATTCACACATGCAGAAACCCATCCCAACATTAAATCCCTCTTCTCCACTCACCCAAGGACCCCACACCCAAAACCGTTCCACCTATCACATGCCAACTTCCTCTCCAAGAAAGGACACGTGTCAAGATCAATAGCTAAGAGTCATAGCTTAACTCCAAAGCTAAAATGAATGTCCTTGATCATTTTGGACAGCTCATATCAAGGATTCGTCTAGAAGCACTCAAGGATAATTTGGGAAATTCACAACTAGGGTTTATGAATAGTGTTAGGTTAGCATTTGCCTATAAAAGGAGACCTCAACTTGTGAGAGTCCCTTTGTTCTAGATTTTGGCTATCAATCTTTGTATTTCCTTTTTAGTTAAATAAAATTTGAATTTCTTAAAATTTCTGAAATCTCTTTTGTGTTTATTAAAAGTTGGTGTTAGAATAGCTGAAATCTGAGTTCCATTTGATCTTTTAGACCTTCCTTAGTCTTGTGGTTAAGGCACGTCTATGTTTGAAGGTTTTCAAAGGTTCAAAAACCTTGAAATCCTTGTTTCTGATTTGGTTATTCTCTTGTACTAACCCTTAGCCAACAGCCTTAAGCTCCTTCAAGCTTGTTGACACCAAGCCTGAGAAGAGTTTTAAGCTCTTGGTTGAGTTGTTTGCTCATTTGTGTTGAAGAAATATCATAATTAAAACCTTGTTCTACTATGAACATCAACAGGTTTTGATCTTCCTTTTTGAAGAACCTTGGTCTTGTTCTAGTTGTTGAACAAGGTCCAAGGAGCATAACTGGTCCTCCTAGGATGTTGTGGAGGACAGGTATAATCCCTTGTTTAAGTTTCCCCTAAATATTTCATGTTATTGCCTGTTTTTTATTTTGAGCTTTGAGTTTGTGTTCTTGTGTTTGAGGTTGTGATTTCAGTGTTTGAATATGTTAGTTGTCACCTAGGAAGTGTTTTTGATTCATAAAATCAGTAGGTTATTAGTTAAAATCACAAGTTGCTTTGAAAAATGGTAGATTAAGGGTTGTTTAGTATAACAACATGTTTTGGATTTGTGTTGTTTTGAGTTGATGCTTTGTGGTACATTGTGTTGTAAAATATCTCATAAGTGCTAAGGGACATTTATCTGCAAGCTTTGAGCATATAAACACCTAGAATTCTAAAATAGGCTCTAAAATCTTGGATACTTGTTGAAATTAGCTGTGGTTTAAGGGACACCTAGATCTAATCATAGATTAGGGTTAACAAGTGATTAAACCTAGTTAGTTACACCAGGGAAGTAGGATTTGAGTGTTGAATTTGGATCTTTGGTCATTTATATCAGCAAAGTGTGCATGTGTTCTTGAAGTTCATAACAGCAAGTGTAATCTGCTTTGATCTTGTTCCATACCTTGTTTCAGTGATTGATTTAAGTTTGTTTGTGCTTAATCATAGCTTATATAGCTTGTGTATGCATCTGGTTGAATTTGGAGTGCTTATTCTAGCTTAAAACTGCTTAAGTGTTCATAATTGCTTAATATCCATGTATGTGCTAGATCTGAGCATTGTTGGATTTTTCTGTGCTTATTGAGTGAACCAAAGTGTGTTTTTGTGCTTGATTGTGACTCCTTGTGATTAACTGGTCACTTGGGTGACCTTGTCTTCCAATAAAACATACAGAATCTCTCTAAAAAGCCAAGTCAAATAGTCAAGGCAGTGGGAACCAGTTCCTACTGAAAGTTCTCCCTGCTAGTGTTAATTGGACATCAGCTTATCAATAAGCTATTATAGCTTATTTTATCCAGCAACAACTTTGATTTTGTAATAGGTGCTCATTATTTGACCCATTTGTTCATACTGGAGCAATTGGAGTGTTGACTTTAGGGTTTGACTAGAAAACCAACTTAATTGACTTTTTTATAAGTGCTTATTGGCTTATTCCAGCTTATTGGTTTTGCTTATTGGATTTTGGTTGATTGATTTGGCTTATTGAAGTCATTTGTAACATTTTGCAAGTTGAATCAAGTCCTGAGGTGCCCTAAATCTCAAACCCGACTATTTTGTCTTTTAGTGGATTTGTACTTCGCTTATTTCTGGCTTATTGAGTGTGCTTTTTCAAAATTTCTTTTTACAGATCTCTTTAGTATCCCAAAAGAAGGTTGTGTGTCAAATTAGAGCTAATGCCATTAGCTTATTGCTTAATGGGCTTAATGGCCCAATAAGGATAAGCTGTTTGTTCATTAAGCTGTGATAAGCTCACTTTCAGCTTTTGGGCCTTCAGAGTTTTGTGTTTAGAATTAAATTTTGAGTCAGATAGGGCTTTTCCAAGTCACTTGGGCTTATTTTGACTTTTTGGGCTAAAAAGCCCAATAAGCTTGACTGTTTTTGCTTTTGACCCATTTGGGGGCCCAATAGGGGTATTCTGGTCTTTTCAATTTCATTTTCTGTCTAATTAGGTCAAAATAAACTAGTTTGCAAGTTTTAGAATTTTTTATAATTTTTGGATTTTTAATATTATTTTAATATTATTTTATTATTATTTTTCAAATTTCACATTTTTGCACTTTTTATATTTTGCTTAGCTTAAATACATTAAAATAGGAATTTTTCAACTTTTAGATTAATTTTATCACCTTTTGATTAATTTTTATAATTATTTTAAGTTTTAATAGTTTTTTAAATCATTTTAAATCATTTTATTAGTTTAAAAAATTTCTAAAAATATTTTTTAATATTTTTAGGTTATTTTAGAGGTTTACCAATTGAAAAATCTTTATTTGGGCTTTTTGATAATTAATTTGATTTCTAGGGCTTTAATTAGCATTTAAAAATTAATATTTAATTAATTAAAAGGTTTGAAAAAGTTTTGATCATTGGTAAACTCTTAGTTTATTTATTTTGATTTTTGGTGGATTTATGGTAATTTTTAGAATTAATTTTTATTTTTGTACTTTTTACGGTTTTACGTTTAGTCATAGTAGTAATTAATTTCACGTCTTCGTCATCCTCTTTTCTCATCCCCTTCTAACCAATATTAATCTCAAACCTTTCTACATTTTAGTCACGCACATATACCTCCTTGGGAAACGAACTTGAACTTCATAAGGGTCATTAGTGCTTGATTTTCCTAAATCATCACTTAATACTTACCGCTCATTTACGCTCTTTTGTTTTCCTAAACAAGAGGTGTAATTTACTACAATCATTTTGGCGCCGCTGCCGGGGAGGTGTGTCGTGATTAATTTGTCTTGTTGTTTTTAATATTAACCATAAATAGTATTTGTATTTGTAGAAATCTACTAATACGTATTATCGATTTTTTTGGTTTTTCTTGTGAAATTATTATTACTATATTGTATTAAGTATCACAATAAATACAAAATATCTCCAAAAGTGTGAAAACATAGCGTTAATTGGGATTTGATCTCCTAATTATTGTATTTGAATCTCAAACAAAAAGAAAAAGGAAAAAATAGATAAATACTTTCGTGAAGCTCGATTTGAAAAATACGAACTATAAGGTGGGTATAAGGCGGGTATTATAAAATATACCCTAAGGAAAAAGGCTCTTAAGTGCTTCGCGCCGCCTCGTTTCCCCGCTTGCTTGTGAGTATTTTGAGATTGAAGGCTAATCGAGGGTTTTGCCGCCCAAAGTATTATTACGTATAATATATTTGCTTATTTCTTGTGATTAAACCCTCTTGAACAATTTGGTTTTCACCAAAGTTCTAAAGTCATTCGAAGACGTTCAATCCACGTGATCGTTTTCATTCCTTTGAGGCTTCTTTAATCAAGAGTTTGATTCGAGGAGAGATTTGGTAGATTGTTGGCTACGAAGATACACCAAAATCCAAAAAATTAAAAACAATCAAAAACACAATAAAAAATTGAAAATTCACAAAACACCCAAAAAGAATCTTCTTTGCTCACCTCCCATTCTTCGTGACGTTTATGATCACTCGTAATCAAGCAAAACGAGCTCATAAACGTCTTCAAAAGCAAGCAAATCAAGAGACGTTGATTGAAGAACAAACCCCAATTGTTGAACCTATTGTAGAACAAGAAGTCGTCATGGCTAATCGTACTATGATGGAGTTGCTACAAGCACCCACTGAGGGTTTTGGAGAGGCCATTGTGATTCCCGCTATCCTTGCGGAGAATTTTGAAATTAAGACGGGTTTAATGTCTATGTTGCAAGCTAATAAGTTTAGAGGTCATGAGAAAGACAACCCGCATTACCACATAAGGAATTTTAATCGTCTCACCGCTACTAGCAAGTTTAAGGATGTTCCACATGACGCCATTAAGATGATGTTGTTTCCATACTCGTTAGATGGACCCGCTAAAATTTGGCTTGAGAAAGAACCGCCAAATTCAATTTTGACATGGGGTGATCTCGTTTTTAAGTTTGTGAACAAATTTTTTCCACCATCTAAAACAACACATTTGAAAAATGAGATTTCAAGATTTGTACAACGAAATAATGAAAGTTTTTCAATGGCATGGGAACGATTTAAAGAAATGTTACATGAATGTCCACACCATGATTTTTCGTAATTGCATCAAATTGATACTTTTTATAATGGGCTTAATGATCATGAACGAGATTACTTTAATGCCGTCGCGGGTGGTAATCTTTTGTGCAAAACGACCGATGAAGCTTTAAATATTATCGAGAATAGATATAAGGTTTATAGCCCTCGTAACACACCGAGTGTTGCCAATTTGGGTTCGTCATCGTCGTCATCGTCTCATAGCATTAATGCCTTACATGATGAAGCTAATAAGGAAAATCGGTTTTTTGATAGATTTGCTAATCTTATGACTCATTGGAAAGCTCAAGAGGCTTTGAATTCCGCTTCGGTTAAAGCGGTTGAAAAGAGTTGTTTGTCGGTGGTGGAGCTCATGATCTTTCCGAGTGCATTACCGCCGGTGGTAACACTTCGAGTGCTTACATACCAACGAGAACTTATAACCAAAACGGCCAAGGTTCCCGCCCAAATCAAGCTCCACCAAATCAAAATGCTAATAACTATCGAAACAACAACCAAGGTGGTAATTATCAAGGCAATTCACGTAACTACAACAAGGGGAATTATCAAAGTGGGAATGGACAAGTTACTAATCAAAACCAAAACCCTGATTTTCAAAACACTACACAAGGTTTTCAAAATGCTCACACTAAAAATCTTCAAGGAGAATTTTTGGATTATTCTAAAGCAAATGATGCTAAGTTTGATAACATGCAACGTGAGATGATAAGCTTAAGATCCGAGTTGAAAAACGAGCTTAAAAACGAACTTGCTAATGAACTTAAAACTCATGCAAATAAAATGGAAGGAAATGTTCAACGTCTTCAACAAAATCAACAAAAGATGGAACAAGGACAACATGAGATTAAGCAAGAATTGTTAAAATCAGATGCTAGGCAATCAAAATTTGAGAACCGAATGGCAAAAATGTTTGAAGCAATCATGTGTAAACCCTCTTCCTCGAATGGTCTTCCTAGTGATACCATTGCAAACCCGAAGGGAGAAATGAAGGTTATTACTACACGAAGTGGTAAACCTTTCAAGGAACCAATCTCTCGTCCAAGTACTTCTACGGAGAAGGAAATCGAGAAAGAGCTCGAGGTGATGGTCGAAAAGGAGCATATTACAATCCCACGAAGTACCGCTCATACCACACCCACGGTTGAACCTATACCAATCATGGAACCCAAGATTCCAAGGCCGTTGCCTAATGTCCAACCCACACCACCCTTACCTTACCCTTCGAGACGAAACAAAGAGAAATTGCAAGAACGTAACAAACAACAAATCGAGCTTTTTATAAAAAAAATTCAACAAGTTCATTTTGATGTGAGTTTAGCCGACGCGTTGTTATATATGCCTCGTTTCGCTTCCACTTTTAAAAGTATGATGAGCGATAAGGAAAAGATTTCAAAGCTTGCTAATTGTTCTTCGGTTTATCTTAACCGCATACCGGAAAAAGTTGGTGACCCCGGAAAGTTTCTCATTCCTTGTGACATACAAGATATGAAAGAATGCCTCGCCTTGGCTGATCTTGGTGCGAGCATTAATTTGATGCCATTTTCCATTTGGAAATCGCTTTCGCTTCCGGCTCTTACTCCTTCAAACATGTCTATCGAGATGGCCGATCATTCTACGATTTTAGCATATGGAGTAGCCGAAGATGTTTTCGTGAAAGTGGGGAAGTTCTACTATCCCGTTGATTTTATAGTAGTTGACATCCCCGCGGATCCTCAAGTTCCTCTAATTTTAGGTCGTCCATTTTTAGACACCTCGAGATCGCTTATCGACGTTCATGCAAGAACTATTACTTTGAGATTCAACGAAGAGGAACTTGTTATAAACGCTACTCAAAACTCAAAACCTTCTCATGTTTATGCAATCTCTACCATCAATCACATCGACTTAGTTGATGTGGTTTGCAATGAATTTTCACAAGAAGTGTTAGGTTTTTCCGATAGCTCGTCAAGTGGCAATCCCACTATTTTGGATCCGATTCTTGCTAATTCTACACCAAATCTCACTCCATTCCAAGGAGGCGATTTCACTTCAAATGAAATCGACAATGAAGATGAAGTGTTGATTAGTGATGATACTTCTAGTCCACCATTTCTTCCACCGATGGAAGTTATGAGTGTTGAACCAAAATCTTCAATCGAGGAACCACCTATCCTTGAATTGAAAGATCTTCCTTCTCACCTTGAGTATGCATTCTTAGAAGGTGATGACAAGTTGCCGGTTATTATTGCAAGTGGTCTTGCTAATGATGAAAAAACCGAGCTCTTGAAAGTTCTTAAAGCTCATAAAGGGGCGATTGCGTGGAAAATTTCCGACATTAAGGGTATTAACCCAAAATTTTGTACTCACAATATTTTAATGGAGGAGGACTACAAACCCGCAATTCAAATTCAAAGAAGGGTGAATCCCAAAATTCACGATGTCATAAAAAAGGAAGTTTTAAAACTCCTTGACGCGGGAATGATTTATCCTATCTCCGATAGCCCATGGGTGAGCCCAATCCATTGTGTCCCTAAAAAGGGAGGAATGACCGTTGTGCCCAACGAAAACAACGAGTTAATTCCCACTCGTGTTGTGACCGGTTGGATGGTGTGTATTGACTACCGAAAGTTAAATGACGCCACTCGTAAAGACCACTTTCCTTTGCCCTTCATGGATCAAATGTTGGAGCGACTTGCGGGAAATGAATTCTATTGCTTTTTAGATGGTTTTTCCGGTTACTTTCAAATCCCTATCGACCCTCGTGATCAAGAGAAGACTACGTTTACGTGTCCTTATGGAACGTTTGCTTATTGTAGGATGCCTTTCGGACATCGTAATGCACCGGGTATGTTTCAACGGTGTATGATGGCCATTTTTCACGATATGATCGAGAAGTCGATGGAAGTGTTTATGGATGATTTTTCGTTGTTTGGCAATTTGTTCACGTCGTGTTTATCTAATCTCGAGCAAATATTAAAACGTTGTGAAGAAACCAATCTTGTGCTTAATTGGGAAAAATGTCATTTCATGTTTAAACAAGGAATCGTCTTAGGACATAAGGTCTCTAAAGCGGGGATTGAGGTCGATAAAGCTAAGGTAGACGTCATCGCCAAGTTACCTCATCCCAAAACCGTTAAGGGAGTTAGGAGTTTCCTAGGCCACGCGGGCTTTTATCGTCGTTTCATCAAAGACTTTTCGAGAATCTCTCGACCTATGACACACCTTCTCGAGAAGGATGCTCCTTTTAATTTCAATGAGGATTGTGTTAGAGCTTTCGAAACTCTTAAAAGGAAACTTACCGAAGCTCCCATTCTTGTTGCTCCTAATTGGGAATTACCCTTTGAAATCATGTGCGATGCAGGTGATTATGCTATAGGGGCCGTCTTAGGGCAACGTTATGAAAAGCATTTCCGTCCTATCCATTATGCTAGTAAGACGATGACCGAGGCTCAATAAAGTACACCACACCGGAAAAGGAATTCCTTGCCGTGGTCTATGCTTTTGAGAAATTCCGACCTTATCTCGTCTTAACTAAAAGCATCGTGTATACCGACCATTCGGCTATCAAGTATCTCTTAGCTAAGCAAGATGCTAAGCCGAGATTGCTTCGTTGGATGCTCCTCCTCCAAGAATTTGATGTCACCGTGCTTGACAAAAAAGGAGCCAAGAATCTAGCGGCCGATCATCTCTCTCGTCTAGAAGATCCTCATAAAGATGCTTTCGAGAACAAGGAAATCACCGAAACATTTCCTCTCGAGACTCTCGGTGTTGTGAATTCTAAAGACACCACCCCATGGTTTGCCGACATTGCAAATTACCATGCGGGGAATTTCATAATCAAGGGTATGACGACACAACAAAAGCGAAAATTCTTTCGTGACGTCAAGTTCTATTTTTGGGACGACCCTTACCTCTTTCGGGTTTGTGCGGATCAACTCGTTCGACGTTGTGTTTTTGGTGCCTAAGCTTCTAATATCCTTAGAGCTTGTCACTAGGGACCCACGGGTGGTCACCACAGTGCTAATCTCACGACTAAGAAAGTGTTCGATGCCGGCTTCTTTTGGCCTTCTATCTATCGTGATGCACACGCACTTGTGAAGTCGTGTGATTCGTGCCAACGCCAAGGAAAATCGTCTCAACATGATGAAATGTCGCAAAACATAATTCAAGTGTGTGAGATTTTCGACATTTGGGGCATAGACTTTATGGGGCCGTTCCTATCGTCTCATGGTAACAAGTATATCCTCGTCGCGGTGGACTACCTTTCTATGTGGGTGGAAGCTAAGGCTTTACCTACTAATGATGCTCGTGTGATAGTGAAGTTTTTAAAGCAACTATTCTCTCGGTTCGGAACCCCTCGTGCTATTATAAGCGATCGTGGAACCCATTTTTGTAATGACCAATTTGAGAAGGTTTTAAAGAAATATGGAGTTACACATCGTCTTTCTACGGCTTATCACCCGCAAACGAGTGGGCAAGTCGAAGTTTCGAACCGAGCTTTGAAGAGGATTTTAGAGAGGTCAATTGGAGAGAACCGTGCTTCATGGTCCGACAAACTCGATGACGCTTTATGGGCCTTTAGGACCGCTTATAAGACACCTATCAGTTGTACTCCTTATAAGTTAGTCTATGGGAAGAATTGTCATTTGCCCATTGAATTAGAGAACAAGGCATATTGGGCCCTTAAGCATGCAAACTTTGACTTAAAGACCGCGGGAGATCACCGAAAAATACAATTGAATGAATTGGATGAACTAAGAGACAATGCGTATGAAAATTCATTGATTTTCAAAGAAAATACTAAAAAGTTTCATGATGCAAAGATTAAAAACCTGGTTTTTAACGTTGGTGATCAAGTGTTACTTTTTAACTCTAGACTTAAGATATTTTCCGGGAAATTGAAATCTCGTTGGTCGGGTCCTTTCACCATTACACAAGTGTTTCCTTATAAGACCATCGAGCTAGCTCAAGATGATGGTCCTAACTTCAAGGTGAATGGACATAGGCTTAAGCACTACTTTGGTGGGGAAATTCCTTCAATGGTTGACCTCGACCAAGTCACCTTCCCTAATGATATTTAGCATTGAGGGGATCGATTCGAGCTCATGACTCGGTAATAAAAAACGAGGTGCCTCGTGGGGGAGATCCCATGCTTATCCTTTTATGCTTACTAATAACTAATGAGAGGGGATTGGTACCCTTCCAACTCGTTGTCTCGTGGTTGTTTGTGATTGTGTTATCTAGATTATCATCATCATCTACGATTGAAGACTCTCGTGTTCGTTTACGTGAGCCTCCATCGTTTGCTTGAAGAAGTTTTTCACGAATCGATGACATATCCTTTATTTTTCTAACAATTATCTTTTAGCATACTTAATAAACAACTTTAGATATATTATTGATCACCCTTTCCATGCTAGATCCTAAGCATTCGACTCTTTGTCTCTAGTATGGGGGTGCTCCACCTTTAGACTCGAAACATTAAGGACAATGTTTACTTTTAGTATGGGGGGTGAATAGATACTTGCTTTGCTACGCCCTCACGTTTTCCAACTTTCAATGTTTTATTTTGTTGCTAATAAGGCTAAAAATGGCCCAATTTTAAAATTTTATTAAGTTTTCATAAGTGTTTTTAAGACACGAATGTATATTTTCCGATGGGTAGAATAAGAGATAATTTTTACTTGATGGGCATTTGGAGCCATTTACATTCCTTAACCCGCTCAATTCAAGTTTTGCTAGACTTTTATATAGGGAACTTTAAAACGCGAAGGTCTTAGCTCATTTGGGTTAAGAACAAGAACTTTTCGCAAGTTCCTACAATTGATCCTAGAAAGTCACTTATCAAGG
This sequence comes from Glebionis coronaria, assembly GCA_025667525.1. Lineage (NCBI taxonomy): Eukaryota > Viridiplantae > Streptophyta > Magnoliopsida > Asterales > Asteraceae > Glebionis > Glebionis coronaria. The sequence goes on from JANFOE010000526.1 coordinate 260,168, forward strand.
GAACTATAAAATGCATTCTCTAAACTTGAAAAAGTACAAGAAAGTGCAAGATCCTATAGGTGGCTTGAAAACCCAAAACTTTGATTTGATATAGTCTTAATGAAAGCTAATCCAAATTTGGCTTAATTTTGACTTGCATGGCTAAGTATTCACGAGTCTCTTTAATTAGAGGTCTTTATATAGTGAAGAACGAGAGATGATAGAGTTAGACAAGTGATCATGCTAAACGTAGAACATAAAAATGTTCTTTCAAAAACTCATATGTTTTTAATTGTGGCTTTTTCTTCCCATAAGATCAATGCATTAGGAATAAATCATAATTGCAATAAGTAAGGTCGTACGATTTGAAAGGTTACTTAGCCTCTAGCGCAAGATCGTTTAAAAGTTGCTCGGGGTTGAATAGAGTTCATAGCCAAGGCATAACTTATTGAAGCGGGACGCGAAGATTGGCGATCATCCAAAAAGGCCCTAACAAGGCATGAGGAGCTCTATTTTTGCTAAAGATCCAAGATGATGTGAAGTATCATTATTCCTAAATCAATATGAAGGATCGAGACATACGACAAAAAGCAATTACTCCCCTAAAGATCATGGAGAAAGTCTATCCAAAAAGACCCTTACAATGTATGAGGATAAATATATCCAAGTCCGAAAAGGAGGCGGATCGTTGTATATCAAAATCCAAAGTAAAGATTGAAGAAAAATGATGAAGTCGTGGTCCAAATATGAAGAATCTCTCAAAAACGTCAAGTGAAGAAATTCCAAATATATGAAGAGAAGACCATAATTTCAAGAACGTCTTCCCAAGATTTGAAGTATGAAGTACATGCCAAATATCGGTCCGAGAAAGGTCTCAAATCGTGAAACGAGTTATGCCAAGATAGGAAGTTAAGGAGATACACGAGAAGCCGTTTTAAAAGATTTTGTCCTTCGGCTAACTATCGGTTAAATTGTGCTACTTTGCATTTGGACTAATAACTACTCAAATAAGTCAATATGAATCACTTGTGATCCATGACAATTAGTTAAAAAAAATGCTAGTAACCCATTTCCTTTTATAATAACTATGATTGCGGGGAGAAAAAGTATTACACAATTTGGATGTATGAGTAGTGTTAGCATTGTGACTTGTACCAACAATGATCTCGTTTTTGCACTTAGCATGGAATGTATGACAATCAAGGATGACGAAATTTACTCTAAGGGATATTTACTTGTTTCTATTCTTTGACCCTAAAAGTCACATTCATGATGATAATCATACATTATGTCTTTACACATCTTCTTAGTATTGTTGCAAGTCTTTTACTTTTCAATAAAGGTTAATAAAATTGAATTTTTGGTGATGCTTATATACTTTATTCTAGCATTGCGTGAGGGCACGACAATGGCTTAGTATGGGGGAGTGATGAGATGGCATTTATACATGATCTCATCGTTCTTTTCGGGCTTTAAATGCACTAAAATATCATAAAATACCATATATATGCTTGTGTTTGTTTACTTGTGTATTTTAGGTATGGATATCGTGAAAAAGACAAAAGATCATAAGAAACAAGGAAAAACGAACACGAGAAACGAAGCCGTACAAAGAACCGGGCCCTAGTTCATGAATTATCCAAGATTAACCCTTGAAGACTTGAAGAAATACAAGATTGATCCTCAAACAATGAAGAAATGACACTTAAAACCCTTGTGAATTCTTAATTACAAGTTTGGTCCCTTAAGTTTGTCAAAATTGCAAAAAGGTCCTTTAACTTTGAAGAAATGGAAAGATTAGTCCCTCAACTATTCAACATTGCCAATTATGGTCCCTCATAAAGGCAAACATCTATTGAAGACCTTTGAAGATCAAGAAAGTCCAAATTCAGTCCTTCAAATATGGAAAAATGGCAAAAAAACATCCCTTTAAACCTTTTCACCAAAGTTTTGTGGCAAAAGTATAAACTTGGAAAGTTTATTAACAGAGGGAACAAGTTTTGTGGGCTGAAATACTTCATATACACCTTTTGCCAAAGAACAAGGACCAAAGCTGCCTATTTAGAAGTTTAAACTCCTAAACACGCGCCAAACAAATCTTTCCCTAAGAAAACGGATCAAAAGTTACCACTGTAGCACGTATGAACACAAAAATTACTTTTTACCAACAAAGGGTAAATTGCAAGTAGTTGTTCCCCCGTGTGATTTACACATGCAGAAACCCATCCCAACATTAAATCCCTCTTCTCCACTCACCCAAGGACCCCACACCCAAAACCGTTCCACATATCACATGCCAACTTCCTCTCCAAGAAAGGACACGTGTCAAGATCAACAGCTAAGAATCATAGCTTAACTCCAAAGCTAAAATGAACGTCCTTGATCATTTTGGACAGCTCATATCAAGGATTCGTCTAGAAGCACTCAAGGATAATTTGGGAAATTCACATCTAGGGTTTATGAATAGTGTTAGGTTAGCATTTGCCTATAAAAGGAGACCTCAACCTGTGAGAGTCCCTTTGTTCCAGATTTTGGCTATCAATCTTTGTAATTCCTTTTTAGTTAAATAAAATTTGAATTTCTTAAAATTTCTATAATCTCTTTTGTGTTTATTAAAAGTTGGTGTTAGAATAGCTGAAATTTGAGTTCCATTTGATCTTTTAGACCTTCCTTAATCTTGTGGTTAAGGCACGTATATGTTTGAAGGTTTTCAAAGGTTCAAAAACCTTGAAATCCTTGTTTCTGATTTGGTTATTCTCTTGTACTAACCCTTAGCCAACAGCCTTAAGCTCCTTCAAGCTTGTTGACACCAAGCCTGAGAAGAGTTTTAAGCTCTTGGCTGAGTTGTTTGCTCATTTGTGTTGAAGAAATATCATAATCAAAACCTTGTTCTACTTTCAACATCAGCAGGTTTTGATCTTCCTTTTTGAAGAACCTTTGTCTTGTTCTAGTTGTTGAACAAGGTCCAAGGAGCATAGCTGGTCCTCCTAGGATGTTGTGGAGGACAGGTATAATCCCTTGTTTAAGTTTCCCCTAAATATTTCATGTTATTGCCTGTTTTTTATTTTGAGCTTTGATTTTGTGTTCTTGTGTTTGAGGTTGTGATTTCAGTGTTTGAATCTGTTAGTTGTCACCTAGGAAGTGTTTTTGATTCATAAAATCAGTAGGTTATTAGTTAAAATCACAAGATGCTTTGAAAAATGGTAGATTAAGGGTTATTTGGTATAACAGCCTGTTTTGGATTTGTGTTGTTTTGAGTTGATGCTTTGTGGTGCATTGTGTTGGAACATATCTCATAAGTGCTAAGGGACATTTATCTGCATGCTTTGAGCATATAAACACCTAGAATAAAAAATAGGCTCTAAAATCTTGGATACTTGTTGAAATTGGCTGTGGTTTAAGGGACACCTAGATCTAGTCATAGACTAGGGTTAACAAGTGATTAAACCTAGTTAGTTACACCAGGGAAGTAGGATTTGAGTGTTGAATTTGGATCTTTGGTCATTTGTATCAACAAAGTGTGCATGTGTTCTTGAAGTTCATAACAGCAAGTGTAATCTGCTTTGATCTTGTTCCATACCTTGTTTCAGTGATTGATTTAAGTTTGTTTGTGCTTAATCATAGTTTATATAGCTTGTGTATGCATCTGGTTGAATTTGGAGTGCTTATTCTAGCTTAAAACTGCTTAAGTGTTCATAACTGCTTAATATCCATGTCTGTGCTAGATCTGAGCATTGTTTGATTTTTCTGTGCTTATTGAGTGAACCAAAGTGTGTTTTTGTGCTGATTGTGAATCCTTGTGATTAACTGATCACTTGCGTGCCCTTGTCTTCCAATAAAACATACAGAATCTCTCTAAAAAGCCAGGTCAAATAGTCAAGGCAGTGGGAACCGGTTCCTACTGAAAGTTCCCCCTGCTAGTGTTAATTGGACATCAGCTTATCAATAAGCTATTCTAGCTTATTTTATCCAGCAACAACTTTGATTTTGTAATAGGTGCTCATTATTTGACCCATGTGTTCATACTGGAGCAATTGGAGGGTTGACTTTAGGGTTTGACTAGAAAACCAACTTAATTGACTTTTTCATAAGTGCTTATTGGCTTATTCCTGATTATTGGTTTTTCTTATTGGATTTTGGTTGATTGATTTGGCTTATTGAAGTCATTTGTAACATTTTGCAAGTTGAATCAAGTCCTGAGGTGCCCTAAATCTCAAACCCGACTATTTTGTCTTTTAGTGGATTTGTACTTTGCTTATTTCTGGCTTATTGAGTGTGCTTTTTCAAACTTTCTTTTTACAGATCTCTTTAGTATCCCAAAAGAAGGTTGTGTGTCAAATTAGAGCTTATGGCATTAGCTTATTGCTTAATGGGCTTAATGGCCCAATAAGGATAAGCTGTTTGTTCATTAAGCTATGATAAGCTCACTTTCAGCTTTCGGGCCTTCAGAGTTTTGTGTTTAGAATTAAATTTTGAGTCAGATAGGGATTTTCCAAGTCATTTGGGCTTATTTTGACTTTTTGGGCTAAAAAGCCCAATAAGCTTGACTATTTTTGCTTTTGACCCATTTGGGGGCCCAATAGGGGTATTCTGGTCTTTTCACTTTCATTTTCTGTTTAATTAGGTCAAAATAATTTTGTTTGCAAGTTTTTAGAATTTTTTGTAATTTTTGGATTTTTAATATTATTTTAATATTATTTTATTATTATTATTCAAATTTCACATTTTTGCACCTTTTATATTTTTCTTAGCTTAAATACATTAAAATAGGAATTTTGCAACTTTTAGATTAATTTATCACCTTTAGATTAATTTTTATAAATATTTTAAGTTTTAATAGTGTTTTAAATCATTTTAAATAGTTTTTATTAGTTTAAAAAAATTCTAAAAATAGTTTTTAATCTTTTTAGGTTATTTTAGAGGTTTACCAGTTGAAAAATCTTTATTTGGGCTTTTTGATACATAATTTGATTTTTAGGGCTTTGATTAGCATTTAAAATTTATATTTAATTAAATAAAAGGTTTGAAAAAGTTTTGATCATTGGTAAACTCTTAGTTTATTTATTTTGATTTTTGGTGGATTTTTGGTAATTTTTAGAATTAATTTTTATTTTTTTACTTTTTACGGTTTTACGTTTAGTCATAGTAGTAATTAATTTCACGTCTTCGTCATCCTCTTTTCTCATCCCCTTCTAACCAATATTAATCTCAAACCTTGCTACATTTTAGTCACACACATATACCTCCTTGGGAAACGAACTTGAACTTCATAAGGGTCATTAGTGCTTGATTTTCCTAAATCATCACTTAATACTTATCGCTCATTTACGCTCTTTTGTTTTCCTAAACAAGTGGTGTAATTTACTACAATCACCAACCCCACCTTCCATCCTTAAACCTTCCAATATTCCTTATCCATCTCGCTTAGACAAGGCCAAACTGCAAATCAAGGATGACATTCAAGTGTCAAACTATTTGAAGAAAGTTCTAGAAATGACCATCACCTTTAGCCTTGTTGAAGCTCTAGCACAAATGCCTAAATTTGTTAAAATGTTTAAGGAATTGCTTAGCAAGAAGGAGAAGATGGCCGAGTTTGTTAATACTCGATTGAATGAAAATTGTTCTGCCGTCCTTTTTAAAGAACTTCCGGAGAAACTTGGAGATCCCGGTCGTTTTGTGCTACCATGTACTTTTCACCAAACCGGAGAATTTACTACCTTAGCCAATATCGGGGCAAGTATAAATCTAATGCCTTTAAGTGTTTGGAAAAAGTTATCATTACCCGACCTTACACCAACGAAGATGACTCTTGAGCTTGCAAATCGCACTCTCGCTTACCCTCTTGGTATTGCCGAAGATGTGTTCATTAAAGTTGGCACCTTCACTTTTCCGGTCGACTTTGTTGTTGTTGATTATGAAATGGACCCTCGTATTCCTTTAATACTTGGTCGGCCATTCTTGAGAACCGGAAAAGCATTAGTCGATGTTGCCGAAGGTGAGTTAATCTTAAGGGTCAAGCATGATGCACAAGTGTTCAAAATGGGGAAGATCACAACCAAATCTAATGGAAGAGAATCAGCGAATATGATTAATGTGCTTGATGATTTTGTCGTCTACACCAACCCTCTTTTCGATTCTTGCTATGATAATCCACTGTTCCAAGATGATGTGGATGATTCTCTATCCAATTCTGATCCTCCACCAATTTATAATTCTCCACCGATCTTTGATACTTATGATGACGATTCTAGTTCCAATGGAGATGATTATGATGACTTTACTTCTGAGTATCCAGACATGCCCACTTATGATGATTTTGATGAGGCTGATACTCTCTCGAGTGATTCTTCACATGATGAAGATCCTCCGCCAACAACACTTGATCCTACTTTGGATGACTACTCATTTGAGGAAGACTTTGCTACTTTTCTCAACACATACTTCCCAAATGAGAGTGATGCTCCTCCTTTGGAATTTAATGATTATGGTCTTTATCCTACTTTGGATATGAAGAAACCCGCTTCAAAGGAGAAAAAGCCGGCCGACACCGATATCCGCAGCACTTATGTCTTGACACCTCTATATCCACCTTCTGAGGATGAGATTGCGAGATTTATGATCAGATCTTCTTCAAGATCTGCTGAGCCTGAGTGTTACTTTCCCCTAAAGGAAAAGGTGTTCGATTCCGGTATTGCACTTTTAAGCTATCTCAGTATCCATCTGATGAAATAAAAGGAAAGATCTTTGGAACTTATGGAGATATGCTTGCACTTCACCCTTGCTACCACCGTGCTCAATCGCTGCTTAAGGGAACCTTGCCTACTCTTCTTTGGCTTGCCTTGTTCGCCTTAAGCTTGTGCTTTTTGATGGATGAAAACCATGTCTTTGATCCCGGTGGATGTGTTTCAAGTTTCTTCCTATGCTAATCAAGGTCGAGTCAGGCTCACGACTCAGTTATCAAAAACAAGCGCTTCTCGGGAGGCAACCCGCAGTATCTATCCTTTTTCTCTGTTTTCATAATAAGTGTAGGGGGAGACCCTAGTATATGTTTGTTGTTTTCTTTCTTATCATGTGTAGGGATTCGAGCTTTCAAAGACACATTCTTGATGACTTTTGAAAACCCGTGATTCCGTGTACCCGTCTTCCCGGTTCTATCCTAAACTCTTTTGATTCTCTATTTTATATTCTTCCATATTAAAATAGGAATCACTTTAGTTGTCTCTTCCTTAGCAAGATTTAAACAACGTGCACAATGTCCTAAGTGTAGGGGAGTTTACTTCCACATGCTTAAACATTGAGGACAATGTTTATATTAAGTGTAGGGGGGACTTCTATCGAAGTTAAGTGGTCTTTTCCTCGCATTTGTCCTCATTTTAACCGGAAAATCAACTTTTCGACATTTTTCAAAATTTTTAATCTATTTTGGCCTTGTAGTTTTTCCTTTGTTATAGTTATTTTCCTTCCTTGCTAGAATAAATTTTAATAAAGTGGTTTTAATTTTCAAACGTTGTGAATCTTTTGACTCAACCCGAGTTTACTTATCTAAGTTTACTCTAGCTAGTATCCTTAACGTATTTAAGTCAAGTTTTGCTAGGCTTTTATATAGGGAGCTTTAGAACGCGAAAGTCTTAACTCTTACGGGTTAAGAACAAGAACTTTTCGCAAGTTCCTATAATTGATCCTAGAGAGTCGTTTATCAAGGGAACTTTAAAATGCGAATTCTAAACTTGAAAGAGTCTAAGAGTTTGCAAGATCCTATAGATGACTCGAAAACCTAAAACTTTGATTTAATTGGCTAAGCATCCACGAGTCTCATTCCTTGAGATTTTAAATTGTGGAGAACGAGAGATGATAGAGTCAATTATAAGTTTGGTATTCTTTCATGAATTTATGTGAGTTAATTATGATCTTTTTCTCCCATCACTTGTTAATAATATATATGCAATAAATAAGGTTGTACGATTTGAAAAGTTACTTAGCTTCTAGCCCAAGATCGTTTAAAAGTTGTTGGGTATTAATTAGAGTTCATAGCCACTTAATTACAATAATAACCAAGCCAAAACGTGTATTATATGTCGTAAATGTCGGAATTATGCGTGGTTTGTGTTTTTGTTGTGATTTAGGATCAAAATGTGAAAAGGGAAGAAAACACGGGCTTTCACGGGCTTTTATCAAAGAAAAAGACAAAAGACGAAGTCAAAATATCAAGAGTGCAAAAAAGAACGGAAGTCCAAGGCCAATTCGGAAGATTTATCGAAGAAAAAGTCTAAAGACGGATGTTTAATAAAAGCGGAAGAACTCAAGTCTAAATAATGAAGAAATTACAAGACGAGTTTAATTAATCCCGAGACGAAGTCGAAAAAGTCGAAGAATTAAGAAGACGAAAAGACGTGAAGAAGGAGAATGAACCAACACATGCTTAGTCTTTCCTAATCACCTATAAATACACTCCTAATGTGTCATTAGGAGTTGTTGGCTATTTTGACAAACTAGTCTTCCATTTTAATTACTTGTACTTTTCTTAATTGCACCTTTAATTTCTTGTCTTGCACCTTAAATTTGTAAGCTTTTGTTAGCCTCAAAATATTGAGTCAAACAAGAATGCTCGGTCATAGGTTATTATTGTAACATTAGTTAGAAAGTTGTAATAGGTAGTTAATTAGTCGTTGTTTACGGGCTTGGATTTAAACTAATTAAAGTCCAAAAGACAAGCCCGGCCCAATATATAGTCCATTAAAGCCCGCATTTGGGTGGACTATATATACTACCCTCTTAGCATGTTAGGAGGGTTGGTTGTTCATTTTTCTCACTTCTAATCTAATATTCCCAAAGTTAATCCTCTCTCTCTACTTTCTCTCACTACTTTCTCTCTCTAGGAATCCATCTCTTCTTCATCTATTTTCTTTCTTTCTTCCTTGCTTAATCATCACAAAAAATAAGGGACAACAATTGGTATCAATCGCCATGGGGTAGGTTTGTGATTCGTTGTTGATTTTACTTGGTTCGTGTGATTTTCTCTTATAATCATCTCGAATTCAAGATTTTTTTGTGTTTTCCATGCTCTAAATCTTGATATAAATCTTCTACATAGCTATGGTAGGGATTTGGTCGCATTTGGTTGGTTCAAATCATGGATTCTTGTCGAAAATATCATTTTTTACCTCAAAATCTCGTAACAGTGCTATTATTCCGATCAGTACAATCGGAAAAGGGTTTAGTGATTCCGATCAGTCGCATCGGAAAAGGGTTTAAACATTCCTATCAGTATTCCGATTAGACTTTCCAACAAGGGTGTATCCGATTACATTCCGATTAAGGGTTATACAACAACATTCCGACAGGAGTTTATATATATATTCCAACAGGGGTTATTTAGGTATTCCGACTAGGGTTTTCCGATAACATTCTGACAGGGGTTGATATATTCTAACAAGGTGTCTTTCCATATTCCGACAGAGGGATTCCGATTGTATTCCGTAAAAGGGGGAAATTCCGATTTAGGTATTCCGATAAGGACATTTCGATGGACATTCCGATGCTGTGTTTTTGCTAAATTTTGTTCGAGTATTTTTTCGACTTAGCCACCATCTAGACTAGTTTCGAAATATCGTTTACACGAAGATCAAAAAAAAAAAAAAAGAGTTAAAATTTTTCCGTCAAGTAAATTCAAATTTTTTCCATACTAGTTTTAGGACATTTCTAGTTCGATTTCAAAATTTGGCGATTACAAAATATTTTGGTCTACCGTTTTGTCGGACTGGTGAATTTATTGTCGGACTGGAGAAATATTGAAATTTTCGGAATTTAAACCACAACAACGATCACAACAAATCTACTTAAGATCCATATTCACTTCATTATTTCAGAGAATATTGAGATGGATTCTACTGCCAAATATCGTGTGACGAACAACAACATAATGGTGGCGGGTAACAAAGAGAGACCACCAATGCTTGTGTCTGGTCGGTATGCTCAATGGCAATCACGTTTCATACGATACCTTGAGACAAGACCTAATGGTGATGCCTTGAGGAAATGTATTACTCATGGACCATATATATTTAAGAAGATCTCAGTTCCTCCAAGAGCAGCCACAGATACTACTGATCCAATACCTGTAAGTGAACGTGATGAAACAAGAGCCGATCTCACACCTAAAAATTGTGCTTGGCATGATGCGGAGAAGGAATCCATCTATATGGTTTTAAGTGGGATTGGAGATGATATTTACTCCACGGTTGATGCATGCCCGACAGCACATGAAATGTGGACTGCGATTGAACGCTTGCAACAAGTAGAATCACTCAACAAACAAGATGTCAAAACAAACTTGTTTTGGAATTTTGGCAAGTTTACTTCAAGGGATGGAGATTCAATTGAATCTTACTACTCCAGGTTTTATAAGATGATGAATGACATGACAAGAAATAATCTGCAAGTCTCCACCATGAAAGTCAATGTTTAATTTCTTCAACAACTTCAACCCGAGTGGACACGGTTCGTCACTTTGGTGAAACAACAAGAAAAGTTAGACGAGGTCTCATATCATCGACTCTTTGACATCTTGAAGCAATTTCAGAATGAAGCAAATGAGATTCGAACTGAACGTGTTGCAAAGACGGCTAATCCACTTGCTTTAGTGACTACCACACAACATGTTCAAGATCATCACTATCGTGCTCCTAAGCCATACTCCACTACATCATCTTCACCACGATCTTCCACATCATCTAAGTCTTCATCATCCACAAAATCTCGAGGTAAAGTGCCAAGAGCACCATCACCACCATCTGAGTCCTCATCTGAAGAAGATAGTGATGAAGATCAAGCTCAAAAGAACCGAGAGATGAAACAACAAATTGCTTTCATAATGAAGACTTACAAGAAAATCTACAAACCCACCAACAACAATCTTCGTACATCATCTAACACAAAGAACCGATATGTTGAGAGTCCTCCAAGGTATGACACACGTCGACGTGGTGAAAGTCCTTCTATGTATGATCGACATAATCCAACACATGTTGAGGGTTCTGCAAGGTATGATCGACAAACTGCCAAGTATGATACTCAGAGGATTGCTGCTGCTACCGGGAATAGGGAAACTATTGGAAGTCAAGTGGTTCAGCAGAGTGGGATTCAATGTTTTAATTGCCAAGGTTATGGGCATATGGCAAAGGAATGCAGTAAGCCGAAAAGGGTTAGAGACTCCAGCTATCACAAGGAAAAGATGCTGCTATGCAAGAAAATGGAAGCAGGGGTTAAAATGTCAGCTGAGGAAGGAGAAATGCTTGATGATACTGATGATGAAGATTCTGATCAAGAGCTCGATGCACATTACTCGTACATGGCAAAGGTTGAAGAAGTTCTCAAAGTCACTGAAGATGACAATGGCCCTATCTTTGACACTGAGCCAATCGATAAGGTACACACTACTGATGAATATAATGTGTTTGGTGATAATCCTGAGCATAGTGATCTACCTAATGCCATTAATGACACGTGTATGATGGAAACGGTTGATAGCAATACCACACCCGACTCATCAGACATGTGCAATAATGAGTCTGAGGATGATCAACATGCAAATGAATATGATGAAGAGGAACGTATTGCGCTTGCTAATTTAATTGCTACTTTACAAAAAGATGTCACTGAAAATAAAAAGAGTCACAAGCAATTAAAGAAGGCAAATGCTATGCTCACTCAAAGTTTTGAAGAATGCAAAGCTGCTCTTATCAAATCTACTGAGATGACTGAAAGCTATAGAGATGAGCTCCTTCAGAAAACCAAAGAGCTTGAGGGGTACAAGGGAAGTGCGTTAAAAAGTCAAAAGGACGATTTTGAAAACAAATATAATACAACTCTTGAGTTATTATCAAAAGAGAAGCGTCAATATAATGTTTTCTTAATGGATGAACGCCAAAAAACGTACCTTGCAAACACCAAAGTTAATGAACTTGAACAAAAGCTCTCTATGACCACTACTAATTCTGCTAAAAGTCTTGAGGATAAGAAACAAGAGGTAGATGCGTTAAAACAAGACTTCAAAAGTAGATATGATAAAGAAACTGAAAAAGTAACGAAACTAGAAGCACAAGTCGAATTTTTGAAGAAAGTTGTTTATAAAACGCATGATTCTATTCAATCCGAAAGAATGCTGGCACCCCCTTCCATGTTTAAGGGTCAAGCCAGCTTTGCAAGTCCTGAGTACCTTGCCAAAGCTCAAGATGCGAACCCGTGTCTTTATCTAGATGAGACTAAAAGGACCAATCTTGATTGCACGCCTGTTAGTGCCGATAGTGAAGAGACTGCCCTTTGGGATGATGATAGTCAACCTCTTGTCAATAAGGAGTTTGTAAAACCATATAATTATGCTTATGAGAATAGTCTCTATGGTCTTTTCAATAAACAAACTCAGAAAACTCGTGAGGAAGTGTTTCTAGAATGCAAACAAAAGAGAATTCAATGGAAGAAAGCATTTGCCACTAAGAAATCTAATGTTTACAAATACATAAACTACCTCCCTCTAGATGAATCTAAAATCAAGAGTAGGAAAACATTAGGTATTCTTAAACATCACATAGATAATGTTAAATCTATTGTTGAAAGAGACTGGGCAAAACGTGAAAATGCTGAGTGGACACGTCCGATTCCTCAAGATATTACCTTGCTTGTCAAGAACTCTTAATTCCAAACACGGCGTTGATTAAAGAAACTGTTCTTCAACTTGAGGAGTTCATTCGGACTGAAATGTATGATGATTTAAAATATGTTGAGTCTCTTGAGAAACACATTGATTATCTTCAAATGGAGAAGTCTGATTTCTCAGATGAATATGATTTACTCTTGCAAGAATGCGTTTCTAAAGATGTTATGTGTTCTTATTTTACATCTTGTGCTGATATTGATGAATATTCTGAAGTTGCATGCCAATATCTTGATAAGATCAAAGAATGTGAACGTCTTGAAATTGAGCTTTCGAAACGTAAATAAAATGTTGACAAAAAGGCTTTTGAGTTTGATGAGACTGCTTTTATACATAGTCTCATCGTCCAATTTGGGCTTAAAATGCATTAAATATCATCAAAATACCCAAATATATGCTTGTGTTTGTTGCTTGTGTATTTTAGGTACGGATATTGAGAAAATGACAAAAATCACAAGAATCACGCAAAAACGAACACGGGAAACGAAGCCGCACGATGAACCAAGCCCTAATGAAGAATTTTCCAAAGAAAACCCTTGAAGATTTGAAGAATATTGAAGATTGGTCCTCCAAGTTTGAAGAATTGACACTTTATACCCTTGTATCTTCATAATTACAAGTTTGGTCCCTAAAGTTTGTCAAAATTACAAAAAGGACCCTTAACTTTGAAGAATTGGCAAATTTAGTCCCTCAACAAATCAAAATTGTCAAATATGGTCCTCCAAGAAGTCAACCAACAAGTCAAAGCCTTGAAGTTTGAAGACTTTACATGATAAGCCCTTGGAAATCACAAGAATTGCCATTTTAGTCCTTATTCATGGTTTAACTAAAACACAAGGACTGAATTTGACAATTGCCAAAAGATTTTACAAAGGAAAGAAAGTTTTGGCTGTGTTAATTTAAAGTGGAAACAATTGGGGATTATAGGGGGCATTCCTGCCAAGACAAACAATTTCCAGCCACCAATCATCATGGGCCACGTCACCCCCACCAGTCCATTTCATCAAAAACAAACCAGTCCACAACTCTTTGACCCTATCACAAAACCTTTGTGAACCCATCACTTTAATTAAACTTATTTAATTACTAAAAGTGGGGGAAACACGAATTTGAAATTAATTTCCCTTAAACATAATCAAAACTACACCTGCTACTCCATAAACCCTAGAACTAACCCAGTCCTAATCACCCTCTTCCCTCACTCAAAACCTAATTAACCTTGGGTAAAAAGATGATTACCCACTCCCCAACACTTCCCCACACCCAGAAAACGACTACACCTTTCCCTGTCCCCTCACAAGGTTCCCCTGACCCCACTCTTGTGCAAGAAAACAAAGGAAGCAGTCATCCAACGGCTCCAACTCATTTCCTTGCTCCCAAAGGACCAATTATACGTCCAAGATTGTCTTCACACAGCTGGCCATCACATGGGCGATTTTGACCAAAGATCACCAAGGGAAAAACTGGGAATTCCTGCATTAGGGTTTAGCTTTGGATATTTTTCGTATTATTTTATTCTAGGACCTAGAATCTTCATTTGAGTAGTATAAAAGGAGGTGCTGGTCTTGTAGCAACCCGTTGTTCCAGTTTTATGTAAAAATTTTCCTTTATGAATTAATGAAAAATTGTTTATCCTACATATGACTGAGAACCATTTTACCTTCTAGTATTCCATGTTTTAAAGTTTGTTTTTCCTGAGTTCACTTTTCTTCAAGTTTGTGTTTTTAATTTTCAAAAAAGTTTTCAAGGTTTTCTGGAGTTGAAATCTCTTGGTGAGATTTGTTTCAAAGTTTGATTCATTTGGATTAATCAGTGTGTTACGTGTTTTAAACAAGGTTTGAAAGATTTTTAAGAAAGTTTTTAAGAAAGTAAAAAGAGAAAAACAGATTGGATATATTTGTGCTTTTCTTTCTATTTTTTTTCTTAGCAGGGTGTTGATATTTGTTGATTAAGTTCTGCATAGACCCGGGTCTATAAGGAGGTGACTTGGCAGTCACAAAGGGACCTGGATGTGGGTCCCTTGAGGTAGAAAAATCTCTTCCTTTTTCATTTTTCAGTTAGTTTGGAGTTTTATGTGAATCTGCATGAAATAGGTTATTTGTTTGTTTTAGCTGTTGAACTTTGCTTATTTGTTGGTTTCATGCATGTTTAGAGTGATTAAAATCAGTATGGATTAGTTTGGTGAAGTCTTTGTTTGAAAAATTGTTGATTTAAATTTTTAAGGGGTGTTTGGATCTGCTATTTTAGTAATAATCTTGAAAGAATCTTGTGTTTAAAACCTGCTTAAATACACTTCCTAGGTAGTATTTAGGTTGTATGCTAGTTAGCTTTAAGTTTGGCAAGGTTTTGAGCACATTTGTAAGTTAAAGATATTGAAAAATAGCATGAAAACCAGTAACTTCTTTTATGACTGATTTTGTGTTGATTTTGCCTTCAAAAATTGATAATCTGGTAGAGTAGAGTTGTTTTAGGATTGTTGACTGATTGTATGTTGATTGGTTGAATTGTGTGCAAGTAATCTGAGCCTGAAATTCACAAGTGTGCATGTAATCTAGCTATCTTACCACCAGACCTATCATTTTTTTTATCAGCAAGTTAAAAATGCCTTTGTGTGCTTTGATTGTGTAATTTGGTGTTAGAAACTGCTTAAATTTTACTTGTCTTGACTCCCTATACTCCCAAGAGTATAGGGGTGCCCTGTTTGTTCCAAGAAACAACACCAAAACAAGCACAACCAAGCCCTCTTGGTCTACTTTACAAGTGAAAAAAAATCTCACTTGTTCATCAGAAACAAGCCTTGTCTGGGCATATTTGAGCTTCTATTTGATCTAATCTTGGTCAATTTAGGTTTGTGATTGTGTTTTTGTAGCTTATAAGTGTTACTGATTAAGTGTTAAAAAGAAAAGAAAAAAGAAAATTTTTGTAAAAACTTCACCCTGCCTGGACTCGAACCCCCGACCTGCAGCTCAGGAGTGAGGGGTTCTACCAGTGATCTAGATGAGTTTTTACATTCAAGTTTCATTTCATTAGTTATTTAAACAAGTTTTGGTTTTGGCTTATTAAAATAAGCCGTAGCTTATTTAGGTTTTTCCAGCTTATTTATTAAGCTTGGTTAGTAGCTAGCATTTTTCCTAGGGTTTAATTAAGGTTTAGGATTTTTCTGTTTAAAAATATTATTTTTCTCTTTATTTAATTAATTATTAGGATTATTTTTAGTTTCATTTTTAGAAAGTAATTAAAAAATAGTAAACAGTAATTAAAAAATCCAAAAAAATAGTTTTTAAGTTTTAATTTATATTTTTGAGGTTTACATTCAAAAAAGTTTTCAAAAACTTTAATTTTTAATTTTATTTGATTTTAGGTTTTTTATTGAACTTTAAAAATTAATATAAAATTAACTAAAAGGTTTTAGGAACTTTAATTTGCATTTTCTTCTTAGTTAGATTATTTAGAATTTTTGAGAATTTTTTAGAATTTATTTGAGAACTTTTTATTTTTTTGGATTATTTTAATATTATTTTATTAAAAAAAAATTCAAAGTTTTATTTTTAACTTTTTTTCATTTTTCCTAGATTCTAGACATTAAATTAGGAACTTTTTCACTTTCCAATTAATTTTTAGGCTTTTTAATTAATTTTTAGAATTAATTTAAGATTTAATAGATTTTAATAGTTTTTAAGTGTTTAAAAATAGTTTAATTTGGTTTTAAAATTTTTAAAAGTATTTTTTAGCTTAATTAGGTCATTTTTGAGGTTTACAAACTATTAAATCTTGTTTAGGGCTTTTTAATATTTAAAAGTGATTTTTAGGGCTTTAATTAGCATTAAAAAGTCATTATTAAATTAATTAAAAGGTTTTAGCGAGTTTGGATTTTTTGTAAACTCTTAGAATATTATTTGGGATTTTTAGAAATTTTTAGGAATTTTTAGGTTAAAATTTTAATTTTGGCACTATTTACGGTTTTACGTTTACGCCTTTTTCGTCGTAGTTTAATTCATTTTCGTAACCGTCTTTCTCTTCTAATCCCATTTCTTTCTCAATCAATATAATCACAAACAAAAAAATCAACTCTCAACACAACGCACTAGCCTCCTCGAGAACGAACTCACCTAGGGTCATTCACACACGGTTTTCCTAAATCGTCGTGCTCACTTGCCCTATTTTATTGCCTTCTTTTCCTAAAGGGGTAATTTTATTCAACATCATTTTGGTGCCGCTGCCGGGGAGGCGTGTTGTGTTTTGATTGAACCATTGTTTTTTATATTAGCCATAATAGTATTTGTATTAATAGCACTCTATTAATACGTATTATCGTTTTTCGGTTTTTGTGTGAATATTATTACTATATTGTATACGTAGAACAATAAATTCACAAGTACTCCAAATACGTGAGCAATCACAACCTTGATTCGGGATTTCATCACTCGATCATTGTATTCGAATCTCAAACCAAAGAAAAAGGCAAAAATAGATAAATACTTTCGTGAAGCTTGATTTTGATAATACAAACTATAAGGTGGGTATAAGGCGGTTGTATTTCACGACCTAAAGGAAAAAGGCTCTTAAGTGCTTCGCGCCTCCTCGTTTCCTCCGCTTGCTTGTGCGTATTTGATTTTGAGAGTGAATCAAGGGTTTTGCCGCCCAAAGTATTATTACGTATCATATATATTTTCTTGGTTTCTATTGATTAAACCCTCTTGAACGATTTGGTGTTCCACCATCGTTCTAAAGTCATCGAAGGCGTTCACTTCACGTGATCGTTTTCATTCCTTGAGGCTTCTTTAATCGAGAGATTTGATTAAGGAGGAGATTTGTAGATTTTGGTCTACTTAATACATTCCAAAAATCCAAAAATTAAAAACAATCAAAAACCACATAAAAAATTTAAAAAGTAAAAACACCAAAAAGAATCTTCTTTGCTCGCCTTCTCGTTGTACGTGACGTTTATGCAAACTCGCTCTAAAGCAAGACGTGCTCGTAAACGAAGAAACAAATCACTCACTCCTACTAGTGAGGACTCTCCTATTGACGAACCCATTGTAGTGAAAGAAGCACCCATGGCTAATCGAACTATGATGGAGTTGCTTCAAGCACCCACCGAGGGTTATGGAGAAGCGATTGTGATTCCCGCTATCCTTGCGGAGAATTTTGAGGTTAAGACGGGTTTGTTGTCCATGATTCAAAACAACAAGTTTCGAGGGGACGAAAAGGACAACCCTCATAACCACATTCGCCAATTTAATCGTCTCACCGCCACGTGCAAGTTTAAGGATGTTTCAAACGACTCGATTAAGATGATGCTTTTTCCGTATTCCTTAGCGTGGCCCGCAAAAATTTGGTTAGAGAAAGAGCCACCCAATTCTATATTGACGTGGAAGGATCTCGTTTCAAAATTCGTGAACCAATTTTTTCCGCCCTCTAAGACTACGCACTTGAAAAACGAGATTTCAAAGTTTTCGCAAGAGTATAATGAGAGTTTTTCAACGGCTTGGAATAGGTTTAAGGAAATGTTGCACGAATGTCCTCATCATGGTTTTTCCGACTTGCATCAAATAGACACGTTTTACAATGGCTTGAACGATCATGAGCGTGATTATCTTAATGCCGCCGCGGGTGGTAATTTCTTGTGTAAAACGGTCGAGGAAGCATTGTTAATCATTGAGAATAGGTCTAAGGTGTACAGTCCTCGTAGCACATCGAGTGTTGGTAAGGCTTCGTCTTCATCTTCACCTAGTTTGTCACACACCGTTGATGCTTGCCAAGTCGAGGCTAATTTGGAAAACAAAATTTTTGATATAGTGAAAGGCTTGTTAGTTGAGTTTAAAGTTGGTGAACAACCCGCTCCCGCTACGATTAAAGCGGTTGAGGTTTCTTGTATGTATTGTGGTGGAGCTCACGATTATTCCGAGTGCATTACCAACGGTGGTAACACTTCGAGTGCCTTCGCGGCCGCGGGAACTTATAACCAAAACGGTCAAGTTCCTCGCACTAATCAATTGACTCCACCGGTTTTTCACCAAATCAAAATGCTAACAATTATCGAAACAATCAAGTTGGTTACCAAAGCAATCAAAGGAACAATTATAAGGGTAATAACAACTATGGGAATCAAGGAAGTAGTAGTAGCCAATTGCAAAATCAAAATCAAAACCGTAATTTTCAAAACACGAGTCAAGGTCTTCAAAATAATAAAGAACTTCCAATGGACTTTTTGAATTACGCTACTTCAAATGATAAGATTTTGGAAAACATTCAAGAGCAAATGGCTACTCAAGCTAGGGACACGGCTAAGAACGCAAAGGAGTTAGCTAATTTTATTAAGGAAAATCTAGCCATGAGAAATGAATTGAAAAATGATTTTGCTAACCAAATTCGAGGTCAAAACAACAAGATAGAGCAAAGTCATGCTAGGCTTGAACAAAGAATTGACCAAAAAGCCGCTAGCCAAGATTTGAAGTTTAATAGTCAAGATGCTAAGCTTAATGCAATTTTAGAAGCCGTCATGGGGAACAAAGCCTCTACTTCGGGTAGTTTGCCTAGTAACACCGTTTCAAACCCGAAGGGAGAGATGAAAGTGATTACCACACGAAGTGGTAAGACACTTAAGGAACCGACTCCTCAACCAATTGCTCCTACGGTGGAGGAAATTGAGGAAGAACCCGAGGTGGTGGTCGAAGAGGAGCATATTTCAATCCCACAAAGTACCGCTCATGCCACACCTACGGTTGACCCATCACCCATATTGGAACCCGAGATTCCAAAGGCTATGCCTATGCCCCAACCCACACCACCCTTGCCTTACCCATCGAGACTTAGGAAGGAGAAACGACAAGAGCGCGATAACTATCAATTTGAGCTTTTTATGAAAATGTTTCGTGATTTGCATTTTAATGTGAGTTTCGCCGATGCTTTGGTCATGATGCCTCGATTTGCCGCTAACTTTAAGAGTATGTTGAACAACAAGGAGAAAGTACACCAAATGTCTAGTTGTTCGTCGGTTTATCTTAATCGCATACCTCAAAAAGTCGGTGATCCCGGTAAATTTTTGATCCCTTGTGCCATTCAAGATATGGAAGAATGCTTCGCCTTGGCCGATCTTGGTGCTAGCATTAACTTGATGCCACTTGCAATCTTCAAGTCGCTCAATCTTCCTAATCTTACTCCTTCACGAATGTCTATTGAGTTGGCCGACCATTCCACGATTCTTGCATGTGGTTTGGCGGAAGACGTTTTTGTGAAAGTGGGGAAGTTCTACTATCCCGTAGACTTTATTGTTGTTGACATCCCCACGGATCCTCAAGTTCCTCTTATTTTAGGTCGTTCGTTTTTAGATACGTCTATGGCTTTAATTGATGTTCATGCTAGAAAGATCACCTTACGTTTCAACGACGAGGAACTTGTTATAAACGCAACTCAAAATTCTCAACTTTCTCATGTTTATTCCGTTGCTACCATAAACCTCGTTGATATGATCGACGTGGTTTGCGAGGAATTTTCACAAGAAGTTTTAGGGTTTGGTGATGAAGAAACTAGTGGCAATCCCACTATGTTAGATCCAATTCTTGATAATTCGACACCAACCTTCACTCCATTTGAAGGTGGTGGTTTTACGTTGGAAGAATTCGATGTTCCACGTACTTGTGACGAAGACCTCGACAACGATGAGGACTTCTCGATTATCAAGGATTTTCTCAACGATTTCCCATTGCCTCCACCCGAGGAGGTTATGAGTATCGAGCCCAAGTCTTCACTTGAGGAACCACCTATCCTTGAGATGAAAGATTTACCTCCTCACCTCGAGTATGTCTATTTGGAGGAGGACGACAAGTTGCCGGTTATTATTGCGAAGGATCTTTCGAATGATGAAAAAACCGCACTTGTCGATGTTCTTAAGGATCACAAAGGGGCGATTGCGTGGAAGTTATCCGACATTAAGGGAATCGATCCCAAATTTTGTACACACAAAATCTTAATGGAGGAGGATTTCAAGCCAACAATCCAAAGTCAAAGGAGGGTGAACCCCAAAATTCACGACGTCATCAAAAAGGAGGTCCTTAAACTCCTTGACGCGGGAATGATTTACCCTATTTCCGATAGCCCTTGGGTGAGTCCTATTCATTGTGTCCCTAAAAAGGGAGGGATGACCGTTGTGCCAAACGATGCCAACGAGTTGATTCCCACTAGACTCGTGACCGGATGGAGAGTGTGCATTGACTATCGAAAGTTGAATGAAGCCACTCGAAAAGACCATTTTCCCTTGCCCTTCATGGACCAAATGTTGGAGCGTCTTGCGGGAAACGATTTCTATTGCTTTTTAGATGGTTTTTCCGGTTACTTCCAAATTCCCATCGATCCTCGTGATCAATAAAAAACTACGTTTACGTGTCCATATGGAACGTTTGCCTATCGTAGAATGCCATTCGGACTTTGTAATGCACCGGGAACTTTTCAACGATGCATGATGGCTATTTTTCATGATATGATCGAGAAGACGATGGAAGTCTTTATGGATGACTTTTCCGTGTTTGGTGATTCCTTTACTTCGTGTTTGTCGAACCTTGAGAGAATGTTAAAACGTTGTGAGGAAACCAACCTTGTGCTCAATTGGGAAAAGTGTCATTTTATGGTTAAGAGTGGAATCGTCTTAGGGCACAAGGTCTCGAAAGCGGGGATTAAGGTAGATCAAGCTAAGGTAGACGTCATCGCCAAATTACCTCATCCCAAAACCGTCAAGGGAGTTAGGAGTTTCCTAGGCCACGCGGGCTTTTATCGACGATTCATCAAGGATTTCTTGAAGATTTCTCGACCTATTACACATCTTCTTGAAAAAGAAGCACGTTTTGTCTTTGACGAAGATTGTGTACGAGCCTTTGAGATCCTTAAGAGGAAACTTACCGAAGCTCCCATTCTTGTTGCTCCCAATTGGAACCTCCCCTTTGAGCTAATGTGTGATGCTAGCGATTACGCTATAGGGGCCGTTTTGGGGCAACGTCATGATAAGCACTTCTTGCCTATTCACTATGCTAGCAAGACGATGACCGAGGCTCAACTTAAATACACTACAACGGAAAAGGAGTTCCTTGCCGTGGTGTATGCATTTCAGAAATTCCGACCTTATCTCGTCTTGACGAAATGCATAGTGTATATGGACCATTCGGCTATCAAGTATCTCATGGCAAAGCAAGATGCTAAGCCGAGATTACTTCGTTGGATTCTCCTCCTTCAAGAATTTGATCACACCATCGTTGACAAAAAAGGAGCCGAGAATCTAGCGGCCGATCATCTCTCTCGTTTGGAAGATCCTCACCAAAGTGTTTACGAGCCTAAGGAAATCACCGAAACATTTCCGCTCGAGACACTTGGTGTAGTGAATTCCAAACTTGATTCTTCTACCCCATGGTTTGCGGATTTTGCAAATTACCATGCGGGTAACTTCATCATTAAGGGTATGACAACTCAAGAAAAACGAAAATTCTTTCGTGATGTCAAGTTCTATTTTTGGAACGACCCTTACTTGTTTCGAACTTGTGCGGATCAAATCATCCGACGTTGTGTATTTGGCACCGAAGCTTCTAACATCCTTAGAGCTTGCCATGAGGGACCCACGGGTGGTCACCACGGTGCTAATCTCACGGCTAAAAAGGTGTTTGATGCCGGCTTCTTTTGGCCTACTATTTACCGAGATGCACAAGATCTTGTGAAGTCTTGTGATTCATGCCAACGACAAGGAAAAACCTCACAAAAAGATGAAATGCCACAAAATATCATTCAAGTATGTGAGATCTTTAACGTTTGGGGCATAGACTTTATGGGGCCGTTCCCATCATCTCGTGGTAATAAGTATATTCTCGTTGCGGTTGACTACCTTTCTAAGTGGGTGGAGGCGAAGGCCTTGCCCACTAATGATGCTCGTGTGGTAGTTAAGTTCTTGAAAAGTTTGTTTGCTAGGTTTGGAACCCCTCGTGCTATCATAAGCGATCGTGGAACCCATTTTTGTAATGACCAATTCGAAAAGGGTTCTAAGGAAATATGGGGTTACACATCGTCTTTCTACGGCTAAACGAGTGGGCAAGTCGAGGTTTCAAACCGAGCATTGAAGAGGATCTTGGAGAGATCCGTGGGGGAAAACCGACAATCTTGGTCGGATAAGTTGGACGATGCTTTATGGGCCTTTAGGACCGCTCATAAGACGCCCATTGGGTGCACTCCCTATAAGCTTGTGTATGGAAAGAATTGTCATTTGCCTATCGAGTTAGAACACAAGGCTTATTGGGCCCTAAAGCATTGTAATGATGATATGGAGACCGCGGGAAAACACCGGAAAATGCAATTAAATGAATTGGATGAATTAAGGGATATTGCTTATGAAAATTCATTGATTTATAAAGAGAAAACTAAAAAGTTGCATGATTCAAAAATTAAAAACCGGGTTTTTAACATTGGGGATCAAGTTTTACTTTTTAATTCAAGATTGAAAATATTTTCCGGTAAATTGAAATCCCGTTGGTCCGGTCCATTCACCGTGACTCAAGTGTTTCCGTATGGGACCATCGAGCTAGCTCAAGATGATGGTCCTAACTTCAAGGTGAATGGACATAGATTGAAGCACTACTTCGGTGGGGAAGTTCCATCTTTGAACTACCTCGACCAAGTCACCTTCCCCAATGATAATTAGTATTGAGGGGATCGAGTCGAGCTCATGACTCGGTAATCAAAAACGAGGTGCCTCGTGGGGGAGTCCCATGCTTATCCTATGTACATATTATCGCTTTCTTAGTCTAATGTAGCTTACGTGTGGGGATTTGTGCCCTTCCAACCTTTGTTCCGTGGTTGTTTGTGAATTGTGGTTTTTAGATCATGATCTTCACGATTGGAGCCTCTCGTGTTCGTTTTATGGAAGCACTCGATCGTTTGCTATTAGAGACATTTCTCAATATCCATGATATATCCTTTGATGTTCTAACCTTAGGTTTTTAGCACACTTCATAAACGGCTATTAATTTAATGGTTACACCCTTTCCATGCTAGATTAGGCATTCGACTACGTCTCTAGTATGGGGGTGTTAGCACCCCTAGACTCGAAACATTGAGGACAATGTTTAACTTTAGTATGGGGGGTGAATAGATACTTGCCTTGCCAAACCTTCACGCTTTCCAAAGTTTATCGTTTTGTTTATCGTTTTGTTGCAAAATAAGGCTAAAAATGGCCAAATTTTAAATTTTTCTCTCGTTTTATAAGTGTTTGAAGACACGAATGTAGATTTTCCGATGGCGAGAATAAGAGTAATTTTTGACTCGACCGTGCGTGTTGAGCACTTAGCTTTGATTCCTTAACTACACATTAGGCTAAGTCTCTTAAATGAGGACGAGAAATGATAGAGTTAATTATAAGTTACTATGCTAAACGTAGAGTACTCGTATTCTTTCAAAAACTCATGTGTTCTCGTTGTTTGCTTATTCTCCCTTCGCATGTAAATATTTTTTGCTTAATAAATATTGACTTAGCGGTTTAGTTAGGAATGTTGGGTTTCTAGTCTTTTCTAGTAGCTTCCGTGTAATTAAATTGGGAAGACATTAAGATATCGCCAGCGTCACGGTTTTGAAGTATTGGCACCCGAATAATCGAAAGCTTCACCTAATAATAAGATTTCAAGTGCTCACCTAAATCTAGCAAACAATTTGAAGCCCCACAAGGCCTAAAATCTATGCAAAAATTGAAAGTGAATCAAGCCTTAATCTTCGAAGCTTTAAAGATCCAAAATTCGCTTTAGCGTGAGGATATACGTCTTTGGCTAATAAAACCACCGATGAGGCGGATAATAAAAGGCAAGGCAAGACCGAAGTCATAATAAAAGCTTCATGGCGAAGTTGAATAAAATATGGAGGTAAACCAAAGATAATAAGGTCCTTCCGTTAGGGGGCGTATAAAAGTCTTGGTAATAAGTCTCATGTTCAAAACTGTTATAAAACCGTGTTTATCGATTCTTCTTGTCAACTTAATTTTTTAACATCGTTGTCTATTAGGAGGGGTTATTGATTTGATGGTCTTAGTTACACCGTTAGGACTCTATTTTTAGACCTAAATCTCTATTATCGCATAAGTCAAACAATGTATCCTCGTGAAACATTCAAGACAAAATAAAATATAAGAGATACAACTTAGGAATAATGGGAGGATAAGTACGTGATTAGGGCATATGAGTAGTGTTAGCATTACTAACTTATAATGACAATGATCTCGTTGCACGCTTAGCATGGAATTGGAGTGAAAATCGAGGACGATGAAATTATTTCTAACGAAGCATTCACGTGTTCTTATTCTATGAACCTAAACGTCCCATTTTACGATGAAAATCATACATTATGTCTAAAACAGTAGTAGTAGTAATAGTAGTAGTATAGCTAGTTTATCATTCAATAAAGTGAATAAAATGAATTTTGGAGATGCTACGATACTTTATTCTAGCATTGCGTGAGGGCACGGCAATGGTTTAGTATGGGGGAGTGATGAGACTGCTTTTATACATAGTCTCATCGTCCAATTTGGACTTAAAATGCATTAAATATCATCAAAATACCCAAATATATGCTTGTGTTTGTTGCTTGTGTATTTTAGGTACGGATATTGAGAAAATGACAAAAATCACAAGAATCACGCAAAAACGAACACGGGAAACGAAGCCGCACGATGAACCAAGCCCTAATGAAGAATTTTCCAAAGAAAACCCTTGAAGATTTGAAGAATATTGAAGATTGGTCCTCCAAGTTTGAAGAATTGACACTTTATACCCTTGTATCTTCATAATTACAAGTTTGGTCCCTAAAGTTTGTCAAAATTACAAAAAGGACCCTTAACTTTGAAGAATTGGCAAATTTAGTCCCTCAACAAATCTAAATTGTCAAATATGGTCCTCCAAGAAGTCAACCAACATGTCAAAGCCTTGAAGTTTGAAGACTTTACATGATAAGCCCTTGGAAATCACAAGAATTGCCACTTTAGTCCTTATTCATGGTTTAACTAAAACACAAGGACTGAATTTGACAATTGCCAAAAGATTTTACAAAGGAAAGAAAGTTTTGGTTGTGTTAATTTAAAGTGGAAACAATTGGGGATTATAGGGGGCATTCCTGCCAAGACAAACAATTTCCAGCCACCAATCATCATGGGCCACGTCACCCCCACTAGTCCATTTCATCAAAAACAAACCAGTCCACAACTCTTTGACCCTATCACAAAACCTTTGTGAACCCATCACTTTAATTAAACTTATTTAATTACTAAAAGTGGGGGAAACACGAATTTGAAATTAATTTCCCTTAAACATAATCAAAACTACACCTGCTACTCCATAAACCCTAGAACTAACCCAGTCCTAATCACCTTCTTCCCTCACTCAAAACCTAATTAACCTTGGGTAAAAAGATGATTACCCAGTCCCCAACACTTCCCCACACCCAGAAAACGACTACACCTTTCCCTGTCCCCTCACAAGGTTCCCCTGACCCCACTCTTGTGCAAGAAAACAAAGGAAGCAGTCATCCAACGGCTCCAACTCATTTCCTTGCTCCCAAAGGACTAAATATACGTCCAAGATTGTCTTCACACAGCTGGCCATCACATGGGCGATTTTGACCAAAGATCACCAAGGGCAAAACTGGG
Source organism: Glebionis coronaria (assembly GCA_025667525.1). NCBI lineage: Eukaryota > Viridiplantae > Streptophyta > Magnoliopsida > Asterales > Asteraceae > Glebionis > Glebionis coronaria. The sequence continues at coordinate 286,516 of JANFOE010000526.1, forward strand.
AATTCCTGCATTAGGGTTTAGCTTTGGATATTTTTCGTATTATTTTATTCTAGGACCTAGAATCTTCATTTGAGTAGTATAAAAGGAGGTGCTGGTCTTGTAGCAACCCGTTGTTCCAGTTTTATGTAAAATTTTTCCTTTATGAATTAATGAAAAATTGTTTATCCTACATATGACTGAGAACCATTTTACCTTCTAGTATTCCATGTTTTAAAGTTTGTTTTTCCTGAGTTCACTTTTCTTCAAGTTTGTGTTTTTAATTTTCAAAAAAGTTTTCAAGGTTTTCTGGAGTTGAAATCTCTTGGTGAGATTTGTTTCAAAGTTTGATTCATTTGGATTAATCAGTGTGTTACGTGTTTTAAACAAGGTTTGAAAGATTTTTAAGAAAGTTTTTAAGAAAGTAAAAAGAGAAAAACAGATTGGATATATTTGTGCTTTTCTTTCCATTTTTTTTCTTAGCAGGGTGTTGATATTTGTTGATTAAGTTCTGTATAGACCCGGGTCTATAAGGAGGTGACTTGGCAGTCACAAAGGGACCTGGATGTGGGTCCCTTGAGGTAGAAAAATCTCTTCCTTTTTCATTTTTCAGTTAGTTTGGAGTTTTATGTGAATCTGCATGAAATAGGTTATTTGTTTGTTTTAGCTGTTGAACTTTGCTTATTTGTTGGTTTCATGCATGTTTAGAGTGATTAAAATCAGTATGGATTAGTTTGGTGAAGTCTTTGTTTGAAAAATTGTTGATTTAAATTTTTAAGGGGTGTTTGGATCTGCTATTTTAGTAATAATCTTGAAAGAATCTTGTGTTTAAAACCTGCTTAAATACACTTCCTAGGTAGTATTTAGGTTGTATGCTAGTTAGCTTTAAGTTTGGCAAGGTTTTGAGCACATTTGCAAGTTAAAGATATTGAAAAATAGCATGAAAACCAGTAACTTCTTTTATGACTGATTTTGTGTTGATTTTGCCTTCAAAAATTGATAATCTGGTAGAGTAGAGTTGTTTTAGGATTGTTGACTGATTGTATGTTGATTGGTTGAATTGTGTGCAAGTAATCTGAGCCTGAAACTCACAAGTGCGCATGTAATCTAGCTATCTTACCACCAGACCTATCATTTTTTTTATCAGCAACTTAAAAATGCCTTTGTGTGCTTTGATTGTGTAATTTGGTGTTAGAAACTGCTTGAATTTTACTTGTCTTGACTCCCTATACTCCCAAGAGTATAGGGGTGCCCTGTTTGTTCCAAGAAACAACACCAAAACAAGCACAACCAAGCCCTCTTGGTCTACTTTACAAGTGAAAAAAAATCTCACTTGTTCATCAGAAACAAGCCTTGTCTGGGCATATTTGAGCTTCTATTTGATCTAATCTTGGTCAATTTAGGTTTGTGATTGTGTTTTTGTAGCTTATAAGTGTTACTGATTAAGTGTTAAAAAGAAAAAAAAAAGAAAATTTTTGTAAAAACTTCACCCTGCCTGGACTCGAACCCCAGACCTGCAGCTCAGGAGTGAGGGGTCTACCAGTGATCTAGATGAGTTTTTACATTCAAGTTTCATTTCATTAGTTATTTAAACAAGTTTTGGTTTTGGCTTATTAAAATAAGCCGTAGCTTATTTAGGTTTTTCCAGCTTATTTATTAAGCTTGGTTAGTAGCTAGCATTTTTCCTAGGGTTTAATTAAGGTTTAGGATTTTTCTGTTTAAAAATATTATTTTTCTCTTTATTTAATTAATTATTAGGATTATTTTTAGTTTCATTTTTAGAAAGTAATTAAAAAATAGTAAACACTAATTAAAAAATCCAAAAAAATAGTTTTTAAGTTTTAATTTATATTTTTGAGGTTTACATTCAAAAAAGTTTTCAAAAACTTTAATTTTTAATTTTATTTGATTTTAGGTTTTTTAATGAACTTTAAAAATTAATATAAAATTAACTAAAAGGTTTTAGGAACTTTAATTTGCATTTTCTTCTTAGTTAGATTATTTAGAATTTTTGAGAATTTTTTAGAATTTATTTGAGAACTTTTTATTTTTTTGGATTATTTTAATATTATTTTATTAAAAAAAAATTCAAAGTTTTATTTTTAACTTTTTTTCATTTTTCCTAGATTCTAGACATTAAATTAGGAACTTTTTCACTTTCCAATTAATTTTTAGGCTTTTTAATTAATTTTTAGAATTAATTTAAGATTTAATAGATTTTAATAGTTTTTAAGTGTTTAAAAATAGTTTAATTTGGTTTTAAAATTTTTAAAAATAGTTTTTAGCTTAATTAGGTCATTTTTGAGGTTTACAAACTATTAAATCTTGTTTAGGGCTTTTTAATATTTAAAAGTGATTTTTAGGGCTTTAATTAGCATTAAAAAGTCATTATTAAATTAATTAAAAGGTTTTAGCGAGTTTGGATTTTTTGTAAACTCTTAGAATATTATTTGGGATTTTTAGTAATTTTTAGGAATTTTTAGGTTAAAATTTTAATTTTGGCACTATTTACGGTTTTACGTTTACGCCTTTTTCGTCGTAGTTTAATTCATTTTCGTAACCGTCTTTCTCTTCTAATCCCATTTCTTTCTCAATCAATATAATCACAAACAAAAAAATCAACTCTCAACACAACGCACTAGCCTCCTCGAGAACGAACTCACCTAGGGTCATTCACACACGGTTTTCCTAAATCGTCGTGCTCACTTGCCCTATTTTATTGCCTTCTTTTCCTAAAGGGGTAATTTTATTCAACATCAGAGTTACTTCAACACAAAACTGATTTCCTTCAAAAACATTGTCATTCACTTGAACTTGCTTTGCAAAAAGACGTTGGTCGTTTTCCACATGATAATAAATTGCAAGAAAAACTTTCCCAAACATTTCGAGAAATAAATGAACAAAATTTGGAAATTAAAGGGTTGAAAGCTCAATTACAAGACAGGGACAGAGCGATAGCAGAGTTGCAGAAACTCGTTGCTAAAATGGGTGGGAAAATCGTGGAACCTAGCATTAAGAAACCTGTTGTTAGACAACCCAATGCCTCTAAAGTAAATAGATCATCTATCTTGGGAAAACCATCTGCTTTATCAAATTCCTCGTTTGCAAAACCTGTGTTTGCCCCCAAGATGGATGGAAAGGAAAGGTTACCACAGAATCAACCCATAAGGAATCCTATAGCACCAAGCGTTAAGCACAATAATGTGATTAAACTAGGGATGTATAGAATGTCCACTAAGTCCACAAACACAGATACTCACTCGCCTCAGACTTCTAGAAACACTAATATTCGTGTGTCTTCTACTACAGGAATAGTCTCCACTACTAGTGTTAGCCGGCCTCAGCTTTAGAGAACTCAAGTGAATGATAAGGTCTGGAAACACAAGAATCAAGGGAAGATGAAGCAAGTAGAAGAACACCCTAGGAATTTGAATGTTTTTAAGAATAAAAAGTCTGTTATCGCATGTAATGACGATTTGAATGTTGTGAATGATTTCAATGCTATGAATGTGAAATTTGTTTGTGTCAATGTGGTAAGTGTGCTAATGCTAATCATTCCATGTGTGCTAGGAATAAAGTCAAAGACGTAAATACTAGAACTAAGAAGCAAGTTGCAATGCCTATTAGAGCTAGTCAACCCAAACGCAAGATGAACCATTCTGGTGCCACCCCCACTAAGAAAAGTAATGCATCAGACTCCACCACTAAGAACCCTAGAAGCAAAATTAAGGAATTATATGAGTCTGCTAGTAAGTCTTGGAAATGGTGGTTTGCTAATCAATGTCCTCCCGGATATAAATGGATGCCTAAAATTTGGACAGAAAATGTGACTACGAGTGTTAGTATGCCTTTAAATGTTTCTAAGGACACTAATGATTCTATAATCACAAATACTGTGGAATCCAATTTAGCAAATGCTCCATCGTGTTCTGACTCTTCTGCAGGTGATACAAATAATTCTCTTCATACTGGACTCCGGATGCACGAAGCACATGACGGGGAATCTCAAGCTTCTAATTAACTTAGTGGGGAAGTTCCTGGGTACGGTCCGATTCGGAAATGATCAATTTGCACCGATCCTAGGATATGGAGATTTGGTTCAGGGGAATATCACGATTAAAAGGGTATACTACGTCGAAGGGCTCAATCACAATCTTTTCTCGGTTGGTCAATTCTGTGATGCGGATTTAGAGGTTGCTTTCAGAAAGAAGACATGTTTTGTTCGTGATTATGATGGGAATGACTTACTCACCGGTACACGGTGTACTGATCTTTACACAATTTCACTTCAAGACACAACTTCATCTACTCCAATTTGCTTCATGGCTAAAGCTTCAACGACTCAGGCATGGTTATGGCATCAATGACTTTCTCATCTCAACTTTGATACCATTAACTTGCTTTCCAAGAAAGATATTGTGAGAGGCCTTCCATGTTTGAAATTCATCAAAGATCATCTTTGTTCTTCTTGTGAGCTTTGTAAAGCTAAACGAAGTAGCTTCAAAACAAAGACTACACCAAGCTCAAAAGGACGGTTAGATCTTCTTCATATGGATCTGTGTGGTCCCATGTGTGTTCATAGTATCAATGGAAAGAAATATATTCTGGTAATTGTCGATGATTACTCAAGGTACACATGGACTCACTTCTTGAGGTCCACGGATGAAACACCCGAAGTTCTCATCACCTTTCTTAAACTGATACAACGTGGTCTTCAAGCTCAAGTTAAAGTGGTTCGTACTGACAGAGGTACAAAGTTTTTGAATTCAAATCTGAGAAAGTATTTTGAAGCCGAAGGGATTGAACATGAAACATCTATTGCTCGAACACCCGAACAAAACGGCGTTGTTGAAAGACGAAACCATACTTTGGTTGAACCTGCTCGAACATTATTATCCGCTTCAAAACTTCCACTATATTTTTGGGCCGAAGCCGTGTCAACCGCATGCTACACACAAAACCGATCCTTAATTATCCCAAGACACGAAAAGACACCATATCACATAATTCATGATCGAAAACCTTCACTCAAACACCTTCATGTTTTTGGATGTAATTGTTACATCATTCGAGATGGTGAAAATTTGGATAAGATGAAAGAAAAAGGTGATGCATGTATTCTTGTGGGATATGCAACTCAGTCTAAGGGATATAGAGTGTACAACAAGAGAACAAAATTGATAGTCGAGACTATTCACATCCGATTTGATGAATTACAAGAAATGTCACTTGAACAAAACAGTTTAAGTCCCGATCCACAACGACAAACGACTTCCGTTCACAACCGCACGGAACTCGAAACTAAAGACCACAGCAATGAACCGTCAAGTTCAACGCTGGTTCCAGAAAATGTTCCTAGAGCTGATATGACAGTCGACACGACAATTGAAGAGTTGGAAATGTTATATGGACCAATGTATGATGAATATTTCACGGGGGAGAAACAAGTTGTATCGAAGTCTTCCGCTGTCCCTCATGATATGAATGATGATACCGATCATCGTCAACAAATGTATACAACTTCATCTACTTCAACACGGGTTGCTGCATATTTACCTCCTCAGAATATCACTTCAACAATCGATCCTACAACATCCACAACTACTGTCATGGCTCCAGAGAACACAAATCAAGCAGACAATGCTTTATCTGACGAAGACGAATTTATCAACCCATTCGGTACACCGGTACACGAAACTGGGGAGTCTTATACTCGCCATGTTGATCCGTCAAATATGCATACGTTCTATCAACGACATCCTTCAACACATCATTGGACCCGAGAACATCCTTTGGTTCAGGTAATTGGAAAACCCTTCACAACCCGTTCGTACAAGACGACAACTTCACACCGATGGTGATGTTTGTATGTTCGCACTCGCCGTGAGTTCAGCCGAACCGAAAAACATCAAAGAAGCCATGGCTGATCATGCTTGGATTGAATCGATGACGGATGAACTTCAACAGTTTGAAAGACTTAAAGTCTGGGAACTTGTTGACAGACCATACGATGTAACACCATTAAATCTTCGATGGATCTGAAAAACAAGATGGATGAAGAGAACACGATCATCAAGAATAAATCTAGGCTAGTGGCTAAAGGGTATGGACAGAAAGAGGGTATTGATTTTGAAGAATCATTTGGCACCAGTAGCTCGAATGGAAGCGATCAGGATTTTTCTTGCTTATGCTCCACATAAGGGATTCATCGTCTATAAAATGGACGTAAAGACGGCGTTTCTTAACGGTCCTTTGAAGGAATAAGTCTATGTCACACAGCCGGAAGGATTCGTCAATCCTCATTATCCTGACAAGGTGTATCGTCTCCACAAAGCACTTTATGGACTCAAGCAAGCTCCAAGGGCGTGGTACGACGAGCTCTCGAAATTTCTGGTCTCCAAAGGTTTCTCAAAAAGTTTCATTGATCTAACTTTGTTCACTTATAAATATGGGGATGACATTTTACTTGTGCAGATTTATGTTGATGACATTATTTTCGGGTCTACAAACTCAAAACTTTCAAAATGGTTTGAAAAAGTAATGCACAACAGATTTGAAATGTCTATGATGGGCGAACTAAAATTCTTTCTAGGAATTCAAGTTCACCAATCCCCAAGTGGTATCTTCATTAACCAAGCTAAGTATTGTCAAGAGATAATCAAAAAGCATGGTATGACATCATGTGACCCCGTTGGGACACCATTATCAACCACATCCCTAGATGCTGATTTGGAGGGATTACCCATAGATCAAACGAGATATCGTTCCATGATCGGGTCCCTCATGTACTTAACAGCAAGCAGACCTGATATTCATCATGCTACGTGTTATTGTGCACGATATCAAGCACGACCCACTGAAAAGCACCTCAAGGAGGTTAAACGGATCTTTCGGTACCTTAAGAATACCATTCACATGGGACTCTGGTATCCGAAGGAAATCGGTTTCTTTCTAACGGCCTATTCAGATTCTGAACATGCAGGGTGTCTTGATACACGTAACAGTACTTCTGGTGGTACACAATTTCTAGGACAAGATAAGCTTGTGGGATGGTCTTCCAAGAAGTAGGATTGCACGTCATTGTCATCAGCCGAAGCGGAGTATGTGTCTCTATCTGCGTGTTGTGCTCAAGTTCTTTGGATGAGAACACAACTCACGGATTATGGCTTCCACTTTGATAAAGTACCTATGTACTGTGACTCAAAGTCAGCCATAGCCATCTCCTGTAACCCGGTACAGCATTCCCGCACGAAGCACATCGATGTCAGATATCACTTCATTAAGGAACAAGTTGAAAAGGGTATTGTTGAATTATACTTTGTTGGAACTGATTACCAATTAGCTGACTTGTTTACAAAAGCTCTTTCGAAAGAGAGGTTTGCGTATCTAGTTAGGCAAATTGGTATGAGATGTTTGACTCCAGGAGAACTGGAGGTTCTGGCAAAGAAGCCTGCTTGATTCATCTATCAAACATCTACCTGTAAATATTAATCAAAAAGCAAAATACAAAATTAAAAAATCTTTGATAATCCAAAAATATTCTTCTCGACATGTCTTTCAGTATTGATAATATGGACGTACCTAGAAATGTCGCTCAATAACGACACGGGTGTGTATATAAAGCTCGAATGAAAGTTGTAAATATTCTTCAAAACATGTCATTTCTATTTTTTTTAAAAGGAAATTGTCTATTTTGGACAATATTTCCAAAAACGGGTAGAGCAATCTATCTTGGGTTGAGCTTGTCACAAAACATTCCACGTTTTGAGCTCAACATAATGGCTTGTAATCACTTTCAGATTGCAACCCGGATCTAAATTCACGGGGGAGTGTACGCTTTTGTACTCTTACCCTTAGCAAAAGAAGTTAAATCTTCTTACACTTGAGTGGATTCGTCAAGACATTCAAAGTCTATGAACTCAAGTTTATGCTTTAGAAAAACCTTTTCGTCAAAAAGAATTGATTTTTCAAAAAGCGTTGAACATAATTTTTTCAAGAATTTCTCAATGATATTCAAAATCTTTCAAAAATTGTGTGTTCAACAACTCCTATCCTCAAAAGTTTAATGTGGATCAAATCCTCATAATGACAATTCCATTGGATCAATTTTTGAGGGGGAGCAATTCAACTTCATGCAAAAGATTAACACATCTTTCTCCCGAAGATTTTCAAGACTATCTTTCAAAATATATTTTAATCAAATTTGGTATCTCTAATATCAAAAGATTTTATATATTAGAGATAGGGGGAGAAATGTGATTAAAATATGATCTTATATAAGATTCAAGCACTTTAACTCTTACCTACATGTGCGAAACACTTTCGATTATCGATGCACATGTGAAGGGGGAGCATTTCTGAAACGACAAAACTAGCAAGGTGTTAAATGTTTTTCAAACACTTTGTTAGAATTTAAAGTGGTTTTCATGGTTACGATCAAATACCCACAACATCTTTAGTTCACGACGTTATTGGTGTCAAAAGGGTGGTTAGGTTTAAGTCCTATGATCCAACTAGAACCGGAGGGATCTTCCAAGGGACAATCCAATAGATGATTAGAAGTCCTTAGGAAAGATGGAGTAGAATGTGAACGTAGCTGAATGTCGACTAAGTACTGATGATAGCACTGGAACAATCACAACAAGGTGCTATTAATGATGTCTTGGTAAGCATTGAAGGGGTTGAAGAATGAAAAAGAAATGTAAGGATAAAGGGTGTAAAGAAAGAAGCCCTCCATACAACTTAGGCAGAAACCGGGTCAACACATCATGACGACAACTCATCATGGACCCAGTGATGTGAAGCGCAACCCTTTCCTAGCTACTCAGGCTTCTCTCAAAAGAAGTTTGTTTTATTGTCACGGAGATCAACACGACTTCTATTGACTTTCTCACTCCGAGATAGTTGATATTGAATAGGTGCCATCTGCTCCAGCCTCCGATCACTAAAAGTGCACAAATCGAGTCTAGAGCCAAGAGATCAATCAAACCTCGTTAGGACACACGGATGAAGATAAAGAGAGTCCTACGCTATATCCTTGCGATATTGCTAGAACACTCAGAGTGATACTACTTAGTATTCACAATGATGAGTGGAAATCCTTCCAGTGTTAACATCAAACAGCACTGCGGTAGGTCATATGCAAGATTCTTTATGAATTAAACATATGTAAAACTAAAAAGCAACAGTGGTTTGATTCTGAATTGATTCAAACTCGTTTCAGGTTTCTACGCAATATCTTTATGGTCTTGCCAGAACATTCAGAGTGATATTCATTAATATTCACGGTGACGAATGGAAATCCTTCTAGCGTCAACATCAAACAGCGCTACGGTAGGTGACTTGTGAGATTCTTATGAATCAAACTTATGTCAACTGGAAAGCAACAATGGTAAGATTCTTAATGAATCAAACTTGTTCCAGGAATTTGAATTGACGACTTTAATCAAGCGGATATTTATCCAATTGATTCACTCTTTATGTTCGCAGTCTTGCTTTGAGACGGTCGAGTAAAGAGAACGGCTAGTACATCCGCGAAACCCTGTCAAGGAGATTCTTAATTGAATCTACCTAATCACAAGTACGGTATTTAATATCGTATAACGGTCTTCACCGACCGGAGGTAAAACGCTACCGATTTAGGACGAATGTCAAAGCCATTCAGTCCGTGTCCATGTTTTGTCTCGAGAAGGTGGCGTCACGATGTACTCAGCAAAGTCAAAGATTCAAAACCACATATTCATGCCCAAAGACTTATTCGACAATTAATAGTGTGAGCATGTGGATAAAGACACAAGATCGCAAGATGGCAAAGACAAGTCAAGAATGATTTGAAGATCTCAAGACTAAAAGACAAAGTCGAAAGACAACGACAAAGGATCAAAGATCATAGCATGAAGGAACAAAACTACTGTTACACGTTCAAGGCTCATTTATGACGAGATTCGTAATCTCCTATGATCTCCAAATATCAAAAGGGTATGACCCCACATTAAGGAAGATTGTTAGCCTCAAAATATTGAGTCAAACAAGAATGCTCGGTCATAGGTTATTATTGTAACATTAGTTAGAACGTTATAATAGGTAGTTAATTAGTCGTGGTTTACGGGCTTGGATTTAAACTAATTAAAGTCCAAAAGACAAGCCCGGCCCAATATATAGTCCATTAAAGCCCGCATTTGGGTGGACTATATATACTACCCTCTTAGCATGTTAGGAGGGTTGGTTGTTCATTTTTCTCACTTCTAATCTAATATTCCCAAAGTTAATCCTCTCTCTCTACTTTCTCTCACTACTTTCTCTCTCTAGGAATCCATCTCTTCTTCATCTATTTTCTTTCTTTCTTCCTTGCTTAATCATCACAAAAAATAAGGGACAACAGCTTTTAATTCTTGTCTTTACTTTAATTGTTGAATCTTAATTTTAATCAAGTTTTTATTATTCTCTCATTCTACCTTTCTTGTTTTGCTTAATCTTTGTGCTTATTATCTTATTGTTATGCTTGTTTGATTATTGGTTATGTTTTTATGATTATGATTGTGTTAGCTTATTGATTTGATAGCTTATTGTGTTTTTCTTAAATTTGATTAATTGCTTTTTAGTTAATTTTTATAAAAAGTTGATTTTAAACATTTTTATTAATTAGTGTTTTTAAAAAAGTTTTAAAATTTTAGCTTAATAGCTTTTTCTTAAGTTTGATTTGGTTAAGTTTTTAGTTAAGTGCTTAATTGTGTTTAGCTTAATTGTAGTTTTTAGCTTATTTGATTTTAGTTTTTATCCGGGTTTCGGTAAAATCCTCTTTTTCCGGATAAGGGTTCAAACCTTATTCCGGATAAGTTTCATTTGTGTTATTCCGGATAAGCCTCCTATTGTATATTCCGGATAAAGTGACAGGTTATTCCGGATAAGCAACAAGCAGGGGATTCCGGATAAGCTGCACGATAAAGTATTCCGGATAAGTATCCAGAATTTATTCCGAATAGTGGGATTTCTAGTTATTCTGGATAAGCTCACCAACAGCCGATTCCGGATAAGGGTAGTTTACTTATTCCGAATAAGGGTAACTGCGGGTCATTCCGGATATAGACGAGAACTTGTATTCCGGATAAGGATATAGTGATTTTTCCGGATAAGGATCCGATTTGGGTTCCGGATAAAGAGCTGAAGATTATTCCAGATAAGGGAACTTCGAATAATTCCGGATAAACCGTCTTGCTAATTATTCCGGATAAGCGTCTTTGCTTATTCAGGATAAGCATCTGTAGATTATTTAGGATAAGCTGTTGGGCATTTATTCTGGATAAGTGGATAGAACAGTTATTCCGAATAAGCGACGGGTTGATTATTCCGGATAAGAGTGACAGATTTATTCCGAATAAGCATCTTTGTTAATTCCGGATAAGGGTATAGAAGTTATTCCGGATAAGCAGTACTTAGTTGGGTATTCCGGATAGTGACAGTATTGTGGGATTCCGACTCAGGTTTTGTTTATCCTTTGTTTACTTTTCAAGCATTTAATTTTCTCGCCATTTTTCTTTAAGTCGTTTTAATTGCTTTTCTTTATTTTAAACTTCAAGTTTACATTTTTTATTATTTTGTCAATTTAATTTTTCGTCACGCTTTAATTTTAAGTCATTTAATTATTTTACTTTTAAAAGTTTTAATATTGCACCATTTACTTTTTAATTAGTGTTAGATTTAATTACTGTCATTTACTTTAAAATCTTGCATTTTAATTTTACCACAACGACAAATATTCTTTTCCACCAAAAGACAGCTGAGTCGCACATTAAAGGAGTAATCAATTCGATTAGACATACGACAAAGAACTTTTTAACAGAGTAAAATCGAGTTATTAGCTAGTTTAGACTGACTAAAACTGACCCAAAGATATTGATGGCTGTTTGCATGTTTGACTTCGAATTTGACTACAAAACTTTATGAAATGACTTACACTTATCTATTGAATAAATGTGAACTCTAAACAACAAATCTTAACTACTGATTCTCAGAATTTACTTTGATCCTAACACTAGTTTTAAAATGATATGGAAACTTTTTCAAAGGCTTTTTTGATCAAAAGGTTATGAAAGCAAAAGATACTTATCAAAACTTGTTTGACAACTCAAATGAAACAATTTCCAAGTACAAACTAACACAATAGCACTAAAGTTAACAAAATGACTAACTGATGAATTTGTAAGTTGATTAAGACCAAATAAGCTAGGTAGACTGAATTACAAGCTAAGAGATTATTATCTAACTATCCGAATATAACAGATAAAGCAATCTAACACCAAATCAATCACAATATAGCAGGTAAGCTAAGTATCTAAGAATTGAGCATGGCAAAACTTTTTAGTGGAACAAAAACAAGTAATTTGATGCCTCTTAGCTTGAATCCACCTCTGATGGAATAGTTAGGCGCTGAGCCAACTATGATCAACTCAATCACCAACAATCAAACACCATTAATCATCAAATCATCACTATCATCTAGAACTGATATCCCCTGCTACAATCTGAACTTTTAGCTATGAAAATGAACTAGAAACGTCTGAACTCAGCTACAAGCTTCCAAAACACATCAATAAGCTCTATTGATCTTGTTTGATCAATAGAACTCAATAGTAATAGTAGAAGGTAGAAGAATGTAGAATTGAGAAGTAGATTTGAGTGAAGAGTGAAAATGAAGGTTTATTAATGGTGGATTTTTGTTACAAGCTGTTATAACTAAACTAACTAACTCAAGAGCTTGTCAGACTCTTGAGATTAGTAGCTAACTAGAAAACTAACTGAAAGTTGAGAGAGAAAGTGAAGTGTGTGTAAATTCACACACTAGGTACAATACTGAAATGAAGAACAATTTGGGCTATTTATAGAAGAATTTTAGTGTTTGTTGGGGATGAGTGACGTGTTGGAGCCAATCTCAAGCTTCCACGTGTCATGAATCTGCCAATTGATTATAGCCGTTGAAGAACAAAATTGGGGCTTTTCATTTGAGTGATTTTCAGCTCAATTAACCACTTGGGATAGGTTTGTCTTTTGAATTTGAGTAGTTTTCTTGTAGAACACTTGATCTGAAATGCACTCCTTCTTGATATTGAATCTGGGTTCGTTTGAGTATGAACATGCCACGTGTTTTGTTGTTATTGGTAGAGAGAGATGAACATGGATCATTATCCAATAGCTAATTTTCTATTGGCTGAGAAATAGATAGTGGGATTGTATTGTTGTGATTTGGTATTTATTAAAGACGACTGTGAGTGGCCAGCTGGCGTGAGGTGGCAATCCTTGTGTCAAGTTTTAAAGCCTCTCATTAGTTGAAATAGTTTCACTCGGATTAAGTAGCAAAGTTACTAGAAAATTATCATATTTAGTCCCTTGACTTGCCAGATTCATAACTTGAGCTCCAAACTTTATAGACTTGACAATTTTGGCCCTTTGACTTTCAAACTTGCAAAATAATGATCCTTTGACTATTTGACTTGATAGTTGACCATATTTGACTTTGTTCTTGACTTTCTCATAAATGCACTTTTAGTCCTTCGTCTTTGAAAGTTTTCAAGAAAGGTCCTTTGACTTTGATTGGCTTGTCACTTTTCATCTTCCTTTTGTCTTTTCTTCATCAATAAAGCTTGAATTCCTTTTTTGCTCCAAAATTATATCTTTTTACCTACACAATCACAAACAACAAAACAGACCCATAATACTGCTTTTATGAATCAAAATTAGGTATTTGCTTTGTGTTTTAGGGTGATTTGTGATATAATTTATATGAGATTTCACACATATCAAATTTCCTACACTTGATCATTGCCATGACCTCATGCAATGCCACATTTTAAAGAACAATTTACACTTTTCTCATAATTAATCCACCATGGCCAATATGGAATGCTTTTACACTACACTACTCTATATGATGCATGATTTTCATTTATACAATGCAATGCAAAGGAAAACAATTCTATTTATATATTTTTGGATTTTTTCGAAATAGTTTTGATGGAAATAACTCATAAAAAATCAAGGACTTAGATTAGAGCTTTGGTACCATGGACACTTATCATCCTCAAGTTTCACTTTCCCCATACCAAACATAAAAACAAGATCATTGTTTTCCATAAGTGAAAGTGCATCAACTCATTCATATAGATTAATTGTGTTACCATTATACCCCAACTTACTATGCCTCTAAGACCGGTATTTGAGCAAATTGCTTGAGAGCAAATTTGTCATTATTTAAAGCGTGAAATATAAATATAAAATCTCAAAATAAGGAAGCACAGTTTTAATCCTAAGTAACCATCTTATCCATTACTCGAAAAACCGCCCACAATTGATATAATTCCGACCCAGAATAATAAGTCATTCACCTTATGTGTAAGATCCTTATGTCATGTATACATACCAAACATGTCAAACAGAACTAAGTCAAACCGATTTATAGTACCAAAACGATATATTCTTTCTGGTTGTGAGGTAAATTCACCATTGTGAGGGATTTGTGAAGTAAACAGATTTTGATTCAACTATGTGCAACACAAATTAAAAAGAAACATAAACAATTTTTAACAAGGCAATGTAAATAAGAATATGAGAAGATTCAAACTAAGCTTATGATTCGGAATACCTAAAGGAAACTGAAACGTACCATAAAGGAGACCTAAATCAGGATGGTGGATTGGTGGTAATGCTAGCGTGATTTTCCAAAACTTAACCATTGTTTTATGATTGCTCTTATTGTGAGATTCAATTTGAGGGAAGAATGATATGATGTATGTATAACATAAAAACATAGTTTAAATTGCAAATTTAGACCTCAAACTATTTTATTGAGAAAGCAACAGTGGAAGTGACGAGTGAAAATGGTTTCAGAGACAAATTTTGCATAATGGAAAGGTGGAAGGAGGGCACTCATGAAGGGGACGACTTGAAATGACGAAAAGGCCCTCACGTGTATGACACGTGAGGGAGATAATGGGTGATAACAACCGAAAGTCAAGTTTTAACATCCCAATAGCTTTTTCGCATGAAAGTGCAAAGTTTATGGGAATTTTTGCACGACCTTTCGTGGCATGTTTTTTTAATTTTTTTATTTTACGATAATCAAAGGACAAGTTTTGCAGTTTACCTTTTTTTTACTATTTACATGTATCTTGTTTATGAAATAAGCTATGAAGAGAAGTGTGACCAAAGTCTAGTTTTTCTCTTTGTTTTTATTGAAGTTTTGCCCGCTCAAATAGCTTTACCCTTCTCGTTTCCTAATCTAATTTTTGAAAGATCGATCATTTATAATCATCTGTGATTCATATTCATACAAAGAAAACCTAGACTGTAAAAAGCTTAGTCCCGTATTATTTAACTTTTGAATATTAGTCTATAGTTTTTGTATGTCACATGTGCAGGGGGGGTAGAGGTAAAACCGTAAGAGCTCAGTTATGGTGGCCAATTGGCCATTATTAAAAAATTAATTTTGGCCAATTGAAGTATATACATGTCACAAACATAAAGAGCATGTAAAATACAATTCTTGATCTTGTCCATAAAAAACACAACGAAAACCTTGATATAGAAGGAAACAACATAAGTATTGAAGTTAAAAAATTCATTCGAATTTTAGGAGTGTAATAACCTATGTAAGATGATATAAGTTGAACATTTACCAGAGTTTAGCATATATTTGACATATATCGGTTGGTGAAAACGCGGTGTAATTAAATTTTTCATAAATCTTATTACCTTCGTATATTTGCCAGAATTATGTTTCCAATCTATTATAAATACATCATACGTATTACAGTTTCTACATACACACAAAGCATTAGTAAAACACAACACAAAAAGATCATCAACAATGATGAAGTTTTTTGTACTCTTCGTTATTGCTTTCTTAGCAACCTCATGCACAGCAAGAATCGAACCCCCAACGGTTTCACCAACCGCTAGCCCGACACCATCTCCATTTGGCATCCCTACACCCGCACCTGCTCCAGCCCATGCAGTAGCTGTACCTTCTCCTTCTCCATCACCCAAAACCGCGCCATCGTCACCAGCACCAGCACCATCTTCTCCTGCAGTACCTACTCCTTCTCCATCACCAACAACCGCGCCATCCTCACCAGCACCAGCACTAGCACCATCTTCTCAATCAGTACCTTCTCCATCCCCAAAAACCGCAACATCGTCACCACCAGCATCACCATCTTCCGATGATTCACCTGCGGAGGATTCACCTGATACCACTGCTACACCAACAAGTCTCTCACCTTCTCCATCACCAAAACCGGCTGATCATCCAACAAGTGGCGCCTTTGCTGAAGGATGGGTTAATCGGGCTGTGGCACTCGCTGGTGCTGCATTTGTTTCGGTCGCTTTGATGTGAAGATCATGGTATTAGAGAAGGGTTGATACTGATTTTTGTTTGTTTTTTCAGTTTTTGGTTATTAGGTTTTGTTATTTTTTGTTAATGTTCTTTGGATTTGGATTATGACTTTTTCTTATGTCATTTATTAATTTAATTTATTGGTTAAAGTAATTTTTGTTTGATATAATCTTACTTTTTAATCTTGTTAGTAATTATACTTAGATGACATATTATCTTATTTATATCATTAATATGTATTTCCTAATTTGGAAGATTTGTGTGTATTCATGTTTATCATTAGAAATGAACCGTCAATAGATAGATATTGCTCAAACTCAATCCTTAATGTATTATACACAAAACATTCTACCATTTTATAATCTTTCATGGTATTAGAGCGTTACTAGACCTCTACGTACACAACCCACCACAAAAGAGTTATCCTCCGGTCATCGGTTTCTCACCGATGATTCGGAGGGATCCCGCTTAATTTTCTTCCTCTTTATTATTTTTCGTAAGTAGCCTTTTTTTTCCAAATAAACCCCAACATCATTGTCTCATCATCATTATTCTTGTTTTATTGCCGAAAATCATTGTCATTTTTCGAAAATAGTTGGTCAAAAAATGCGACTCCTACCTAAAGGCAAAGCAAGCATGGCGTAAAAAACACCACGCAAAGGAGGAAGCCGCAAGCAGCAGCAACTATGCCGTTAAACACAATTATTTTTCTGTCTCAACAAACAAAGAAATTGATCAAAGAAGAGGCTTTCATCATATGTTCCAGTTTGTCCGTCAAACTCTGTGGATGTGAGATTACATATTAGTCTCTAACTTGAATGATATTCCCCTTCCGATTGGGTAAAGATTTCCTTTTCGGAATTTTCTCCATCTGAATGAAGTCTTTCAGCAGAGGCCCCAAGTTGTTCCACCTCCGATTTCAATATTATTTACCAATTAATAAATCAAATACGTATATCTCTAAGATACTAGACGTTTACCCGCACATAGCGGCGTAAATCCCTAGCGGCACACAATTAACGATATCACATATTGTGGTACATGTTTTGTGTAACTTTCAAAAAAACATGAACATATCACAATGTAATTTCAAACGGTTTTTTGGTAAAGGGTTTCTAATAAAATTGCAGTCGGTTCACATAAGCACGAAATTGCACTATCATCTTTTTCAAGTTTTTTCTAGAAATCTTTATTGTATATGAGATATTCTTTAACAAAAGCAAAATAATATATTAATGTTTAACAAAACTGAAGATCGAATAGATTATATTGTATGAGACAAAACCATGAGCATGAGATTACATAATACTAAAAAAGTGCAAGTATATGATGAGCAACTAACGCCTAATGAACAAGTAACTTATCAATAACCTAAATCATGCCATCGTGATATATATGTTAATGGATTATTTGGTTCATGTTAAACAAGAGAATTATATGATTATGTATCTTTTTCTAGGTCTATGCCAAATTAATAATTACATTGTACCAACGGATTTTTTTTATAAATTACACGAACACGGAACATCTAAATGCATTTATAAAACCTACACATTAACAATGAGATAAAACCAATCCATCCACTTTTCTACAAATACAGTTATAGATTAGTTGATACCACACATACAACAAGCACTTTACAAAGCTGCAATAACAATATCCTTTCTTTGCAACAGCTCAAACTACAAGTCGACAACGAATTTTTTTTATTGGACTGTTCAAAATAATATAACAAAATATAAATGCCATTATTCATCATACAATTAAAATGGCTTCTTTTTGGTTGTGTCAGAATAATCACCTTATGTTCACAAACTGAAGTAGGCTCACAATTACAACATATCATCACTTGTATCTAGCATATGATCTCGTATGAAGTTGCTTTTCTAATATGCTTAACCCACTCAACCATGTTGTAACAACTCTTTTCCCATATTTTCAGACAAAGAACAATAGAAATGCGGGTTTTGGGGTTAACGGTAAGTGGTGAAAGACAGGCAGGAACAAAACTAATTACATTGTTCAAATAATAAGATATACTCTTTGTACAAAAACAATTCAGAACCTTGAGAGTTGGGACATTCTAATGTGCATTTAGCGTTTTGAAGCCCATATAACATATTCAACAAACTTGACCACATTCTTTAAACTAAATTCTATATGTATGTAACATGTTTTTTACACTATGTATGTAACATGTTACTAATCAAATACAACATCGATTGTCCAATTTCCAAATTAAAAATTCCTTGAAGTTGCCGACACTTTCTATGATTTATTATTTTACATCTACAACAATATATTGTAGGAAAGATATTCCTTCAGAAATCTGGCTCGTAATCCAGAAGCCATAAATATAGGAACCTGTAAAACCATAAAAAAAATTGAGTTTCACCTAGTTGCATCAACATTAATGGTTGTTTTAAACATACATACACATGCAACTAAGCACAAATATAATCACGAACCTCAAGATCATCGTCAACATTTTATTCATTGTTCATTGCCATCTCCTCTTCTACTATGAGAATGCAATATGAATCCACACAATATGGTCATTTATATAGGCAGTGAGAAAAATCGTTACCATATATAGTGTTTTTAGTTTGAAATTTAAATTCAAAAATTTTCCTGCCTTTATATCTGAAATTGTGTTAGTAATGCGTATTTACAAATTTGTATATGCAGTGCACAATCGTGTGTATTACAACCAATATCTTCCAAATTTAGTGGTCTAGTCGTGTGTATTATATAGGCATGCGAACTTCAAATTTAGTAGTGTTAGTAATGGACAGCCAACACCTTCCTAATATAGTCAATCCTTTAATGAGGACAGCTAGTACCTTAGACGTTGTCAACTTAGATTCATGCATTGTCAAACTTTGATACCCATACCATAATTATGCATGCGTTTCATTATCCATACCATATTCATGCATGCATGCGTTTTAGAGATAGAAAAGAATTGTCAGACTTTCATTCTCCATATCATATGCATTCGTTTCCTTTAATAGTCGATTGCTGAAAATTCCTCAATTTTTCAACATTTTTATTCCTCTTTTATAAGTATTATACAAGTGAATAGAATGTGTGAAACTGTGAATGGTAATGCCAATGTAATACGTCTTTATATAGGTAAATTTTAAGGTGAAATTGTTTTGAATTTTATTAGTCTCCCACCAAAGATGTTTGAATGAGCTGTAAAGTCAGAGAAGATCTATATAGTGTTTTGAGCTGTGTAAATATTGTGTAATACTTGCCATATTCATGCAAAGTCAATATTCATGCAAATATGAATGAGCTGTGTAATACTTTCCATATTAATGCAAAGTTAAGCATAGGAACATATTCATGCAAAGTTAACATATTTTTATAGAAAGAGATTTGTTATAGTCAGAGAATGAAATGCTTATTTTCACGGAAAGTCAATGTTTCCATATCTAATGAAATGCTTAATTTTATTCATATGAGATGATGTATAATTCATCCCCTAATCACTCTCATATTAGGACTTTTGGATGTCTTTGTTTTGCTACTATTTTAAATAGTCATGATAAACTCACCAGTAGGTCTGAAAAATGTGTTATGATGGGTTTTTCTAATTCTCAAAAGGGTTATAAACTATATAGTCTTGACAAACATCCGTTCTTTGTTTCTAGAGATGATAAGTTTTTTGAATCTATTTTCCCTTTTAAAGATACTGTTTTGAATAAAAAGAATAGTAATGAAGATGTTGATGTCTTTCAAAATAATAAAGTTTAACCTTTTTTGATTTGGAAAATCCTGAGCTTCCTAACGATGATGAGAGAGTTTTAAACATTCATAATGGTGACAGTATGTCACCAAGTGCTAGTATCCCACACTTGGATCTAGGTGATAGTGGACACATTGCATCCAGCAATGACACCACATATGCCAGTCCAAGTGACTTTGAGGCTGCCACACTTGATGATAATCAAGTATCTGAAGGAACTTTAGAGCATCAACCAGGTCTTCCTTTACATGGACAGAACTTAGGTGACACATCTAATACCAATGCTCAGGATAACCAAGTCTTGAGAAGGTCTTCTAAACCTTCTGTTTTTCCAAAAAACTACAATGATTTTGTTGTTGATTCAAAATTCAAATATGGGATTGAAAAGTTTGTTGGATATTATAAGATTAAAGGGTATGTCTTATGTTTTGTGACTCAATTAAATAAAAGTTGTGAACCAAAAAGTTTTTTTGAGGCTTGTCAAAGCCCTCAATGGATTGATGCTATGAATGTTGAATTTTCTACTTTGCTTGAAAATGATACTTGGGACTTAGTTGAATTGCCTGTTGGTAGAAATGCTTTAAATTCTAAGTGGGTTTGGAAACTTAAGTTCAAATCTAGTGGTGAAATAGAAAGGTATAAGGCTAGACTTGTTGCCATGGGATATGGTCAAAAGGAAGGTATTGATTATGAGGAAACTTTCTCCCCTGTTGTGAAAATGGTGACTTAGGTGTCTCATAAACTTAGTTGTTAATCAATCTTGGCCTATATACCAACTTGACATTAACAATGCTTTTCTTTATGAAACTGTCTACATGAAACCCCCTTAAGGCTTCTACTCTGACAACCCCAAGCTTGTTTGTAGGCTAAAAAAGTCTATTAAAGGTCTTAAGTAGTCTCCTAGACAGTGGAATGCCAAACTCACGTTTGTTTTGGTTGATAATGGTTTTGTCCAAAGTAAATCAGACTATTCCCTTTATACTATGTCTTGTGCTAAGTCCTTTATTGTTTTGCTTGTTTATGTGGATGACTTTATTGTTACTGGAAATAATAAGAAAGAAATTGACAGCTTTAAAAGTTTTTTGAAAGGAAATTTTAAAATCAAAGACTTAGGAAAAATGCAATATTTTTTGGGAATTGAGGCTGTTGACACCAATTTTGGTGTGTGTTTGAATCAAAGAAAATATGTCCTTGATCTTTTGTTTGAGTATAGAATGCTTGCCTACAAACCATCAAAGACACCCTTAATATCAAAGCTGCCAATATCTAATGCACCATCTGAAAATGATCCTTGTTGGAAAATGTTGTTGATTATCAAAAGCTTATGGGTAAGCTTATTTATCTGACCAATACTAGACCTAACATTTCATATGCTGTTCAATGCCTTAGTCAACTTATTGTTGGAAACTATTGTTGGCAAAATAAGTTTTGACCATGTTTGGACACAATTATGTATATGTATGTATCATATATATTAGTGATACTTTATAGGTTCGCGTTCTCCTTGAAGAGAGCTTCGCAATGAGCCTTTATGTGTCCAAAATGAAGGTGATGTGAATGAGATATCGTGTCTCAAAGTTAGGAATTTGGTACCATGCTTAAAGAGGAAAAATAGTTTATTTTTTGTCACACATCGTGGGATGAGTAAACTGGAAGGGAGTCTATTGTGTATAAATAGAGGCCTAATTCCATAACTTATACACACATCAAATCAATAAGTATTATTATTGATTTCCAACATATGGAGTACGCATCTGTAAAGGTGAAATTCCAGGCAGTTTTGTTAAGTCTGACAGTACAACTTACGTTTCGGCAGTTGTACCCTGGGAAACAGACGGCGAATATGTTTTAAGGGAAGCGTGTCAAACACGTGCCTCAGCTCTTTAGTGCTAAGCGTGTATAACACGTATCTCGACTTACCGGTGATTTAGTAAGTTTTTTCTTTATTTTTTTGTTTTATTTAATTATCGTTTATAATTATGTCTGTGTTTGTTTTTCTGTTATTTATATTCTGTTATTTAGTTTATGTTAATTTAATTAATTTTATTTATTTGATTTATAAATAAAAGTGTTATAGTTTCCCTACAGTCTTAAACCAGATTATGTGTAACAGAATTAAACACTTTTTAGTAAAATCTATTAATTTATGTAACAGATTTTTATACAAACTGTATTCTCTCGAAACCAAGATTGTGTTTCTTTCGGAAATCAATTTTCACGTAAACAGAATTTTAATTAACAGATCTGGTGTTACAAATCTATAAACGATTTTTAAAAAACAGTTTATCGTATTAGTTTGTGTTGAAATCGTCATGAGTCTATTTTCAAATTGATCGTTTAGTTGTTTATTACATATGTTATAGTTTTAACTAGATTTAGAAGCCACGATTGAGTTTCTTTGAATCAGATTTGATACAAGTTTTTATAAACCATGTCGAGTTTATTAGATACCAAATTGTTTAATAGTTCTTAACTGTATTCCGTTAGAATATTAACAACTTTACTTGTGGTAACACAATTGTGACCCTAGTAAATCTTGTAAATGTTATAGGTGCGCCAGTTACAGCATGATTGGAATCATGGTGAATTTAGATTCATTGAAACCAAGTGGAGTTTCTTTGACACAAATCTCATAAAAGATAAGTTGCTATTTTATGAGATTATTAAAACGTATTCATTGACTCATAAAATACAAGCTCTTATTTTATTAGACTTTTGAAACGTGTTCAATGAAATCAAGAAGAATTTCTTGGAAACAAGATGTTGACAATGGTATGAGTTATCATTAAATATCAGATTACATACACTATTTTATTAAATTAGTGGAAGAGTTTGTTTGACTCGTGTAATTTATTGTAAATTGGCCCGAGTTTAATTATAAACCAGATATAATTCTTGAAACCTTGTTAAGTTTATAGATATATCTATAGAAACCTTGACGAGTTTAAAGGTAAATCTATATAAACCTTGTGGAGTTTCTTTAGAATAATGGATCTACTGAAACCTTGTTAACTTTCATTGTAGAAATAGATCATGTGAAGTTAAGATCTTTTTAATGAAGATTGACAACATAATATTACATATGAGTTTTTTGGTAAAACATTATCTTTAATTTTTTAGTCGAAAGACTTCCTTTAAAGTGGGTTTTGTAAAACGGATCTTACAAAACGCTTGCGTTTTAGACAAAAGTTGATGTAATTCGCTTTTGGTTAAGAAACACTATGTGATTTAGCACGTTGTTAACAGTACCAAAATTAGTGTCAACTAAATCATGGGACCTCTTAATAACATTCGGAATGTCACGAGTGATATCAAAAGAGAGACCGATACTTACTTGTACGGTAGATGCTTTGAAGCATTCAGAAACTTGTTATGCCATAACTATGCGCTATATGGTCTGAATGACATAAAAACCGAGGCCATGATGGAATCCAACCATAGATAATGGTGCATTCGCACTTCAGTGTCATGTCATGTATATGGTGATAAGAGATTGATTAACTCTTATAATGCAGTTGAGAATGGAGAGAACAAGTTTGAGCAACTCTCCAACTGCGAATATCAAGGAAAAAGAAGATGTAATTCACATTTGAAAAAGACACTAGGTTAACCAACGCTATGTGTGCTGGAGATTCGTAGTAATCTTATGTCCGGATGGTTTCTTAATGAAATTTGGCTTTCATATGTGTTTGAATCAAATAAAAATCGATTTAAAGAATAACATAAATTTAGTGCATTTATGTTGATTATATTTTATAATGGTCATTTTTAAATGTATGTTATGACTTACATTGACATGTTTTAAATTTTTACTCAACATGTTGTCCAATTTAACCAAATTGGATTCCCATTTTTGTATTGACACGGATTACAAAATCAAAACTTACGTTGAAGCCAAATTGATAAGTCTTTTCTCTTGGTTGAACGGAAATAACCAAAAACCTTGATATGATTCACATGGTTTTGTGTGATTTGGAATTGATACCTACTAAGGTAGAGAGTGTTGTGTACTTCATCATATTGGCTGAATGTGGTACAAAATATTGCTAATTAAACTTACTTGAGAGTAAGGTAGAGAGTATTGTGTACTTCAGAAAGATTTGGCTCGGTTTTTCATGATAGGGATGCGGATCTTTTCAACTCTTTCATTCATAATGTGGGGCTTGAAGAGGTCCCGCTAGGAGGCAATAAGTTCACGTGGTCTCATAAATCTACTAGTAAGATGAGTAAATTAGATCGTTTTTTGATCTCGGAGAATTTATGGCAAGCATATCCGTCCCTTA
The DNA here is from genome assembly GCA_025667525.1 of Glebionis coronaria. NCBI lineage: Eukaryota > Viridiplantae > Streptophyta > Magnoliopsida > Asterales > Asteraceae > Glebionis > Glebionis coronaria. Next base: position 310,916 of record JANFOE010000526.1, read on the forward strand.
GTGTTGTTACTTTAGACCGTTTTCTTTCCGATCATTGTCCTATCTTGCTACGGGAAGCTAAGGTGGACTATGGCCCATGTCCGTATCGATTCTACCATCATTGGATTGACATGGACGGATTTAGTCAATTTGTGGATGGTGTGTGGCGAGAAGCTCCAGGTGACCAAAACAATCCTATGCGTAACTTGATGTTCAAATTAAAGTTTCTGAAAAGGAGAATTAGGCACTGGGCTTCGTATGAGGTTAGTAGATCTAAAGTCAATTTTCAAATTCTTTAGGATAATCGTAGGGATATTGATTTGAAGATTGAAAAGGGTAATGGAACATATGATTTGGTGTCTAAGTGTATGGAGGTCATTAATGATATGTGTAGTTATAGAAAGAGTAATGCTACTGAAGTCTTACAAAAAGCTAAAATTAAATGGTCGGTAGAAGGAGACGAGAATTCCTGATATTTTCATGGTATTCTTAACAAAAGACGTAAAATCATGAGTGTTAAAGGGATCATGAAAAATGGGGAGTGGATTGACAATCCAGAGATGGTGAAGGAGGAGTTCCTGTCACATTTTCGTAAACGATTTCTGCGCCGGAAGGACATAATCTCAATATTGACATTGAGTTTCCTACTCGGTTGGGTATAGATTAGCAGCTAGACCTTGAATGTGACATCTCTCGAGAAGAGATCAAACGGGCGGTATGGGATTGTGGTATGGAAAAATCTCCAGGTCCTGACGGCTTCACTTTTGGATTTTATCAGCGGTTCTGGAATCTTATTGAGTCAGACGTCTATAATGCGGTCATTTCGTTCTTCGAGCAGGGAGTATTTCCTTCAGGTTGAAATTCCTCCTTCATAACATTAATTCCTAAGATCCCTAACCCGAATAAGGTTTGTCATTTTAGACCAATCAGTTTAATTGGTAGTTTATACAAGATTATCACTAAAATTCTTGCTAATAGGCTTATTCCTATCATGAGTAACCTTGTTCATGAAGTGCAATCAGCCTTTGTTTAGGCAGACAGATCATGGACGGGCCATTTATGCTAGATGAGGTTATGAGATGGTGTTCAGTTAAAAAGAAAAGTACGCTTGTGTTTAAGGTGGATTTCTAAAAAGTCTATGACTTAGTGAGGTAGGATTTTATGGATCATATCTTAGATAAATTTGGGTTCGGTGTTAAATGGCGGAAATGGATTCAAAGCTGTCTTACTTCATCGAAAGGATATCTATTCTCGTTAACGGTAGTCCTACTAGTGAATTCCAATTCTGCAAAGGTCTTAAACAAGGTGATTCTTTGTCTCCATTTTTATTTATCCTTGTCATGGAAACGTTGCATATTTCTTTTCAAAGAGTTGTGGAAGCGGGTTTGTTTACGGGTATTAGTCTTAATGAGGAGGTTAACATATCCCATTTATTCTTTGCGGATGACGCTATTTTCATCAGGAAATGGAATGAAGAGAACATTAATACTCTTACTCACGTTCTACACTACTTCCATCGTGCATTGGGTCTTAAGATAAATATGAGTAAGAGTAAAATTTTAGGGGTTAAAGTGGAAGTTTCTAAGGTTGAGCAAGCAGCTAGAAAACTTGGCTGTAAAATTCTTAATACTCCGTTTAGATACTTGGGTACACTAGTGGGACGTCATATGTACCGGATTGATGCCTGGCAAGATGTGATAGAGAAGGTTAGAAGTCGGTTATCTAAATGAAAGATGAGAGCTCTTTCTATTGGTGGAAGATTCACGTTAGTTAAATCGGTTCTTGGGTCTATTCCTATTTATTATTTGTCAATTTATAAAGCTCCTTGGAAGGTACTCCATATGCTGGAAGCTATAAGAAGGGAATTTTCCCATGGGCATGAGTTAGATTCCAGAAAATATGCTTGGGTTAGTGGAGTTCGATCTTAACCGCGAAGGAAAAAGGTGGATTGGGTATTGCTAGCTTATTTTCTTTGAATCGTGCGCTCCTGCTTAAATGGGTGTGGACATTTGTCGTTAATTGTGAGTCGTTATGGCCTCGTATTATACATGCTATTCCTGGAAACGAAGGTCGCCTTATTACGCAAAAGAATACAGGGCGTAAATCGTGTTGGCAAATTATCCTTAAGGAGCTCAGTAGATTGAAGGAGCATGGAGTTGATTTTTTTGACTTCCTTAAATATAAAGTGGGGGACGGTCGTACTACCAAGTTTTTTGGATGGAGAGGTGGTGCGATACCGGAATCTTGAAAGATAAGTTTCCTCACCTTTTTGCTTTAGAATGTAATAAAGATATATTGTTAGAGAGATATTATTGGCTGACAGGTTTGATAACTCTTTCCGTCGAGGTGTTAGAGGAGGTATCGAAGAGGCCCAATATAGTGATATTTTAAACATAACAAACAGCGTGTCTTTAACCCCGCAAGCTGATAGATTTATTTGGTCTCTTGGTAAAGACGAGACGTATACGGTGGCGTCCATGCGTGTAAAGATTAATGATATTCGCACCTCTTGTATCTCTCCGAAGACTAGATAGTTGAAGTGTGTTCCGATCAAGGTGAATATTCTTGCGTGGAAAGTTAAGTTGGATGCTCTTCCATCTAGGCTTAACCTTTCTAAACGAGGAATGGAAATCGAATCTTTGAGGTGTCCTATATGTGATTGTGGAGAGGAATGGATGAGTCATTTGTTTCTCGGGTGTAACTTGGTTAAATAAGTTTACCGTAACATTGCTAGATGGTGGGAGCTGTCGTATTCGGGTTGGTCTACGTTTGAAGAATGGTGGCAGTGGCTTCAATCTACTCGGTTACCGACCAATATCAAAGAGTTGCTTGAAGGCGTTATTTGTACTGTTTGGTGGGCTATTTGGGGATACCGTAACAAGCTGTTATTCGACAAGACTCATCCTTCCAAAGAGATGCTTTTTGATAATATTAGGTCTTGGTCTTTTTCGTTGTATAAATATAGATTTAAAGCATCGTTCAGTTGGATCGATTGGCTTAAGAATCCTAATCTCATTTCCATGTAATTCTAGCTTCTTGCTAGTTTGTTCCTTTTAATAAAATTTGCCGTTCCAAAAAAAAGCCTGATCTATATACATAAGTTGAGAACCAACTTATTATCGATAATAAGGTGATTCGAAGTTATTGGAGGTGAATATGTGTCTCCATTTCTAAATTTTTATTCTAAACTTAGAATAAGACACAAATTCATTGCTCTTGATATAGAAAAGAATCGTGCCTTAGAAGAAATGGTTAATGCCATATTCTTAAGTCCAGGTTTAAGCCATGGCATATGGGGGGAAAAAGATTATATCGATTACTTATCTTTTAGATAAGATCCCTTGTAATTAAAATAAGATACTTCTTACGAACTATGGGTGAGAAGAAAACTATCTTATAACTACTTACAAATGTGGGGGATATCCAGCTAAGATATCTGTATGAAATTCATGGTTCGAAAGATTGGACCAAAACCCGTGGATTGTATGTTCACATGATTTCTTATGAATAACGGTGCTTATCGTTTCATTGTACATGAATCGAAAATAGACATAGTAATGGAATTAAGGAATGATTCATTCTTCGGAAATATATTCCTTGTTTACGAAGGAAATTGAAAGATCATTTAGAATAGATGACGAGGTTGTCCAAGGTCAGAGACAACGAGATGATATTGATCTCTTAGAAAAGAGACAAGATTGACCCAAGAAGAGGTTAAACCTATAAGAAACAAAATGGCATGAACCGATAGATTGGTTAGATTTGATATTTGTTTCTTTTATGGTAAAAAAATGAAAAAATGAGTCTACTTCTTACTGAGAAGCGGTAACTTCTTTGAAAGGTTATCAACAGAAATAAGCCATTAAAAGTGAAATAGATTCTATTTTACAAAAGTAAAATTAGAAGCTCGTGGATGTACCTTAAGTTGTAAACCACTAGGCTATAAATAGATCTTCAAAAGCAGATAAAAGTCGATGTAACCATTGACATGTGCAAAGCAAGATTAGTAATCAAAGAATTTAGACAACAAGAAGGTCTATCTTCCTTTGATGCTTACTCGCATGTTACACGAATAACCTATGATGGTACTTTATTTCCGCATTAAGAAATTTTGGAAGTTTCTTATGTGGATGTGAAAACGATATTTCTAAATATGGATTTAGAAAAGGAACTACACATGAACCAGCCTGAGGGTTTCATGGTCCTTATGCTAGAGAGAAAAGTTTGTAGGCTAATTAAGTCATTATATGGTTTAAGGCAAGGTATCATACAATGACATCAAACTTTTTGACCATATCATGTCAGAATGTGGATTCAAAAGTAATGTATGTATGTGTGTTCAATAGTAAATATGTACTCTTGTGTTTATACAGAGATGGTATACTTATCACTAGAAGTGATAACGAGATGAATAAATCCACTAATGATATGTTGGAGTCAATATTTGACATGAACCTCAAGAGTTATTCGGTTTGTTTTGAACCCATATGAATTTGTTTGAAGTTAAACATTAAGATAACAATGTTATTGAGAGGTTCAATGTGGGGGATTCCGGCCTAGCTAGAGTCCAATGACATCTTTTTAAATCTATTTGAAATAGAGGTAAAGGTGTTGCCCATTTTGAATAATCAAAGAATATTGAGCATCTTATGTGTCTAATGAAGTGTGTATGATCTGATTTTGAACTTATAATCAGGCAAGTAGATATATTAGTAATTCAAGTGGGGACCATTTGAAAATTATTACTTGAGTACTATGATACTAATAATATTGCATTATGGAAGATATCCTATTACTATCAAGTCATAGAGTAATGCATATATAGATTCTTACATATAAGAATCTAGATCCACTAGAGCGGATGTATTTATCCTAAGTGGAAAGCTCTGTCTTAGAAATCTTGAAAGTATTTCAAAGAGACAATTATAGCTAAATCTATGATGAAATATGAATTTATTATTTGAGATAAATTTATAGAATATGTAGGAAAGTTTACGCTAATTCGTAAAGGACATACCAAGATGGCGTATACCGGTAACGGCCATGTTTATAAAGTGTGATAGTCAATAGAATTTGAAAGAGCTCATATCACAAATGTAAAACGATAAGTCGAGACATATCCATCATAGATTGTGATTGTTGCGACAACTACTCTCAACTAGAGTTATCATGATTGACTACGTAACGTCAAAGGGTAACATCGCGGATCCGCTTACGAAAGGCTTAAGCACAGAGTTAGTTAGTGAGTCGTCTAAAGGAATAGGACTAAAGCCCTTGAAGGAATGAGTTTCTATGAAGGAAAACCTAACCCACTTGACTGGAGATCTAAAGATCTGGGTTCAATAGGACAACCTAATCATAGAAATGTAGGAGAAGTCACGTCAATGTGGGGGGGTTACTTAATACAATAACTTTCCTAGTCCATTCCTAGAACAATGTGATTTATTGAGAGGTTAAACATATGGCTTAATGATTCAGGATGAAATCATAAAGCATGATGATTCAAGATGAAATCATAAAACATATGTTTTTAATGATTCAAGATGAAATCACATATGTTAGAGAAAACTAGGGGTCGCTTAGAAGGAAATTGTGGGGCCGCAATTTCTAAGAGCTCTTGCAGAACCAGGCTAGTGTTCATGACCATAATGAACACGACTATGAGGACTTGACAATGTCAGGGAGAGTCTTGTGTGAGTGTGTATTGTCGTCTACGTAAATAGAGGCTAAGTTCAAATACATCGCGTCTACTTAGATCTAGGAGACTAAGTGCATCTCATAAGGGAAGGTTCAAAGGGTCACACCTACCTATCCTATGCAAGATTAAACTATTGGAATTTTATTGAAACTTTTGTGTATTACAACCGATCTCTATTCATGTGGGGGATTGTTGGAAAATATTGTTGGAAAATATTGATGGCAAAATAACTTTTGACCAACTTTAGACACAATTATGTATATGTATGTATCATATATATTAGTGATACTTTATAGGTTCACGTTCTCCTTGAAGAGAGCTTCGCAATGAGCCTTTATGTGTCCAAAATGAAGGTGACGTGAATGAGATATCGTGTCTCCAAGTTAGGCATTTGGTACCATGCTTAAAGAGGAAAAATAGTTTATTTTTTTCACACATCGGTGGGATGAGTAAACTGAAAGGGAGTATATTGTGTATAAATAGAGGCCTAATTCCATAACTTTTACACACATCAAATCAATAAGTATTATTTTTGATTTCCAACATATGGAGTACGCATCTGTAAAGGTAAATTCCGGGCAGTTTTGTTAAGTCCGACAGTACAACTTACTGTTTCGGCTGTTGTACCCTGGTAAACAGACGGCGAATCTGTTTTAAGGGAAGCGTGTCAAACACGTGCCTCAGCTCTTTAGTGCTAAGCGTGTCTAACACGTATCTCGACTTGCCGGTGATTCAGTAAGTTTTTTCTTTATTTTGTTGTTTTATTTAATTATCGTTATAATTATGTATGTGTTTGTTTTTCTGTTATTTATATTCTGTTATTTAGTTTATGTTATTTTAATTAATTTTATTTATTTGATTTATAAATAAAAGTGTTATAGTTTTCCTACATTTATTCACTCACCTTTGAGGTCTCATCTGAGGATTGCCTTTAAGATTCTCAGATACTTAAAGGGTTCTCCAAGTCTGGGTGTTCATGCTATGAAAAACTCTGGTATGTCTCTTAGAGCTTTCTCTTATGCTGATTGGGCTAAGTGCATTGTGACTAGGAATTCTGTTATTGGTTATTGTGTGTTTTTAAATGACAATCATGTTTCTTGGAAAATTAAGAAACAAATTACTCTCTGTAAGTCATCAGCAGAAACTGAGTATAGGGCTCTAGCTTCTGTGACTAGTGAAGTCATTTGGATCCTAAAATTTTTGAAAGATTTGAGTTGTGATAATCTTTTGCCTGTGGATCTTCATTGTGACAGCAATTCAGCAATTAAGATTGCTGTCAATCCTGTGTTCCATGAGAGAACAAAACACCTAGAGATTGACCTTCACTATATGAGAGAAAAAATCTTAAATGGAGTTGTAAGAACTCAAAATGTGGAGTCTGCAAATCAAATTGCAGATATCCTTAACAAAAGATTGGATACACCACAACATCACTACCTGGTTGAAAAACTAGGGATGATTGACTTATATAAAATATCAGATTAAGGGGGATGTTAAAATACCCTTCAATACATGATATTCTAATGTTTAGGGACTAATGTTGTATACTTTAATATTTCAGGGACTAAAGTTGGATGTGTGCTAAAGCTATGCATGGACTGGTTTGGTGGGATTATATTGGAGTAGGCTTCTACGGGTTGAAGGCCCAAGAATGTTTGGGTGTGTGACCAACTGTCATATCTTGTATATTACCCTAACTCTAAGAGTTAGGGTTGTGGGCTTATATTAAAGTGGGCTTCTACGGGTTGAAGGCCCAAGATTGTTTGGGTGTGTGACCAACGGTCATATCTTGTATATTACCCTAACTCTAAGAGTTAGGGTTGTGAGAGTTTATGTGAGTGTGAGTCGTCATGGTGTTTCACCTCCACCCTCTTTATTGTTGATTCATCTGTTTTGTTTTGTTTAATCTTGTAAAACTATTATCAAGATAAATAATAGATCCACACCAGTTTATACTGTGCTCGATTCTTGTTTTATAAAACTCTGTCTGTTTGTTTGGTCTGTTTGAAGTTAATGAATCATATTACATAATTAATTAATTGCATATAATTTCCATAAATCATATTACCTTCGTATATTCCCCATAGATATGTTCAGACTATTATAAATAGATTACATATCCATAGGTTATTCATACAATCGTAACCTTAAACACAAAGCATTAAAACACAACAAACAGATTGTTCAACAATGATCAAGTTTTTGGTATTGGTTATTGCTATCTTAGCAACTTCATGCACAGCAAGAATCGAACCCCCAACGGTTTCACCAACCGCTAGCCCGACACCATCTCCATATGGCATCCCTACACCCGCACCTGCTCCAGCCTACGCATTAGCAGTACCTTCTCCTTCTCCATCACCAAAAACCGTGCCAGCCTCACCAGCACTCACTACAAAATTCGAGCGTTTCCATAGCAAAATTTAGATCGTTTCCTGGCGACATGTCGCCAGGGAAAACGTATCCCTGGCAACATGTCGCCAGGGAAACATCGCCAAAGAAAGCTGGTGCGGGAAAGTTTCCCTGGCGACTTTTTTGGATTTCCCTGGCGACTAAGTGTGCCCCTCAGCTCTTGGGTTCAAAAATTGGTGCCACGCTGGATTTGGTGCGGGAAAGTTTCCCTGGCGACACATGTTGCCGGGGAAAATTTGGGTGATTAACAAACTTAAGTAAACATGCTAATTAAACCTCACTTTTCCATAGCGACATGTCGCCAGGGAAACTATTCATTACGTTTACAAGTCAAAGCCTCGCGTTGACAAGTCAACATTGTGCTAGAGTTTCCCTGGTGACATGCCGCCAGGGAAACTATTTGTTACGTTAACAAGTCAAAGCCTCGTGTTGACAACTCAACGTTGTGCCAGAGTTTCCCTGGCGAAATGTCGCAAGAGAAACTTTGCTGACTTTTCAGAAAGTCAAGCGAGCCTCAGGTTTCCCTGGCGACATGTCGCCGGGGAAACATTGTCATTTTTTTTTGTGTAGCCTGCACAGCAGGCTATTTCCAGATTTTTTCTAGAATTATTTCGGAAAAAATCTACCAAAACCTGGGAATACAAATACAAACCCTGGGGATACAAATACTAAAAATCAACCACGAATCTAGTACCAAAACACAATAACATGTAACCTCTCGATCGATTAACTCGATCAATACAAATACATATGTCACAACTTGAGTATAAAGTTCCAAGTTACGCTTATTAAACTTGCAATTCGGGGTTTACAATTATTAAACTTGCATGCTAAGGTAGGAAAAACAAGACATACTAACCATTATTGCCATTCTACCCGTCGGCATTATCATTACCACTATCGCCATTCCCATCGGCGCCACTACCGCTGCCTCCCGTGCCACTCCCACCGGCGCCACTACCGCTACCTCCCGTGCCACTCCCGCCGGCGCCACTACCGCTGCCTCCCGTGCCACTCCCGCTTGCACCACCCGATAGGAATGCTGAGAACGCGTCAGCGAACCTAAAGTCACTTCTTATAAATTCAAACACTTGAGACGCTTGTTCCAATCGTGGGTCAATGGAAGGGGGAGGAATATATCGAGCAGTCCTTCTCGGCACTATCTGACCGACACCGGGCATGTGGCCTCGCTGCTTTCCGCCTCTGACGATACGGTTGATCTCGTCGTCTGTATGTTTTCCTGCAGCCTTCATCGCAAGCATCTCCTCCTAATGAAGTGACAAAAACAAACGACAGTTAGTATATTATTTATTAGTCGGGTTGGTACATTATTTATCAGCAGGGAGTAGTAAAAAAACCAAGGTATATCCAAAAAAAAATTAATTAATTAATTTAAAAAATAAAAAAATACTTACATACATAACGCGGTCCGCATCGCAAGGAAAATTCCCATCCGGGTAGGTGTACGTCAAGAAGAATTGGTCAATGACAGTCGGGGGTGGCATTGCTTGAATTGCAGCTTGGGTCTGTACATACATAGACACGCATATATAGAATGAAGCAAATTCAAAACAAAAAATCACAACACCAAAACATATAATCAAAGACATATATGTATGTAAATTAATTATAGAATTTCTCACCACTTTGTCTCTAAGGAGTGCTAACGATCGATATCCCTGCCGACTCGGTGTCTTCTGCTTAGACCGATTTTGGGAGTTCGTCAGGCATCTTTTCTCGTAATCAGGATCACTCCAAAGTGCGATATGTTTTTCCCAGTCCTCGGAAGTAATTTCCTGAGGACGCTGGCTGCGGACTCTGCCGATGTCTACCGTGTCGGTATCGATGTCTCGGCGCCAATGCTTTGTCTTGAACGTACTTTTTCGAGAATTGTAACTCTTTTAAAGCATTTGATTGATGCCTCCACGTACACCATCCCAATTCGTAGAAGACTTGTGCGGTGTTAGATTAAACTTAGACTGCATTCATATACAACAAATAAAACAAACACAGAGTTAGAGTTAGAGATATAATTTATACATTATTTTGTTTAGTTATTTAATGGCTTATATATTTATTTAAATTTTTATAATAAAAACAACTTATCCTGATAAGCATAAGCTTTTTGAAACAGCTTGTTCTGATAAGCTTATCAGGACAAGCTGTTTGAAAATAGCTTATCCTGATAAGCTTATCAGAACAAGCTGTTTGAAAACAGCTTATCCTGATAAGCATATCAGAACAAGCTGTTTTCACACAACTTGTTCTGATAAGCTTATCAATATAAGCTGTATTCAAACAGCTTGTTCTGATAAGCTTATCAGGATAAACTGTTTGAAAACAGCTTATCCGAAAAAGCTTATTACCTTATTCTCATCAAATATATATATACTTAAAAAAAATTATTTAAATTTTTTATATTTATTTAAATTTTTTTATATTTATTTAAAAAAATATATGATATAAATAAATAAACAAATTTATTTAAATATATACACCATTAAATAAATAAACACAATAATCTTATGAACATAAAAATGATAACTGGACTCTATGTTCGCCCAAACCATCGCCGTGATCTCTTCAGGGACATCATTCCAACTTGGGTAGTACAGTGGCACGAGCCTCTTGATACGATCCTCGACGTAATTAGCTAAATGCTGAGCATGCGCGCCGCGAGGCCGGAAAGAGACTTCTTCAAAATCTATCGGGACAGGGCCATGCGCATCAACTTCGTCCAACAAATTGAGACATCGGGTAATGCCCCGAGTCTTTCTACCGGCCTCTCTGCCGCCCAAATTTTCTTTTCTTTTGCCTTTGCCTGCAAAAATCAAGTGAGTGACAAAGTCATAAAAATTCAAAACATATATATGCACCAAATTTATGATTGTGTTACAATAATCCAAATATTCTTACCTTTATTTCTAAATAAGGCGAGACAACCGCTGCGGGCGTTTGGCGTAGGAGGTTCATCCTCACCACCACCGTCACCACTGTGTGATCGTGCAACATCTGCTGACATCTGTACAAGTACAATTAGCATAACATAGACAAATTTATGAACAAAATAATATAAGCATGCACAAATCCAAATACAACACATCCAAATAAATATACACATTTAAACAATCCACAACAATTAGATTTATTCATTCAAACAAATAAGTGTCTTTTTCAAGTTACAACTAAAGGTCAATCTTCTTCTTAACTGGAATAAACTCTGTCTTCACCATCATCATCATTCACAGTTTGTCCCGATAAACTTAGCAGGATAAGCTGTTTGAAAACAGCTTATCCTGATAACCTTATCAGTATAAGCTGTTTGAAAACAGCTTGTCCTGATAAGCTTATCAGGATAAGCTGTTTAAAAACAGTTTATTCTGATTATTAGGATAAGCTGTTTTCAAACAACTTATCCTGATAAGCTTATCAGGATAAGCTGTTTGAAAACAGATTATTCAGATAAGCTTATCAGTTTATTCTCATAAAAAGGTAGCATAAATAGTGTTTGGTTATGCGTTTAACAATGTTAAGGAGTGTTTGTATTTTCGTTTAACCAAATTTAACTAGTTTATAAACCCCGACGACATGTCACCGGGGAAACCTAAATGAATAAATAAATAAATAATCATATGTATTATGAATAAGAATTTAAAAAACATACTTCTTAGTCAGGTTTGGTCGGGGTTGTTGGCGTCGGGTTGTGGTGGTTGTCGGCTGTGGTCTCGGCTGTGGTCGGGGTTGCGTCTCCGGCTACGGTCGGGGCTACAATAACATAAAACAAACCCATTTTAATTATCAATCATAATAACATAAACAAATTTTTTTATTATAAAATCAAAATCAAAAATTAAAATTACAACATTTTAAAATCGGGAAAGATTGGATGTTTAAAGGGTTAGAAAAAGAAAAAAAGTGGGAAAGACTGGACTCGTCGGAGTGGTGGCAGTCGTCGGAGTGGTGGCAGTCAGCGAAGTGGTGCACGTGTGCAAGTGTGGTGGTGAGGTGGTGTGACTAGTGGTGGTGGTGATGATAATGATGGTGGTGATGGTGGTGTGGAGGTGATGGTGGTAATGGTGGTGTGGAGCAGCAGCGAAGAAGAGAAGAAGAAGTGGGTTTTTTTGGATAAGAAAATTTATGAGAAAAGTGAAGCATATCTGGTCAAAAAAGGTCCATTTTTTCCCCGGCGACATGTCGCCAGGGATACTTTCTACTTTTGTCGTTTAGCCAAAAGCGCGCGTGATTGAAACTTTTTGGAGGCAGGTGACCAGGTTTCCCTGGCGACATGTCGCCAGGGATACTTTTGACTTTTCAACGCATATTCACGTACCTAAACCTTTTTGTCGTTTTTCTCAAACCTTCCCTAGCGTCCCTGGCGACATGTCGCCAGGGATAGTTGCAAATGTGGCAGTGGATAAATTTTGTCAAAATAAAATTTATTATTACTTATATATTATTATAATTAGTTATAAAATTATTATTATTATTATTATTTATAAAATAATAATTATTATTATTATTTATAAAATAATTATTATTATTTATAAAATAATACTATCATCCCGGTCAGTTTAATTTCTAAATTCATTCTGATTTAGTCCGTTTAATTTCTCGATTTATTCTAATTCGGTAACCATTGAACATCTAACATTTAACAAATGTATACTGACTCATCCATTGAACATCAAACGTGTAACCAATACATGTCGAGTCATCCATTGAACATCTAACGTGTAACCAAGACATGTCGACTCATCCGTTGAACATCTAACGTGTAACCAACACATACTGACTCATCCATTGAACATCTAACGTTTAACAAATGCATCCCAACTCATCCATTGAACATCTAACGTGTAACCAACACATACCGACTCGTCCATTGAACATCTAACGTGTAACCAACACATACCGACTCATCCATTGAACATCTAACGTGTAACCAAGACATGTCTACTCATCCATTGAACATATAACGTGTAACCAACACATACCGACTCATCCATTGAACATCTAACGTTTAACAAATGCATACCAACTCATCCATTGAACATCTAACATGTAACCAAGACATGTCGAGTCATCCATAGAACATCTAACGTGTAACCAAGACATGTCGACTCATCCATTGAACATCTAACGTGTAACCAACACATACCGACTCATCCATTGAACATCTAACGTTTAACAAATGCATACCGACTCATCCATTAAACATCTAACGTGTAACCAAGACATGTCGAGTCATCCATTGAACATCTAACGTGTAACCAAGACATGCCGACTCATCCATTGAACATCTAACGTGTAACCAACAGATACCGACTCATCTATTGAACATCTAACGTGTAACCAAGGCAGAACGACTCATCCATTGAACATCTAACGTGTAACCAACACATACCGACTCATCCATTGAACATCTAACGTGTAACCAAGACATGTCGAGTCATCCATTGAACATGTAACGTGTAACCAAGACATGCCGACTCATCCATTGAACATCTAACGTGTAACCAACACATACCGACTCATCCATTGAACATCTAATGTTTAACAAATGCATACCGACTCATCCATTGAACATCTAACGTGTAACCAAGGCATACAGACTCATCCATTGAACATCTAACGTGTAACCAACACATACCGACTCATCCATTGAACATCTAACGTTTAACAAATGCATTCCGACTCATCCATTGAACACCTAACGTGTAACCAAGACATGTCTACTCATCCATTGAACATCTAACGTGTAACCAACACATACCCACTCATCCATTGAACATCTAACGTTTAACAGATGCATACCGACTCATCCATTGAACATCTAACGTGTAACCAAGACATGTCTACTCATCCATTAAACATCTAACGTGTAACCAACACATACCGACTCATCCATTGAACATCTAACGTGTAACGAAGACATGTCTACTCATCCATTGAACATCTAACGTGTAACCAACACATACCGACTCATCCATTGAACATCTAACGTTTAACAAATGCATACCGACTCATCCATTGAACATCTAACGTGTAATCCAGACATGTCGAGTCATCCTTGAACATCTAACGTTTAACCAACACATACCGACTCATCCATTGAACATCTAACGTGTAACCAAGGCATACCGACTCATCCCTGAACAACTAACGTTTAACCAACACATACCGACTCATCCATTGAACATCTAACGTGTAACCAAGACATGTCGAGTCATCCATTGAACATCTAACGTGTAACCAAGACATGCCGACTCATCCATTGAACATCTAACGTGTCACCAACACATACCGACTCATCCATTGAACATCTAACGTGTAACCAAGGCATAACGACTCATCCATTGAACATCTAACGTGTAACCAACACATACCGACTCATCCATTGAACATCTAACGTGTAACCAACACATTACGACTCATCCATTGAACATCTAACGTTTAACAAACGCATACCGACGCATCCATTGAACACCTAATGTGTAACCAAGACATTCTACTCATCCATTGAACATCTAACGTGTAACCAACACATACCGACTCATCCATTGAACATCTAACGTTTAACATATGCATACCGACTCATCTATTGAACATCTAACGTGTAACCAAGACATGTCTACTCATCCATTGAACATCTAACGTGTAACCAACACATACCGACTCATCCATTGAACATCTAACGTTTAACAACACATACCGACTCATCCATTGAACATCTAACGTGTAACCAAGGCGTACGGACTCATCCATTAAACAACTAACGTGTAACCAACACATACCGACTCAGCCATTGAACATCTAACGTGTAACCAAGACATGTCGAGTCATCCATTGAACATCTAACGTGTAACCAAGACATGCCGACTCATACATTGAACATCTAACGTGTAACCAACACATACCCACTCATCCATTGAACATCTAACATTTAACAAATGTATACCAACTCATTCATTGAAAATCTAACGTGTAACCAAGACATGTCTACTCATCCATTGAACATCTAACATGTAACCAACACATACCGACTCATCCATTGAACATCTAACGTTTAACAAATGCATACTGACTCATCCATTGAACATCTAACGTTTAACAAATGCATACCGACTCATCCATTGAACATATAACGTTTAACAAATGCATACCAACTCATCTATTGAACATCTAACGTGTAACCAAGACATGTCGAGTCATCCATTGAACATATAACGTGCAACAAAGACATGCCGACTCGTCCATTGAACATCTAACGTTTAACAAATGCATACCGACTCATCCAAATATACTCATGCATGAGGTTTCAGTATGCGACACTTGTCCAGCTGATGGATTTGATGGATGGTTGGTCAATTGAACATCTAAATATTGGAGGGAAAACATTGGCGGGAAAATATTGGAGGGAAAATGTTAACAATTTCCCTCACTTTTTTAGCATAAAAGGAGAACCACACACACTCCTTATCATCACAACCACCAGCAGATCACACACACTTATCATCACAAACACATTGTTATTATGAAGATGTTGAAGCATGAAGCTTTTCCGTGCAAGTGTGGACATGGAGTGTAGTTCTTCGAGAATCGTGGCAAACTGAATCCTTTGGTAGACTGTACTATGCTTGTCCACGTTCACGGGTTCAACCTCCAGTTTCATATGGATGCAAAAAAATTTTATGGAAAGACGAACGCGTCCAACTACTAATCAATTCTATTGGAGGTTCAATGAGCTTTTCTCCTCCAAGCTCTTATTCAAGACCTTCAACGAGCTTTTCTTCTCCAAGCTCTTCTTCAAGACCTTCAACGAGCTTTTCTCCTCCAAGCTCTTCTTCGGGACCTTCAAGGACTCCAATTTCTTCTCCAAGCTCTTCAACGTGTGCAAATTGTGTGCTCTTGAATGGAAAAATAAAGGTACTTGAGAATACAGTATAGTTGTACCGCAACCCCGATAGGCACACAATGGATTCAGCTGCACTACTTCACGACCTTTACGATGACATGGGAAACCTTAGTTTGAACTAGTTTGTGATGTGTTTTTTCCGTGTTTATGAGTCTAATATCGTTGTAATATCCATGTTTAATTAAGCGTGTGTTTATGTGTCCCTGACGAATAAAATTATGTTTAAGAGTGTTTGTCTGTAAGTCTCCCGCGTGATATTACAAAAGGTTTTATGTAATATTTGGAATAAATAAATATTTGTTTTATAAATGTCTCATTTTTATTATATAAACGTCGCAAAAATAAAATAACATCGGATCGATAGTTAAAATAATAATTATTTGGAATAAATAAATATTTGTTTTATAAATGTCTCATTTTTAATATATAAACGTCGCAAAAATAAAATAACATCGGATCGATAGTTAAAATAATAATTATATGGAATAATTAATAATTTTTCATAACAAGCAAAACCTGATTATATATATGATAGGGAGTTTCCCCGGCGACATGTCGCCAGGGAAACTTTTGAGATTTGGCGGGTAAAAGCCCACCACACATTTCCTGGTAACTTTAAAGCTAATTACGATTGACAAAGTTTCCCTGGCGACATGTCGCCAGGGATAAATTTGGCAGGTTATTATCAAAAAAAAATTAATGGTAATTACGATGGACGAATTCTTCCTGGCGACATGTCGCCAGGGATAATTTTGGACAAGGTTTCCCTGGCGACATGTCTCCAGGGATAAATGGGAGGGAAAATTTCGCGCTCTTTCATTTGGCATCTGATTTTGGATGGCGTATCCCCGGCGACATGTCGTTAGGGATACGCTAGTTAAACTTTAACCAAAAAAATAAATCTGCTTTATTGCCACGTCAGCGTTGTCGCCGGGGAAAAAGGGTTATCCGTGACGACATTTTTGTCGCCAGAGAAACTCCGGTCACCTGTTCTCAGTTTTCTTGTAATGACCAGCCCCATCTTCTCCTGCAGTACCTTCTCCTTCTCCATCACCAACAACCGCGCCATCGTCACCATCACCAGCACCATCTTCTCTTGCAGTACCTTCTCCTTCTCCATCGCCGAAAACCACAACATCGTCACCAGCAACATCACCATCTTCGGATGATTCACCTGATACCACTGCTCCACCAACAAGTCTCTCACCTTCTCCATCACCACAACCGGCTGATCATCCAACAAGTGGCGCCTTTGCTGGAGGATGGGCTAATCGGGCTGTGGTACTCGCTGGTGCTGCATTTGTTTCGGTCGCTTTGTTGTGAAGATCATGGGATTAGAGAAGGACCATATTTATTTAATTTTTCTTTTTTCAGATTTTTTGTTACTAGGTTGTTATGTGCTGTTAATGTTCTTTGGATTATGACTTTTTCGTAAGTCATTTATTAATTTAATTTATTTGTTAAAGTAATGTTTATTGATTTATATAATCTTAATTTTTGTTCGGGAAGAACCACCTCTGCTTCGAGTGGCATTTCACCCCTAACCACGATCATCTACTGATTCTTCAACATCAGTCGGTTCGGACCTCCACTTAGTTTCACCCAAGCTTCATCCTGGTCATGGATAGATCACTCGGGTCCATAATCAGTGACAATTGCCCTATGAAGACTCGCTTTCGCTACGGCTCCGGTGGGTTGATTCAAAGACAACTCTTTCTTCGGAATTTTGGTTATTTTCTATTCGTGGAATAAGGGATGATCCGCAGATTCTTACTCAGGGAATCTTTGGGCTTAACTTAGTATTTTTATCGAATCATCGTGGTTCTAGTATCAATCTGGGGTTTCTTAATTAATCAATATTAGATGACAGATTATCTTATTTAGCCAAACTCGATTGTGGATGTGAGATTACATATTAGTCTCTATACAATTTTTCATTAGAAAATTAGCATTCGTCCCACAATCTGCCTGGAACTCCTGAATTCACATATCGGGGGAATGTTTGTCCTCCTATCATAAGAAAATTAGCATTCGTCCCACAATCATATGAGAAACCATATGATTTATTAGCATAGATTCATTGGCAACCATATGATGAGCAACCAAGCCCCCTGCAACAATGGAGGAATTGAAGAATGATGAGTCTTTTAAGATCTCTATAAAAGGTGAGGTCATCCTCACAAACAATCGGTCAATACTAGAATCAAGAATTGAAACGTAGCATCTTAGGCTGCATTAATACACAGAAGGAATTGTGAATTGTTCTATTTTTCTTGCTTAGTGTTGTTTTACACTACAACAAAAGCTAGAACAGGCGACGAAAACATGATAAGTTTAGGCTCATAATTAAATTTTCTTGTGCGGCGCTTGGTTCCGAGACTGTGAATGGCGAGGGTAGTGGGAGTGGAAGTGGCGGGGCCGGTGGGGATTATCATCATGACATTTAGATTTTGATTTTTTTTGGAAATGGTTGCATTGAGGTTTATGCTTGGACGTCGGTTTTTTGTGAAAAGTATTTTTTTATGTGTAAAAGATATATGACATGTGTAAAAGATATATGAAACAGTACGTTACATTTCGTCGTCACCTCGCGTTATGACCACCATTTTAGACCGGCTGCTATATGGTACCAGAAGCTATAACGCGAGAAAGGGTGTGATCAAGGATCCTCGTAGCGGGCCTCTTAGTGTAAAAATTCAATTATAAACCCTATCTGTTTGGTCTTTAGAACATATCACATAGGTTGGTGAAACCGCGTGTAATTCATATATTTACCCTAGATAAGTATTTTATATATAATCCATAATTAATTTCATATAATTTCTATAAATATTATTACCTTCGTATATTTGCCATAGTTATGTTTCCAATCTATTATAAATAGATTACATGTCTCCATAGGTTCTTCATAAACCTTAAACACAAAGCATTAAAACACAACACAAATTAAGATTGTTGAAATGATGATGAAGTTTTTGGTATTCTTCGTTATTGCTATCTTAGCAACCTCATGCACAGCAAGAATCGATCCCCCAACGATTTCACCAACCGCTAGCCCGACACAATCTCCATTTGGCATCCCTACACCCGCACCTGCTCCAGCCCATGCAGTAGCTGTACCTTCTCCTTCACCATCACCAACAACCGCGCCATTGTCACCATCACCATCACCAGCATCATCTTCTCAAGCAGTACCTTCTCCATCCCCAAAAACCGCAACATCGTCACCACCAGCATCACCATCTTCGGATGATTCACCTGCGGAAGATTCACCTGATACCACTGCTACACCAACAAGTCTCTCACCTTCTCCATCACCAAAACCGGCTGATCATCCAACAAGTGGCGCCTTTGCTGAAGGATGGGCTAATCGGGCTGTGGTACTCGTTGGTGCTGCATTTGTTTCGGTCGCTTTGATGTGAAGATCATGAGATTAGAGAAGGGACATATTTATTTTATTTTTCATTTTTCAGTTTTTTGTTACTAGGTTGTTATGCATGTGCTGTTAATGTTCTTTGGATGATTGCTTTATTCTTTTTAGTCACTTGTTAATTTATTGGTTTAAGTTGTTTGATATAATCTAATTTTTTGTTCTTCTTGTGATTATACTTTCGATCAATCTTCAGTTTTCATTATTTACCAATTAACAAACCATTTAATGTCAGATTACAATATTTCTATATTTATATATTTATATCTATATCTATATTATATGAGCCATCCAATTTTTTGAAAATTAAAAAAATTCTACAAAGCTTCTCGCATAAGTAAGCATAATTAGTATTTCAAACACAACATTGCAAATAAGGAAACAAGTGAGACATACAAATCTGACAATTTTATGTCTAAAAGCATGCATAAATATATGGTCTGAAGAATAAAACGCATGCATAAATATGGTATAAATATCAAAGTTTACCAATGGAAGTAATGCAGCGATGTTCAACCTTTTCGCCACGATGACAGTGGTCAGCCACTACAACAATACTGAGTTTAGGGTGGTCGATTTAGCCGTCCCTAGATTAAGGGGGACCCACCAGTTTTACAAGAAAATCTTGGTCAAAATGGTTGTGGGGACAAAGTGGGGACCACACAACCTAGGGACGACTAAATCGTCCTTAGGTGAAAAAATATATATTTTATTTCTTTTAATTGTATAAAATTATTTAAAATTAATATAAATATTTTTTTAAAAAAAATTTTAAAATGAAAGTGAGACCCACATAACCTATGGACGACTAAGTCATCCCTAGGTTAAGTAAATTTATTTTTCCCAGTTTTTTATCTTTTTTATTTATTTAAAATTATTTAAAATTAATATAAATATTTTTAAAAAAAAAGTTTAAAACAAAGGTAGGGCCCTTGTAACCTAGAGACGACTAAGTCGTCCCTAGGTGAAGAAAAATTTATTTTTCCGTTTTTTGTCACTTGTATTTATTTAAAATTATTTAAAATTAATTTAATTATTTTATTTAAAAAAACTTTATTATAGTTAAAACTTTATACATATTTAAAAAAAACTTTATATATATTTAAAAAAAACTTTATATATTTAGAAAAAAAATTATACATATTTAAAAATAACTTTATACATATTAAAAAAACTTTATACATATTAAAAAAAAACTTTATACATATTTAGAAAAAAATTATACATATTTAAAAATAACTTTATACATATTTAAAAAAAACTTTATACATATTTAAAAAAAACTTTATACATATTTAAAAAAAACTTTATATTTATTTAAAAAAAACTTATACGTATTTTAAAAAAACTTTAGATATATATTTAACACTTAAACACGTGCTTAATTAAACATATATATTACATCGATAATAGATTCATAAATAAGAAAAAAAAACACATCACAAACTAGTTAAAACTAAACGTACAGATTAACACATAATAATAAAATACAAATTAACACATTAAAATAACAAATAGATTACTACGCAAAGCTAAGATTTTCCATTTCATTTAAAAGCTCATGAAGTATTGCAGCCGATTGACATGCGTGGTCTTCAGGATGCCTTTCCATTTCTAATATTCTTGTCTCTAGCATCTTTATCTTTAGATCTTTGATCTTGCAATTAGAGCACTCAGTGGGTGCAGATTGAGAAGGACCTGTAGAAGAACTTGGATGTAAACCTTGAGGTGTTGAAGATCCAGGGGAAGATCTTATACGGAGTTCGAGATCAAAATCATCCTTCCATTTAAAATATTTACATCCATAATCATCTGTTTTTTGCTGTTACAAAGTAAACAAATAACATGACATGTCATTTAAATAATCACACGTATTACATAACTAAAACATTAGATTGTTTACCTTCGAAAGAGGACATGCATAGTAAAGTTTACCAAAGCTATGAGGTTGATGTGACTGTCTCAACACAATATATCCCTTTCTACATGTACACTTATAAGCTTCAAGCGGATCCATCTTATGCAAAATCGGGTGGTGGTGGTGGTGAGTTTGGTATGAGAGGATAAGAGTTTGTGAGGATAAGAGCTACCATAAATAAAGATAAAAATTTAGGGTCGACACATTTAGGGACGACTTAGTCGACCCTAGCTTTCCCGCCAACATTTTCCCGTCAGCATTTACCGCCAACATTTCCCGCCAATATTTGATCACTTAAACATGCTTAAGCTCAGTATTTTTAGCTTAATGGTCACCTCAGAGCAATAATAACATATTGTCTTACACTCTTACTGTATAATCATGATTAGTTTTGTAATAATCACAATTGACTAATACTCATCTTCTAACACATTTTCTATTCAATCTAGTTACTAATGAATTATTTTATCAAATTATTTCCAAACTATAACTATCTTTGAGACACACGATGACTTAATACTTAACTTGAAGTGATCATTGTGTGAACCTATAACGTATAACCCTAACATATCGACTCATCGATTGAACCTCTAACATATAACCGTAACATATGGACTCATCGGTTTAACCTATAACGTATAACCCTAGCATATGGACTCGTCGGTTGAACCTATAACGTATAACCGTAACATATGGACTCATCGGTTAAACCTATAACGTATAACCCTAGCATATGGACTCATCGGTTGAACCTATAACGTATAACCGTAACATATGGACTCATCGGTTAAACCTATAACGTATAACCCTAGCATATGGACTCATCGGTTGAACCTATAACGTATAACCCTAACATATCGACTCATCGGTTGAACCTATAACGTATAACCCTAGCATATGGACTCATCGGTTTAACCTATAACGTATAACCGTAACATATGGACTCATCGGTTAAACCTATAACGTTTAACTCTAGCATATGGACTCATCGGTTTAACCTATAACGTATAACCATAACATATGGACTCATCAGTTTAACTTATAACGTATAACCATAACATATGGACTCATCGGTTTAACCTATAACGTATAACCGTAACATATGGACTCATCGGTTTAACCTATAACGTATAACCGTAACATATGGACTCATCGGTTAAACCTATAACGTATAACCCTAGCATATGGACTCATCGGTTAAACCTATAACGTATAACCCTAACATATGGACTCATCGGTTTAACCTATAACGTATAACCCTAACATATGGACTCATCGGTTTAACTTATAACTTATAACCGTAACATATGGACTCATCGGTTTAACCTATAACGTATAACCGTAACATATGGACTCATCGGTTTAACCTATAACGTATAACCGTAACATATGGACTCATCGGTTAAACCTATAACGTATAACCCTAGCATATGGACTCATCGGTTAAACCTATAACGTATAACCCTAACATATGGACTCATCGGTTTAACCTATAACGTATAACCGTAGCATATGGACTCATCCGTTTAACCTATAACGTATAACCCCAGCATATGGACTCATCGGTTGAACCTATAACGTATAACCGTAACATATGGACTCATCGGTTAAACCTATAACGTATAACCCTAGCATATGGACTCATCGGTTGAACCTATAACGTACAACCGTAACATATGGACTAATCGGTTAAACCTATAACGTATAACCCTAGCATATGGACTCATCGGTTTAACCTATAACGTATAACCGTAACATATGGACGCATCGGTTAAACCTAGAACGTATAACCCTAGCATATGGACTCATCGGTTTAACCTATAACGTATAACCGTAACATATGGACTCATCGGTTTAACCTATAACGTATAACCCTAGCATATGGACTCATCGGTTGAACCTATAACGTATAACCGTAACATATGGACTCATCGGTTAAACCTATAATGTATAACCCTAGCATATGGACTCATCGGTTTAACCTATATCGTATAACCGTAACATATGGAATCATCAGTTTAACCTATAGCGTATAACCCTAGCATATGGACTCATCGGTTTAACCTATAACGTATAACCGTAACATATGGACTCATCGGTTTAACCTATAACGTATAACCGTAACATATGGACTCATCGGTTTAACCTATAACGTATAACCCTAGCATATGGACTCATCGATTAAACCTATAACGTATAACCGTAACATTTGGACTCATCGTTTTAACCTATAACGTATAACCGTAACATATCGACTCATCGGTTGAACCTATAACGTATAACCGTAACATATGGACTCATCGGTTGAACCTATAACGTATAACTGAAATATATCGACTCATCGGTTGAACCTATAACGTATAACCCTAACATATCGACTCATCGGTTGAACCTATAACGTATAACCCTAACATATCGACTCATCGGTTGAACCTATAACGTATAAGCGTAATCTATCGACTCATCGGTTATTAATTATTACAAACTAAGTATAACGTATATTTTAATATTAATTATAATAATTTATTTTGATTTTTATTATTAACTTATATTAATAATTTTATTACATAGAAGCTATAATGTATTTTAAATGTATGAAAAACACCTAGGGACGACTTAGTCGTCCCTAAATATCAAAGAAAGTCGTCCCTAAAAAAACCCTCCAACACTTAGCAAAATTTTGGGAAAGTTGAAATTTTTGGTGAAAATTTAAATAACCCGCTTTGGGTTTGAGTTTTCCCGGTATACACCTAGGGACGACTTAGTCGTCCCTAGGTATAAATAGTCGTCCCTACGTTTCAATAATAAACAAAAAAATATATTTATAATTAACCTAGGGACGACTAAGTCGTCCCTAAGTTACAAAGCTTAAGTCGTCCCTAGGCTTCAATTTCAGTATCTTATCTTATCTTCATCTCTCATTCATCACACTGTTAAACAAAAAAAAACGGGACGACCTACACCACCACTACCACTTCAACTCCATCCGTCTCATCCCACCATCAACCATCCAAACATCCCACCACCGCACACTTGCACACGAGCACGAATTGTTTTAATTCGGGATAATTTTGCACGAAGTATTGAAGGTAATTGATTTATATTTGTTTAATTTTACTAAATGTTATTGTTTGTTTAATTTTAAATTTTGTTTAATTATTAATTTTTCCAGCGCCGCGGCAACAGTAGACACCACCACCAATCCGCGGCAGCAGTAGCCACCACCACCAATCCGACCCACCACCACCAATCCTTATAAAGGTAATTTTTTTTTCTTTTTCTAATTTTTGTATAATGTTTAATTTTTCTATAATTTTTAATTTTGTGATAATGTATAATGTTTTTTTTGTTATGGTAGCAACACCACCACCACCACGATGATGGTCATGTAGTCGGAACCACCACAACCACAGCAGTCGGCAGTAGCCACCACCACAGTCAGTCGGCAGTCGGCAGTAGCCACCACCACTAGTTTAATTTTTCTATTTTTAAAGGTAATTGATTTTTCTATTTTTAATTTTGGTATAATGTTTAATTTTGGTGTATAATGTTTAATTTGTTATGGTAGCAACACCACCACCACCACCACCGTTGCGGCAGTCGGCAGCAACACCACCACCACATCAGCAGTAGTAGCCATCACCACCACCGCCACGACAGTAGCAGCAGCAGTAGCCACCACTACTAGAGGTGGGTGTTTGTTTTGGCTTATATAGGGATTTTGGCTTAATATAATTTCAGCTTAATATGAAATAGGCACGAGTTTATGATTTCGGATTATATTTAAGCTTATGATTTCAGATTATATTTAGGGCTTAACTGATTTAGGCTTAATAGATTTCAGCTTATATAGGCATAAGTTTAATTTTTTTGATATGTTTGTCGTAGCCGAGACCCGAGTCACAGCCGAGTTAGCGGGGAACCGAGCCGAGAACTGAGACCCGTGTCATAGCCGAAAAAAGGTAATGTTTTTTTAAATCGTTGTGGTGGTGTTTGTTTCAAATTAGAAATTTTTTGGAAACCAACTAATTTAGGTTTTCTTTATTTTATGTTTGTGTTTGGTTAGCACCAGGACAGTCGGGACAACTTCCTCATCCGGACCTCTCTTTCTATCTTTCTATCTTTTCTTATTTCAGTCGTGACCGAGGTGTGTAATTAATATTATGCATATGTTTATTATATTATATATATATAATATATGATTGTTAGTCTTTTGTAGTAAATAATTTTAGGAATATTTTAGGATTTTATCGATTAATTTCGGAAAATTCCCGTCCGAAGTTAATCAACCTATTGAAAACCCGTCCGAAATTAATTTATTAGGAATTAATTTCGGAAAGTCCCCTGTTTGGGACTTCTTTTTGATGTTTCGTCTCATTTAGGATATGAATGCGTATAACTGGTTTATTATTTGAGATGATTTCGACAGTGTTTCTCCTTTACTCCTATGAATATGCCTTTAAACACATATTTGGGGAGTAGAGGGGAAATGCTGCCGAAATTTTCTCAAATACTAAACCGGTTATACGCATTCATATATGAGACGAAACATTCAAAAGGTGGGTTAGGATTGCCTTCCATAGTTGCACTAGGAAGACAAAAAAGAGTTCATATTCATTTTGTTAGTATTACATTTTACGTATAAAAAAAATAATTTATCTGAGTATGTTTATTTGCAACGCAGTTATGACAATTGATAAGAGTTGGACCACTGTAAACAATCGTAATTCCAATGAGTTTTTAGATGGTCTTTTTGGATTCATCCAGGATTGTGAGAAATTTTTGCACCCCATCTCACAAAAGCTCCGTTGCCCATGTATTCGTTGTTGTAACCGTGAAACGTTGGTTACCCTCGGCCAACTTGAGGCACACATATCCCAATTAGGGTTTGACAAACGTTAGACCACTTGGATATATCACGGTGCACCAATTCTTCCGTTACCTCCACTATTACCACATTCACCTAATTGAATTCACATGGATGCATTCTTCGAAGATATTTCTGCAAATAATATTCCAAATCTAACATCTGAAACTACACCCTCTCAAACTCCATCAACTCAAACAACCGGTCCTCAACCAACCCAAACATCGGGTCCTAGTAACGAGTTCGAAGAGTTACTCGCTAGGTCTGCCCAAAAGTTGTACCCGGGTTGTGATATGATCACATTGGAATTTACATCAGAGATTTCGCACATCAAGGTTTTACACAAAATAACTGATGTCGGGTTTAACAAAATTCTAGCTCTTCTCCAAAAGGCATGTTCCCCTAGTAAAGGATACAATTTCCCGTCTTCATACTATGAAATAAAAAAGACATACAAAAAGATCGGGTTAGGATACGAATCGGTCCATGCTTGTATAAATGATTGTTTTTTATATTGGGGATCACGGAAAACAAGGCGAGGCACACTTGTCCAATCTGTAACGCGAGCATATGGAAAAACCGAAAGAAGAAAAAGGGGACGCAATTAGTTGCCAACAAGGTGGTGTGTTACTTTCCGATAACACCTAGACTACAACGTATGTTCAACATAAAAGACATAGCAAAGTGGATGACTTGGCATGCGACCGGACAGTCTAAGGAAGACGATAAAATGAATCACCCCTGTGACGGAAAAGCATGGAAATATTTTGACATAACCTGAGTTCTCTTGTGACCCTAGAAACGTTCGATTAGGGTTGACTGCTGATGGTTTTAATCTTTATGGCATGACGAGCCAAACTTACAGCATGTGGCCGGTTATATTGACAACATACAACACACCACCGTGGATGTGTTTGAAAGAAACTTCTTTAATGTTGACGATGTTAATTCCCGGCCCTAAATCAGCTGCAAAGGACATTGATGTTTACTTGCAGCCTCTAATTAAAGAACTCAAAGATTTATGGGAGGGAGTCTGGACGAAAGACGCTGCTACGGGTACTCATTTCAAAATGAAAGTGGCGGTTTTATGGACCATCAATGATTTACCATCTCGAAGTAGTTTGTCTGGGTGGAGTGGGCAAGGGTACCTCGCATGCCCTACTTGTAATGTTGACACTCCATCGATGCGTATCAACAGCAAAATCGTTTATGTTGGTTACAGAAGATGGTTAAGAACAAATCATCCAGATCGGAAAAAATCCAAGGAATTCTACGGTTTTCCCGAAAATAAGCCTAAACCAAGAAAGTTTTCAGAACTTGATATCCAATTGCAGATTAGTAAAGTCTTTAAATGTAAACCGGGGAAACATAAACCAATTGTCAAAGAGAACCGCCCCCATAATCGAGATGTTGAATTGAACTGGAGTAAGCGTTCTATCTTTTGGCATCTTGAGTATTGGCCCTTTCTTCTACTAAAACACTGTTACGATGTCATGCACATCGAAAAGAATTTCCTTGAGGCTTTACTGAATACCCTGTTACAGAACGACAAATCCAAAGACACGCCAAAGGCAAGGCTAGACATGGAAAAAATGGGAGTTCGAAAGGAGTTGTGGTTAGTTAAAAAAGATAACATGAAGTTCGATAAGCCTCATCCAAAGTTCTCTTTCACTCCAGAAAAAAGAAAACTTTTTTCTAAATTCATTAAAGGAGTCAGACTACCTGATGGCTTTGGATCCAACTTCAAGAAAAAAGTGACCGCTGATGATGACAATATAACGAACTTGAAATCTCATGACTGTCATATAATGATGCATCGGTTACTTCCTTATGGAGTGAAACAATACTTGCCCAAAGACGTTGCAAAACCTATAATCGACATTTGCTTATTCTTTAAGCAGTTTTGTGCTCGAAGTTTGACTGTGCAGGACATGAAAGAAGCTAAAAACAAATTGATCATTATGATGGTTAATTTAGAGCAAATATTTCCTCCTGCTATTTTCGACATAATGACTCATTTGGTTATACATCTACCCGATGAGGCTATTCTAGGTTCCGTTACTCGCGGCACGTGGATGTATCGATTTGAAAGATACATGAAAAAGCTAAAGAATTATGTACGAAATAAAGCAAAGCCTGAAGGTTCTATTGCTGAGGGTTATGTTGCAGAAGAGGCATTAACTTTTTGTTCGCGTTACCTTAAGGATGTCGAGACGAGATTTAACAGCCTTGGCAGAAATGAAGACGATTTGCCTGGACAACCAGATAAATTTGAGGTGTTCCGGACCGTATGCACACCGACGGGTGGAATCAAACTAATACTGGGATTTTGCTAGGTTCAATTGTTGTTCTCGGTATCTTAACGAATTGATTTCCGGCTTAAAGTACGACTCAGCTGTTCTTTGGTGGAACAAATATTTTTGGTTGTTTTTAAATAAAATGTACAAAGACTTTAAAGTAAAGGGCAGGTAAAGTAAATCTAAGTCTAATTAAAATAAATGGTGCAAGTATTTAAAAGCGTGCCGGAAATTAAAAGGCACTAAAAGTAAATAACGCAAACTTAAATCTATCTAAGGAAAACTTAAAAGGAAACTAAAACTAAAACTTAAACCTAGTCAAGGCTAAAATAAATCTAAGGCAATAAAACTTAAAGTGCGACTAATTAAAAAGGCGGGAAAAATAAAGCTCGAAATTAAAAAGCAGAAAATTAAAAACTGAAATTAAAGAAACTGAAAATTACCTATCCGGAATAAATCCCCTTATTCGGAATAAAAGGCTTACTCGGAATATGTCACCTATCCGGAATAATCCTCTCTATCCGGAATAATCTTGCTATTCGGAATAAGTTGCCCTATTCGGAATATCATGACTATTCGGAATAATGCCCTATTCGGAATAAGTTGCCCTATTCGGAATAATATGCCCTATTCGGAATATCCTGGCTATTCGGAATAATGCCCTATTCGGAATAAGTTTCCCTATTCGGAATAATATGCCCTATTCGGAATATCCTGTCTATTCGGATCAATGCCCTATTCGGAATAATCAGCCCTATTCGGAATAAGTTGGCTATTCGGAATATCCTCCCTATCCGGAATATTAGATATTCCGGATAAACAGCCTTGGTCAAGACCTTGATTCGGAATGTTGATGGGCTTGTTTTTCTTGGGAAAGATCAGAAACAAAGAACAAACACCCCGAAGAACAGGGAAACACAAAACTATACGGATCTAATAAAAATTAAGCTAAATCAACCACAAGATTAAATCAAACTAATGAATAAACATCTATTAAGCATAAACAATCAATCCAAAACAACAAAACTAATCAAGATGATCAAAACCCACTTAAATAAATCAACAAAAATCAAGAACATGAACATAAACAATAAAAATCAAAGATTAAGAAAGGTAGAATGAGAGATGAACAATAAAGATAAAGATTGACAAGAATTAAAAGAAAAACTTACTTGAAATTAAATGGTAATTAAGGTGCAAGACAAGTATTTAAATTTGACAAGAAGATAAATGACAAGGTAATTAAAAGTGGAAGAACTAATTGTCACTATTAGCCAACAAAGAAAAATGCTAATCTCATCTAATCTATATACAGGGGAGGTTAAGGAGCGCTTAGGAAGCTTCCTCCCCTCCTTCATTTCTTCTTAATTGCATGATTAAGTCCCTCAAGCCTTTAATCTTCATTTAATTGCACCATTAGTCCTTAAGCCTTTAATCTTTATTAAATCTTGGACTTTAAATGGCTTTGTCTCAGGATTTCTTCAAACTCGTCTAGTAATTCTTCAATAAATTAGACTTGAGTTTTTCGGCTTTTGATAAACTTCCGTCTTTTAACTTTTTCTTCGATAAATCTTCAGAATTGGTCTTGGACTTCCGTTCTTTTTGCACTCTTGACTTCTTGACTTCGTCTTTCATCTTTTTCTTCAATAAAAGCCCGTAAATGCCCGTGTTTTCTCCACTTTTCACCTTTTCGTCCTAAATCACAACAAAAACACAAACCACGCATAATTCCGACATAAAAGACATAAAATACACGTTTTGGCTCGGTTATTATTGTAATTAAGTGGTAAAAAGGATGAGTGTTTACACACCTATCAAATCCCCTACACTTGACCATTGTAATGTCCTCATGCAATGCATTAGTTACAAAGCACGTTTACACTTTTCATCATAATCAATCCACGCTGGCCTTTATTAAAGAGATAGGAAATTACAAACATTCAAAGTAAGAAATCAAAAGCATACCTTGGGTTTTGGAAATGTTACGAATAATCATCATCCTCAAGTTTTCACTTTCTCCAAACCAAGCTTAAAAACGAGATCATTGTTATTATAAGTTAGTAAACTAACACGAACTCATGTGGGCCAATTATTCACTTAGACTCCCTTATTCCTAGGTGTATCTCTTATATTTTATTTTTGTCTTGAATGATCACGAGGATGCATTCGTGACTTATTTCGATAATTATTTAGTCCGAAAATAAAGTGAACGATTTAATCAATAGTTAGCTAAAGGACAAAATCTTTTAAAACTGCTTCTCGGGACCTCATAAAGTTCATATCTTGGCATAACTCGCTTCGCGATTTGAGACCTTTCTCGGACCGATATTTGGCAGCGACTTCATACTTCAAACCTTGAGAGACGTTCATGAAATAATGGTCTTCTCTTCATATAGGAATTTCTTCACTTGAAGTTTTGAGAGATTCATACTTGGACCATGACTTCTTCATTTTTCTCCAATCTTTATTTTGGACTTTGATATACAACGATCCGCCTCCTTTTATGACTTGGATCTATTTATCCTCATACCTTGCTAGGGTCTTTTCGGATACACTTCTCCATGACTTTTGGGGAGTTTTTGCTTTTCGTCGTGTGTCTCGATCCTTAATATTGATTTTTGATAAATGATTCTTCACATCACTTGGGATCTTTAGCAACAAAATGTAGCCCTCATGTCTTGTTAGGACCTTTTTGGACTCGCCAATCTTCGCATCCCGCTTCAATAAGTTATGCCTTGGCTATGAACTCTAATCCATACCGAGCAACTTTTAAACGATCTTGGGCTAGAAGCTAAGTAACTTTTCAAATCGTACAACCTTATTTATTGAAAATAAATTTATTAGCAAGCGATGGGAGAATAGGCTTATAATTAACTCACATAAATTCACGAAAGAATACCGAACTTATAATTAGCTCTATCACCTCTCGTTCTCCACAATTTAAAATCTCAAGGAATGAGACTCGTGGATGCTTAGCCTATTAAATCAAAGTTTTGGGTTTTCGAGTCGCCTATAGGATCTTGCAAACTCTTAGACTTTTTCAAGTTTAGAAATGAATTTTAAAGTTCCCTTGATAAACGACTCTCTAGGATCAATTATAGGAACTTGCGAAAAGTTCTTGTTCTTAACCCGTGAGAGTTAAGACTTTCGCGTTTTATAGCTCCCTAAATAAAAGCCTAGCAAAACTTGACTTAAACACGTTAAGGATACTAGCTAGAGTAACTTAGATAAGTAAACACGGGTTGAGTCAAAAGATTCACAACGTTTGAAAATTAAAACCACTTTATTAAACATTTATTCTAATAAGGAAAGAAAATAACTATACAAAGGTAAAAACTAATAGGCCAAAATAGATCAAAAATTTTGAAAAATGTCGAAAAATGGATTTTCCGGTTAAAATGAGGACAAATACAAGGAAAAGACCACTTAACTTCGATAGAAGTCCCCCCTACACTTAAGATAAACATTTCCTCAATGTTTAAGCATGTGGGAGTAAACTCCCCTACACTTAGGACATTGTGCACTTTGTTTAAATCTCGCTAAGGAAGAGACAACTAAAGAGATTCCTATTTTAATATTGAGAAAATATAAATAGTGAATCGAAAAGAGTTTAGGATAGAACCGGGATAATGGAACACGGAATCACGGGTCGTCAAGAATCATCAAGAGTGGATCATTGAGCGCTCGAATCCCTGATTAGAAGAAGAGAGGAGAGGAAATAGCAAACCAACGGGTCTCCCCTACACTTAGGATAAAGAAAGCTATCAGATAGATGCATGGGTTGCCTCCCAAGAAGCGCTTGGTTTTTGATTACCGAGTCGTGAGCCTGACTCGACCTTGATCATCATAGGAAGAAGCATGAAACATATCCACCGGGATCAAAGACATAGTTTTCGTCCATCAAATAGCACAAGCTTAAGGCGAAAAAGGCAAGCCAAAAAAGAGTAGGCAAGGTTCCCTTAAGCAGCGATGGAGCACGGTGGAAGCAAGGGTGAAGTGGTGCAAGCAGATTTACATAAGTTCCAAAGATATTTCCTTTTATTTCATCAGAAGGATACTGAGATGGCTGCAGAATATCAATACCGGGGTCGAACACCTTTTCCTTTAGGGGAAAATAGCACTCAGGCTCAGCAGAGTGTGAAGATGATCCACGAAGAAGATGCACAACCTCGTCCTCAGAAGGTGGACAAAGAGGTGTTAACTCATACGTGCTGCGGATATTGGTGTCAACCGGTTTCTTCTCCTTTGAAAGAATGTTCTTCAAATCCAAAACAGGATCAAGACGATAATCTTCAAAGTCATAAGGAGGAGCATCACTCTCATGAGGGAAGTAAGTGTTGAGAAACGTAGAGAATTCTTCCTCAAAT
Organism: Glebionis coronaria; assembly: GCA_025667525.1. NCBI lineage: Eukaryota > Viridiplantae > Streptophyta > Magnoliopsida > Asterales > Asteraceae > Glebionis > Glebionis coronaria. The sequence goes on from JANFOE010000526.1 coordinate 343,799, forward strand.
GAGTAATCGTGCAAAGTAGGATCGAGTGATGGCGGAGGATCTTCATCGTGAGAAGAATCGCTCGAAAGAGTATCGGCCTCATCAAAATCATCATATGTGGGCAGCTCGGGATACTCGGAAGTAAGGTCATCATAATCATCCGAATCTGAGCTAGAATCATCATCATCATAAGCATCGAAGATCGGTGGAGAGTCATAAATGGGAGAAGGTTACAAATTGGGGCGAGAATAATCCACATCATCATGAAAAAGTGGATTATCGATGCAAGAATCGAATAGAGGATTGTTGTAGACGACAAAGTCATCCAGCACATTAATCATATTCACTGATTCTCGTCCATAGGATTTGCTAGTAAGCTTCCCCATTTTAAAAACTTGTGAATCATTCCCGACTCTTAAGATTAACTCACCTTCGGCAACATCAACAAGAGCTCGTCCGGTTCTCAAGAATGGGCGACCAAATATTAAAGGAATACGAGGGTCCATTTCATAATCAACAACGACAAAGTCGACCGGGAAAGTAAATGTGTCAAATTTAATGAACACGTCTTCGACAATACCAACGGGGTAAGCGAGAGTGCGATTAGCAAGTTCAAGAGTCATCTTTGTTGGTGTGAGGTCGGGTAATGATAGTGTTTTCCAAACACTCAAAGGCATCAAATTAATACTGGCCCCGAGATCAGCAAGGGCAGTAAATTCTTCAGTTTTGTTGAAAACGCAAGGCAACACAAAACGACCGGGATCTCCAAGCTTTTCCGGAAGTTCTTTAAGAATAACTGCAGAGCAGTTTTCATTTAAGCGTGTGTTGGCGAGCTCAAGCAACTTTTCCTTCTTGTTAAGCAATTCCTTGAATGCTTTGACAAATTTCGGCATGTGGACAAGTGCTTCGAGAAAGCTAATGTTGAAGTTCATTTAAGAGATCATCTTCACATAGATCGACACTTGAGAGTCATCCTTGGTTAGCATTTTGGTCTTGCCTAAACGTGAAGGATAAGGGATATTGGGTTTGGGTGGTGAAGGTGCAGGTGTAGGTAAAGGTTGAGATGTTGAAGGGTCCTTCCTAGGTACATCGTGTTGAGTCTTAGGATCTTGACTCATCTGGGATATCATGATCATGATTGTAACATGCACAGCGGAATCATAAAGAACCCAATCATAACCAAGAACAAGGCTTTCACTAATAAACATTACTATTAATAAGCTTACTAATAAGCTGACTACTAATAAGCTACTAGTCCTGGCGCCTTATAGGCTTGACACCAGGAGGAACACACACACACCTATGGTTTACATTGTTTATGAATGAGTGAATAACCATGTGTGCCTAACCCTCTTTATATAATATAGGTACTAGGGTTACATCACAACCCTAGCTTACTATCTAAGCTAATATATTACTACTAGGTCCTTCATCTTGTTTTGTCATATCAACTCAAGATATCTAAGTCCTAACAATCTTCCCCTAGTTGATTTGACAAAACCAGTAAGCACAAGCTTCCCCTGAAGCTAATATAGATGAAGGCTAAGCTTTCCCTTGATCCATGCATTCTTCCCCTTTTTGTCACATCAACTCAAAAAGGATCATCTTCCCCTTAAGAAGTGCACGGCAAAACCAGTAGGCTCCATGGAGAGAGATCACTGATGAAGAAAATCAAGTATAACGAATTTGATGAAGAAGTGGAATCTCCCAAACTTGTGTCTTATGTCTTGCACTGACCACGTGACGTCGAGCTCGAACAAAATCCTCAAATAAATGAGACACTGAGCACAATAACGTAACCTCTTCAAGCGATAGCAAATGTACGCATAGAGCAAACTATCTTAAACAGGCTACCACTCCTTTTAAGATATGAATAGATCGTACCCCTTCACTAGATATGTCGAGTCTTAGTCACCATACAAACCAAACAAGGCATCTTTAAAAGGTACTCCCTTCCTTTTAAGATATGATAAGAACACAAACCTGTGAAAATCAACTACAACATAAAATAAGTGATAATTAAATGTCTTCTTCAATGAATCACCCCAACGAAATGATAATGGCTGAGAACTCCTCCTCCAGTAACAGTAGTGACATCAGACTAGTCACTAAAAGCAATCTTATTTGACTAGTAGGAACCAAAACCGGCCAAAGAAAATTAGTATACAACAAGACAGCAGGAACCATAAGAAAGTCAGCAAGAACATACACCTACCAGTAGGAACAAACCAATAGGAACAAACCAGTGGTACGGACCAGTAGGAACCGACTAGTAGAAACCGACCAGTAGGAGCCGATGATTCAACCAGGAGAAACCATTGAATATTACCAGGAGGAACCAAGAACACAACCAACCTGAATATATATGACCCATAGGAACCATAACTCACCAGTAGCATCTCAAACCTCCTTCTTCTTCTTTTTTTTTAATCTCACATCATGTCACCACTGTCGATAAAGTTGTTGCTAAGCTTCACATGCCTTCTACGTCCATCTCCAAAAAGTGATCCTCAAAATTAGAGATATAATAATATTACACCCAAAATGGAAGTAAACATTAATCTCCACAATTTTAGGAATCAATTGAGCCATATACACGGTTTACCAGATCATAAAATCAGGGACATCATACGTGACTTATAGCAAATTGAGAACAAAATAAAAAACTTACGTCCAGATCAGAAGGAAGCACATATGGAAGTTGTTATATTTCCTTTAAACACGCCATCTCAATCCTTCAAAGTAGGAAACAAATATTCTCCCATAACATGCTTAACACCCCACGTCTTTATTCAAATCCCATGAAAATAAATAAACTCCCATAAATAGGATAACTACCATCACACGTTTTAACCACCTGTTGATTTCGAAAGAGAATCCCACGAAAATAGGGAAATCAAAACATATCTTCCCAAAACTTAGGACCTTACTGCGAATAATATGGCCATCACATGCTCCACATGTTTGACTTTATCAAGCCATACCCACGTTCAAAATATTTGGAAATTATAAATATGACTTAACTGGTAACCCCAAAGAACCAGGAAGAATAAAACGTGTGTGACTGATAATTACATGCGAGTCAAGAGGAAACAAACATACCCCATAAAGTAGTATATATCACGTCCATAAATAGCTCCCATAAAATCAGGAAAATCAAAAGCATGTATCTTCCAAAAAGAACGTAGACCTGGGACCATGTATTTGCTACTTTCATATGTTTCTTTTCTTACGTGTTTGACGGCACAAACAAATACATCATAAAGTGTATTTTCCCCATTCGTATAAACCCTTGACTGTCGAATATGCTGCTACTGTCGTCATTCACATTTGATCTCCAAACGAATAATCATATCTTCCTGCTATCACACGACTTAAACAAAGCAAGATGCTGCTATACGAGCCACAATATCCATCCAAAACCCACATAACCAATCAGACGTGGAGAACATAAATGTTTGAACCACAGCCAACGTTATTATCTCACATCACCATGTTCAAAGCCTTTGTCTAAAGTTTGTACCAGATGCACGTTTGGGACCAGCAGCAATCTTGATCAGCTAGGGTTTCAAATACATGAAACCCTAAAACCGAATTTGTCTTGGCAGCAACAACAAACAACCGTATCTTCAGCAAGATTTGAACAGGACCATCAATCAAAACCGCGAATCAAAGCTTCCTAATCAGACGCATCAAAAACAACTAGTCGATCTAGGGTTTCATAATCACACAAAACCCTAAAACGAATTTCTTCTACAAATCACAGCATCAATACTCATCATTCACCTTAGATCATACGGGGTTCATCGTTGATTCAAGAATCAACTCACCAAAGCCAGTATGATTCAAGGATCAAGTCTTTATAGTTATGATCACCATCACACGAACCTGCTGCCTTCTTGATCAAACACAGCAACATGAATTAAAAGCAACATGAATTAACAGCAACAACCCACCATCGAATCATCTAGGGTTTGTTGGGAAAAACCCTAGATCAGCAACGTTATTTATATAAAAACAGAAAATAACATATGAAAACCTTGTAGATCAACCAGATCAAGAGCCAACAAGCTCTGATACCAGTTGTTGAGTCTTAGGATCTAGACTCATCTGGGATATCATGATCATGATTGTAACATGCACAGTGGAATCATAAAGAACCCAATCATAACCAAGAACAAGGCTTTCACTAATAAACATTACTATTAATAAGCTTACTAATAAGCTGACTACTAATAAGCTACTAGTACTGGCGCCTTATAGGCTTGACGCCAGGAGGAACATACACACACCTATGGTTTACATTGTTTATGAATGAGTGAATAACCATGTGTGCCTAACCCTCTTTACATAATAGAGGTACTAGGGTTACATCATAACCCTAGCTTACTATCTAAGCTAATATATTACTACTAGGTCCTTCATCTTGTTTTCTCATATCAACTCAAGATATCTAAGTCCCAACACATCGTCATGACGAGGCGGAGACGGTAATGGTGCACTAATACTAGGTGTAGGAGGAGTAGGGATAAATGGTGGTGGAGGAGGTGTAGATGATGGGGGGGATAGGTGGATCGACAATGGTAATTCCACTACGGGTAGTAATAGCACTCACATTTCCTCGCAGATTGGGGACGGTGTTTGAAGGTAAAGAACTCGAAGAAGAAGAAGGTTGAGCTGTGGGCAAGAAACTAGCAAGCATATTCTTCAAATCATTTGTTTGATTGCTGAAGGAGGATTGAATATTATCTCGAAGCTCGGATCTTATCTCATTTCCTTGCTTGGTAATATCTCCTTTAAGATTGATAATTTGACTCTGCAGATTCTTGATTTGCTCACCTTGGGTTCTCATTATGGCTTCAACATCTGGGTTAATGGGTGGGGTTTGTTGAGCGGGTGGGTGATAAGGATTAGAAGCTCTTGGTGGGATTTGGTTGCTTCTATTGTAGTTGTTGGCGGGGTTTTGGTTTTGAGGAGAAAAACCGGGTGAAAGGTAGTTGTTTGACCGGTAGCTCAGCAAATTTCTATCCCCTTGAGGTCGAGCTTGGTAATTTTCCGGTGAATAATTACCATAAGCTGCATACACATTTTCCGGATTTCCTTGAGTAGAAGGACAATCGGTGTATGAGTGAGGACCGCCACATGTTTCACAAGAAGGTGCTACCGCTTTAACTTGTTGTTGTTGGTTTGAAGCGAGAAGCAAGATACTTTTCTCATTTCAGTCATCATGCGGGTGAGTTCGGTCATGTCAGGGCTTGCTGAAGTGGAAGAAACATTGACTCTCGGGTTGTTCCTTGAAGAAGCGGAGGAATCCCAGTTTTTTGGTGAGTAGTCATGTTCTCAATAAGCTCTCTACACTCCTCGGGTCTCCTTTTCATGAATGTGCCACCGGCGGCTGCATTAATCGTATCACGATCTCGAAAAGTCAAACTGTTGTAGAAAGTATCAATCAATGTGACAGGGAGCATGTTGTGGTTTGGACAACGATCAATCAAGACATTATATCTTTCCCAATCATCAAAAAGAGATTCATCGGGATCTTGCATGAAACCGCTGATTTGATTGCGAAGGCTCGTGACCATGGATGGTGGAAAGTAGCGCGACAAAACGCGTTGAGTCATGTCATCCCAAGTATGAATAGAATTCTTCGGGAGACGATCAAACCATTTCTCGGCGTGATGTGATAAAGTATGTGGGAAGAGTTGTAGGCGAAGAACATCCATTGTGGCACCGGGCAACTTCATGCTTTGGGTGATTGTAATGAACTTGTCGAGGTGTTGTTGCCATCATCATCAGGCATTCCGGCGAATGGATTAGTTTGCACTTGCTGAATCATGTGGTGCTTCAACGAAAACTCCGGAGCGTTGATTTGCATCGGCGCAATCGGTCCTCCTCGTCCAAACATGGTAGGTTGACAAAGCTCCTCCATTGTCCGAAGATCGGGTTGTGGAAGAACATTGTTGTTATTGTTGAGGTGCGGTGGATTATTGTTGTTGTTAACACCTGACATACTTAAATCTTCTCGAGTCTCGGGCTCTTGATAATTAGAAGATCTAGTACGCATACACCTACAAAGACAAAAGAAAACAATACCAAACACAAAGACAATATATATACACAATAAAAATAAAATCTTTTTGGATTTTTGAAATTTTTTATTTTTATGGATTTTTATCAATTTTTAATTTTATGCAAGAAAAATAACGCTCACAAGTGAACGAATCCCAAAAAGCAACGCGTCTCTCACAGAAAACCGTTAATCTTTACGAAAAGAGCCGGCAGCGGCGCTATTTTAATACTGGGATTTTGCTAGGTTCAATTGTTGTTCTCGGTATCTTAACGAATTGATTTCCGGCTTAAAGTACGACTCAGATGTTCTTTGTTGGAACAAATATTTTTGGTTGTTTTTAAATAAAATGTACAAAGACTTTAAAGTAAAGGGCAGGTAAAGTAAATCTAAGTCTAATTAAAATAAATGGTGCAAGTATTTAAAAGCGTGACGAAAATTAAAAGGCACTAAAAGTAAATAACGCAAACTTAAGTCTATCTAAGGCAAACTTAAAAGGAAACTAAAACTAAAACTTAAAACTAGGCAAGGCTAAAATAAATCTAAGGCAATAAAACTTAAAGCCCGACTAATTAAAAAGGCGGGAAAAATAAAGCTCGAAATTAAAAAGCAGAAAATTAAAAACTGAAATTAAAGAAACTGAAAATTACCTATCCGGAATAAATCCCCTTATTCAGAATAAAAGGCTTACTCGGAATATGTCACCTATCCGGAATAATCCTCTCTATCCGGAATAATCTTGTTATTCGGAATAAGTTGCCCTATTCGGAATATCCTGGCTATTCGGAATAATGCCCTATTCGGAATAAGTTGCCCTATTCGGAATAATATGCCCTATTCGGAATATCCTGACTATTCGGAATAATGCCCTATTCGGAATAAGTTGCCCTATTCGGAATAATATGCCCTATTCGGAATATCCTGTCTATTAGGAATAATGCCCTATTCGGAATAATCATCCCTATTCGGAATAAGTTGGCTATTCGGAATATCCTCCCTATCCGGAATATTAGATATTCCGGATAAACAGCCTTGGTCAAGACCTTGATTCGGAATGTTGATGGGCTTGTTTTTCCTGGGAAAGATCAGAAACAAAGAACAAACACCCCGAAGAACAGGGAAACACAAAACTATATGGATCTAATAAAAATTAAGCTAAATCAACCACAAGATTAAATCAAACTAATGAATAAACATCTATTAAGCATAAACAATCAATCTAAAACAACAAAACTAACAAAACTAATCAAGATGATCAAAACCCACTTAAATAAATCAACAAAAATCAAGAACATGAACATAAACAATAAAAATCAAAGATTAAGAAAGGTAGAATGAGAGATGAACAATAAAGATAAAGATTGACAAGAATTAAAAGAAAAACTTACTTGAAATTAAATGGTAATTAAGGTGCAAGACAAGTATTTAAATTTGATAAGAAGATAAATGACAAGGTAATTAAAAGTGGAAGAACTAATTGTCACTATTAGCCAACAAAGAAAAATTCTAATCTCATCTAATCTATATATAGGGGAGGTTAAGGAGTGCTTAGGAAGCTTCCTCCCCTCCTTCATTTCTTCTTAATTGCATGATTAAGTCCCTCAAGCCTTTAATCTTCATTTAATTGCACCATTAGTCCTTAAGCCTTTAATCTTTATTAAATCTTGGACTTTAAATGGCTTTGTCTCGGGAGTTCTTCAAACTCGTCTTGTAATTCTTCAATAAATTAGACTTGAGTTTTTCGGATTTTGATAAACTTTCGTCTTTTGACTTTTTCTTCGATAAATCTTCAGAATTGGTCTTGGACTTCCGTTCTTTTTGCACTCTTGACTTCTTGACTTCGTCTTTCATCTTTTTCTTCAATAAAAGCCCGTAAATGCCCGTGTTTTCTCCACTTTTCACCTTTTCGTCCTAAATCACAACAAAAACACAAACCACGCATAATTCCGACATAAAAGACATAAAATACACGTTTTGGCTCGGTTATTATTGTAATTAAGTGGTAAAAAGGATGGGTGTTTACACACCTATCACAAACCAACTCGTATGACTAATGACGACATGCAGGCAGTTACGTGGTTTATACTTAACAACAGTCCTGAAGTCGAAGCCGACATCTCGGCTTACAGCGAGTATGTTTCTTCCTTTTTTTTATAATTTTGAAAATTCTTCTTTCTCGATGACTTCAGCTAATATCATGAACCTTTGCAGAGAGGCGCCTGATAATGTGGAAACGAGTTTTCCTGCGTGGTTTAATAACATGGTAAATACATTAGATATATTACCTTGGAGTTATTCCTCATCTAATAAACCTTTTTGTATCTCTTTTTTGTAGACTCGTGAAAAAAAAGTGAGTGTGGGCTGTAGTGATGAGTTATTCTCTTTGGCGTGTGGACCTATTAGTTCATGTACATACCCCTCTTGCATAGTGAACGGTGTGAAGTTTGTGGTACATGAACGCGATATACTTCGTACCACTCAATGCAGCGGAGTTTCAACACCCGGGGTAGATGGAGAGATGTATTATGGTCAACTCGAAGAAATTTTGGAGCTAACTTATATCGGAAACCGCAAGGTTTTGTTGTTTCGATGTAAATGGTTTGACACAATTAACCCTACCAATTGCACCAAAGGCAACAGACGTTCTTACACTGAGCAAGGCATACATCATATTTTGACCGGTAGGCTATTTCACCAAAATAACCCATACATTTTCCCGACACAAGCAGCACAAGTATTCTACCTTGAAGACCTTGCTAGACGACCTCTTCATTGGAAGTTCGTCGAACAGGTTTATCATCGAGATGTAGCAGAGTCTGATGAAGATGTTATACATGGTAGCAGTTCATCAGATGTTACATTGTCTGTTGCTTTGCCTAATTTGGGTATTACGGATTTGAGTGTAAATACTCAACCAACGGAAGTGGACGCCCCACCGGTTGATGATGATATTATTAATATTGAAGATGAGGTAGTTGCACACGTCATTGGTGATGTTGATGATGATGATTTAGTGTCGGATGATGATGAAGTGAACCCTAATAATGATGTTCAAGAAGTTTTATCTAGCGATGATTCTGAAGATGACAATTGATATTAAGTTGTCTTTTGAATGAAACAGTTGTTATATGCTTTAATGTGTAATTTTTTATTTGTAAACGATTGTTATATGCTTAAGTTGTAGTTTGAATGAAACAATTGTTATACGCTTAAATGATGATGAGTTGTTTTTATTTGTTTAAATGTGTGATTTTGTATTTTAATGAAAATGTTTTTATATGTTAAAATGTGTATATTGATATGAATTTGTGTATTAGTATTAATTGGTTAATTAAATTGTGTGTAATTTTGTTTTTTAATGAAAATTTTTTTATATGTTAAAATGTGTATACTGATAAAATGTGTATACTGATATGAACTTGTTATTTTACAGATGGCATGTGTAGCTCCTAGATCACACGGTGGGGATGCTGTTGGAAGTCCACCCAGACGGCCCACACGTCCTGTACCGGCCGAGTGCCAGCGTAAGAAATCATTATATTTTTTTATAACACTGATATTTATAATTTATGTCACTTGAATTTTTACGAGTAAATAACATATCTTTTGTAGGTTCAAATCAACGCTTTGAGACCAACCTAGGAAAATTAAGGAAGGCGTACAGAGATAATCACGAAAAACCTTTGACAATTGGCTTTGAATTTAAAGATCTGCAAACCTTCCATTTTCTGGGCGATTACGCATCCCTGTTGTCTCATCTTATGGGGGAATTAGTCCGGAGACTTCCCCTGAACTGCGAAAGGGACGAAATTCCAGAATCTGATAAAGCTCATATTTATCCTACAATTGAGGTCAAAATTGTTTATTTTACTTATATTGTTATTGTTATCGACATTTAGATATGTGTGTTATGTTTAATTTGTTTGTTTATTTAAATTCATATGTTTTTATGTAGACATATTTCGACCTCCAGCCATGGTACGATGATCGTACTGAGGTGGTGTGTGGCACTGGTGTGTATGAGGTGTCGACTCGGGTTAGCCTTGCGTTGGAACTCCAACTGAGGTTGCTGTATAGAAAATACAAGAACAGGATCAAGAAAGATTTTTATTTGAAATATGAGACGCCCGCACTGGCACAAGAACATGTACCGCCGGAGAGTGTGTGGGACAATAGAACCGAAGGTAAGTGGGCTGACTTGGTTGAGTGGTGGTCAGACCCAAAGAGGGTGGCAAGAAGTCAGGTTAATAATGTTAATCGTTCCAAAAACACGGTACCGACCACTCAAGGCAAAAAACCATTCGCCCGAGGAAGGAATGAATACGTAAGACTCTTTATAATTTTTGTGATTTTATTTAAAAGCGTTTATATTGTTTATTTATTATAGCTCGTTATTAATTTGTTTGATATTTTACATAAAGTCAAGGAAGGGGTCTACGAGGACCTGGTTGAAACATGGAGGAAGGGGCACTCAAGTAATGGCACGTTTAAAAGTAAAGAAAACGAGGAACGATATGTAAGTAATATATAACTCTTTACATGCCTTAGTAACTAATTTCATTTGTTTTTAACCGTCTTTTTTTCTTTCCCAGCAAAAGATGAAAGCCCTCAGTGACCAAGTGAAAGCCAAGGTCGTCCCGCACATGTCTGATAAACAAATAGTGGCTGAAATCATGCCAAGTCAAAATAATCAAAATGTGTCGGGACAAGGCAAAAAGTTACCGGGTGGTGCTATAACACTTCTCGCAGGTTATATATCCTCAATAAAACAAAATATAAATCAATTGTTCATATTTATGTCTTGTTGTATATAATGAAAAATTGTTGTTGTAACTTATCGCAGGCGGGGTGCTCCAGATCGACCAGATTTTCCCTCTCGTAGTGAATTTCAGGAAATGATGAAACGACATGAGCAACAGATGGAGCTGATGAGGAAAGAGAATCAGGAGGCGCAGCAACGGGCTTACTTGGCAGCATTAAAGGCAGATGCGGCGCAACAATATACTCAGACGTCGTACCAGCATATGGCGCAATATCAGAGTCAATTGGGTGAGTTTTTCCAGAAGTACAACTCATCAAATACTGATCACCCAATTAACCCTCCTACTTTTGTACCCCCGCCCCGACCCTTTGTTATGCTCACCCTAGCTCCTGATTGGGCTCATTTAGTCCAACCCCCTATCCTCGGGCACAACCAATGAAACCTCCTTCCATCGACCCATACCGACCATCTTTGCCCGACCATCTCCAACCACTCCAACCTCCCTATACCGGCACTTATCCTATTGCTCCCGTCACCAACAACACATTTAACCATTGTTATCGTCCCACCACACACTCGACTCATGAGATCGGCTCTACTTCACAATCCATACCCGGAGGTTCTCGTGTAATCATAAATCCCCATCAGCACGATTACCGGTCCGTTGACGAGTTGGGTCGAGATAGGAATGTACAAAACAGTGGTGACGACTTATCAGGCGATGACGAGGGGAATGACGAGGGTTATGTCGAGGGGGATGACGAGGGGGTGACGAGGAGGAAGGTGAGTTTTCACCTAACGAGGATGCGGAGTAGAGGTTGTGGTAGTATTTTTCTTATTATGCATGTTTAATAAAGTTTGAGACTTGTAGCGTGTGAAACATTTGATTTAGGATTGAATAAGTGTATTTGATGAATATTGTATCATGATGTTGGATAATTTATCTTAATATGGTATTGTAACGTTTATTGATTTGTTATTATTCTGTATTTGTCGAATTCTTCCATTTTGAATTGTGGATTTTGTCCGGAAAAAGTTCCAGAAAAAATCTGGAAACTGCAAAACAGCCCATTTTTTTAGCCCCAGGTACACCTAGGGACGACTTAGTCGTCCCTAGGTTAGCCAATTTCCACCAGGTTTTAACCCTAGGGACGACTTAGTCGTCCCTAGGTTTCAATATTGCCCAGGTGTCAAAACCTGGGGACGACTAAGTCGTCCCTAGGATAATAGTTAACTTTATTTTTTCTGAAAATGTTTTAATGAATTTGTATAAATAAGATTTTATTAAAAATAATAAAAAAAAATATTTTTTATCAAAAACTTAAAAAAGATTATTTTTATTAAAAACCTAGGGACGACTTTGTCGACCCTAAGTTTCAAAGACAAGTCGTCCCAAGGTTAGTCAATTTATTCAACGTAGTGGGTTGTGGGACCCACCAAGTCGTCCCTAGGTTACAAAGGATGGGTCGTACCTAGAATTCTAAAGACGAATTTTTAGGCACTAAATCCTAGGGTCGACTTAGTCATCCCTAGGTGTTTAGGGTCGAAAAAGGTCATACCTAGGGACGAATAAGTCGTCCCTAGGCTTCAAAATTGTTGTAGTGAGCATCGTTATGGTCTCTCCTGTTGATCCACCTGCTCAAGCACCAGTTTGTGATGTCGATCGTCGCCGTCTATGCTGCTGATCATCATCGTTATCGTCTCTTCTGATGATCTTGAGGTTCGTTGATGATGATCTTGTGTAATAGTTTCGTTTCTTATTAATTTCTTTGTCCTTCTATTGTGTTTTTCTATACACACTTAAGTGAAGTTTCACTCGGGTTCATGGCTGTACAATATAGTGGCCGGAATTTAATGGTTTTAAAAGTTAAAACCCTTGCCTATATATATATAAATAACCATGGTGGTGTGAAGCTCCGATCCAAATGCTTAAGATAGTTTTTTTTCGCTTAAATATTTTATGTTTTTACATCACCTTTGCTATTTGTTATTGTACTCTGCAAGTGCAAGTGATGATGATGACGACGGCTTGGGACGCACAACTAAATGTTTTAAGTACCGCACAAAGCAAGCGGTTTAGAGATACGAAAAAGTTAGAACGACTGTAATAAAAATATATTAAAATGGATGTTAAATTAGAAAAATACAAATTTTTAAAAATATTGTAAAATTAGATTATAAAAAAATAAAAAAATAAAATGATATATCAATTCATAAATAAATATAATATTTTAATTATTGATATAGTTAAGGCGTCAAACCAAGCACAATTAGTGTTCTACAGGCCTTCAAGTCGTGATTTCCAGGATCGTTCATCATGATCAAACAACATCGTGAACATCATCATCATACAATAAATAAGAACAAGAACAAAGAAGACGGGGTTTGAACCCTAAATATAAATCTGCTATATTGAATCGAATAGGGTTGAATGTAATTACATAATTCCTAATCTATATATAGTGTATGAAACGGTATAAGTTGGTGAAGCGTTGTGATGATTCTGCAAAACCAACAGTCGTATCCATTCAATATAACCGTTTCCAACTGTCGATGTAGGGTTTCGGGTTTGTTGGCCTACGGCCCAAACCCGTATGTATACAGGCTTCATTAAAGTCTACTTGGGCCTGTTCTTTGTTGTTCCTGGTGTTGTTGTGTCGAATTACAGCCTTAACACAACAAGAAAACCAGATTGTTATTCATGTGTTAGGATTAATTGGATTAATTCCCAACAATTAGAAGCAGATATGTGAATGAGAAGAGATCAAAGCTACTGAAACAAGCCAGTAACAACAAACGTACCCGCAAAACCGATTCAAAATACCCTACGTTTTAAAGAAAATAGCGGGCAAAGTTATACAAGTGGTGAGGAGGTGAAAGAAGAGTTGAACGAAAAGATGAAAGGCAACGTTGTTAAAGGTTTTCATGTCACAGATTCAAAAGATTCGAAAGATGATATTGATGTATGTGGTCGTTGAAGGAAATTGTGAAGTCGGTGAACAAGCCTCAACTGGTGAATCATTTCATGCATCTAAACAAGTGGATTTAGTTTTATGCAGGAAGAGTCAATCTTGTAGAAAATATTGAAAGTGTTAATTATAGAATCTTTAAAATGAATTAGCTACATAAATGTATAAATGTGTTAATTATAGAAATATATTGAATATTTAAACAAGGAAAATATTGAAGGTGTTTAAATGCCTATAAATGATATAATATGAAACAATAACAGATTACGTGTTCGATTAATTCAATCGAATTATCGGGTCTGGATTCGACAAGGGAGTCAACCCAGTCGAGGGTCACAGTTTCGACCATTATTGGACCAACTTGATCGAGTCAACGGGTCACAAGTTCGATTACAGAGTCAATCCTGTCGAGTTACCGAGTTTCAGTTCGATCGATCACCTTATCAACTCACATATCGTTAACTTTCTACCAGTTCGAGTTACCGAGTCTACATAAATGAGTAGTAAGGTTGAGATAAAACTTTTTGTAAGATTTGTATACCGGCCGGGGCATGTTTTAAGGGTAAACCATAAAAGATCGCGATTTAGTTCTTAATTTTTTTCGATTTTACGATCTCATTAACAAAAGAGTTGATCTTTAGGATCTTAAGTAGGATTTTGATTTTATATTTTATGATATGATCTTATAAACGTTTTATAAGAATAACATATATTAATTTTCATATTACTTTAACATTCACAACTATATCATAAATTTGTTATAAACCATAGTTCAATACGTGGTTCTTACAAAAATAAGACAATAAGACATCTCTTATGATTTGGGATACGAACCAAAAGGCGACCAACCCACATCCCGCCAACGACAGACGAGCCGAAGCCATATCAGAAGTTCCATAGTTTACATAAAGGTTGACCTATAATACGGAACCTATAGGTATAACCTTTCGCTCTATACTAGAATCGAGAATTGAAACATATCATCTGAGGCTGCATTTATCGAAGATGCAAGTCAGAAGATTCATATCCTCTGTGACACCAGTCATTGTTTGTTGATGATGTAAAAGAGGGGGAGAAGAATAGGAAAAGAAAAATAACTAAAAAGCCTTTAGAAGAGAAAAGTTCAAAGAGACAAGCTAAGGAAGATAAAGCTAAAAAAAAGCTTCTCAAACTAATTTTGCTAAAGTTTAATATAGTGGTGAAAATTTTCATTTAAAAAGCTCCATATAGTGTGTTTTGGTAGAGCTTGCTTCCACAATGTAACCATCTTAATCTGGTTCTCTCTTTTTCTTTTTTACTAACAGACCTAGGGCCGGCGTGCATGCCACACGACCCCTCGTGGATCTCACTGATCACAACTAGTGGTGCAAATTTTTAAAACTGGTACACAAAACCAAAACCGGTTTTTTAAAAAACTGGTTTTTTTTAACCGAACCGGTTAGACTGGTTTTACCGATTTATCCTAAATCGGTTTTTTACCGGTTAAGTAACCACTTTTACCCGGTTTAAAAAAAACGGTTTAACAGGTTTTTAAATTTTTTAATTAGTTAAAAAAATTATATCTTGATGTTTGTGTACCTTTTTGGTGTTTATTATGGTCTTTGTGTTGAAGAAATGGTGAAATAGAAACCTAGTTTGTGTTGAAGTGATGGTGAAATGGAAACCTAGTTTTGATTATACGACATTTGTGTGGGCTTTTAAAGTTTATTATGGGCTTTTCATTTGGGTCTTAAAAAACAAGCTTATGTGGCTTTGTAATTAGAGTTCGAATATCAGTTCTAGTTAATAAAATATAAAACCGATAACGAAAATTTATAAAAAAAAAACCGATTTTAAACATTTATAACGGAAAAAAAACCCAACCGATAAAAAACCGATAACGAAAATTTATAACTGAAAAAAACCAATTTCGAACATTTATAATCGAAAAAAACTGATTTCATAAAAACCAATTAAACCGAAACCGGCTATTAAAAAACCGGTTTTTCTTAAACCGGTTTTCTAATAACCGAAACCGGTTTTAACTGATTTATTTGCACCACTACTAATAACGCACTTATATTTATGCAGAAAGTTATATACACGAATGCGTTTTACAGCGGGTAAAGAAAGGTAACTTTATCAGCTAAAATAAACTGGGCATCTCTTTCCTTTATCACTTGGAAGCAACATCCCGTTTAACCCCACACTTATTTCACAATTGGCATGCATTTTGTGGCGCTTACTGCCCCACGTTTTCACCTTAAACCGAATTGATGATGCCACATCAAGCTTAAACGACACTTCCCCGCGTTTTCTGGCAGCCAAGAACTGCATCCAACGAGCCTTATCGATCTTCAATGTAGGTCCCGACAATGTACCATGTATAATGGCAGTGTTCTTAGGAGACTGATAAAACGGAAACAACAATGGCGTTTCTGCAATAGTTTGATCCTTATAGTACAATGTTAGATTCATTGTATCGTAGTAGATCCCTATTTCAATATTCGGGTTTCGGGCAGTCAAGTTGAGAGTTACTTGGGCAGTTGAAAACCCGTTTGTGTCGGCTAAACCTAAACCAGGAATCGAAAATTCATGTATATGGAACCTGGGACGATGTGGGCGTAAACTGAGCCATAGAATAAACAGCACTAGACCTACTATAAACAAAATGCCAAGAAAAACAGCACATACTAGCTTTGAGACACGAGTAGTCATATTTTCTTTAGCATGGTGCTTGTTGTACTCAGCATTGTGATGGCGCCTCACTTGGCGGCTGTCCATAACGCCACCAAGGTTAACGCGGTTATCAGGAGTGTGTTGGATATGGATTTGGTGATGTGGGGTAGACATTGTAGCGGTGGGGACGGGTGAACATTGATCGGGTGGGGTTCTTATTTTGTGGCAATAATAAGGTAACTTCGTAAGGAATGGTCAATGGAGGTTATTTGCTTGGAGAAAGTTAAGAATATTTTGAGTTTTTTGTTATCCTGCAGGGTGATCTTCTATGAAGGTATAGGTATTTCTTGTGGTACATGACAAGTATTGTATAAATAAATGTATAGAGCTATTAGCTATCAAAGCGAGGAAGATCATGGCCTAAAACACGGATGATCATGATAACACCTCGCCGAACTATAAAAGAATAGCAAACACCGTATTGTATTCTATACTTCATCTTTATTTCATCTGATAAAAACTTTTATAGAACTTCCATATACATAGTTACATACACTCTATTTACTCCTTTCGATAAGAACATACTGTTATGAGACAGGGTAGTACCTATACGGCTATACATCTTTAGTAGCGTTTTGAGATTCGTGGCATCGAGCACCTATTTTTTCGGTCTTGGTAGAGTCTCAATACCGTGACAGCAGTTTCTTCGATTGCTTTTCCTGTCACTTCTGCGATTATCATGAACAATACATTAGAACCAACTTTAGAAGAGTTAAAACTTAAAGTCATTGCGTAATAGGATTGATATAAAGTACTCACCAATTACTGGCCAAGTGGGATTCTGTGCGAATATTTTGCAAGCAAAATCGAGCTCCTCCCTCACATGATCCATATCTGAATAATTCGTCATCATATAATCATTGAATCCTAAGGTTTTAGCTCTTGCTTTTCTTATAGTTTGCAAAACAACCGGATTAATAGTCAAAGCAAAGACCTTTTCTTGGTCAATTTCAAATAAAGTCTTTGGTAACGGCACACCCATAACAATAGGCACGTTTGCCACTTTGAATCCTTTCTGCGCTAAATAGATCGACAATGGAGTCTTTCCTGTTCGTGAAACACCAGCAAGAACAATGTCTGATTTGTGTAAATTATTGGGTAAAGCACCATCATCCTGTTTTATGGTGAACTCAATTGCATCAATTCTTTTGAAGTAATCTTCAGTTAACGGAAATTTTCTCCCTGGCGCCCCACGAGGTAGCCCGGAAGGCGAAACCCCTAAATGTAATGAAATTGCTTCTGTGATTGGACTAAGTATATCAGTTGATGGTACGCCCCATCTTTTGCAGGCGTGTCTGGCTGATGCAGCCATGTTTTCATCAGCCAATGTGTACATTAGCATTGCGTTTTCTCGAGCTGCTTGTTTTATTATCTCCATGAGTTTTTCTACATCATCGATCTGATAAGAGAAGATAGTGAACTCGATAGTTTAGAATCTCCAAAAGTGTTTATTATCTTACACTGTATGGAAATAATTTGTAGGAAATAGTGTTCGGATATACATATGTTGTATCAAAACACAATAAGCTGATCACATTTTTTCGAGTTGTTTACAAATTCTAATTATACAGACAAATAACAAAAAAGAAAAACTTAAGTGAGATAGCTTTTTTAGAAACAGAATGTTTGGTAAAATTAGCTGTAAGCTGTAAGCTGTTAACTGTAAGCTGTTAGCTGTAAGCTGTTTACTAAAAAGCTCTATTTTTAATAAAAGTGTTTGGTATATTAGCTGTTAACTGTAAAAATTATAATGTAAAATGACTTAAAAAGACATATTTAAATAAATTATAATATGGTTGGAGGGTATATCAGTAATCTACAGCTTTAACAGCTCTTGACAACTTAAAAAGCTGTATCATACAGCTTTTTATTTAAGAGCTACTTGGTGAAAATAAAAAGCTAACAGCTCTTAAAAATTGTTGTACCAAACAGAGCTATTAGATTATTTTTTTAACAAAAAAGCTAACAGCTCTGAAAAAGCTTTAAAAAAGCTCTTGCCAAACATAATATAAAGGTGATGGGCATAAGCTATTTGTCTTTATCCAAACACTCAAAAAATGAACAGCTTTTCCAAAAACACTTCAATGTTCAAACTGCTTAATTTAGGGATTGCATACGCTAAGTGCCCATTAACTAGCTTATTGAATATTCTAAAAGAAATGGGCACTTTTAAAGTGTTTGGATAGCTTAGTGTAGTATTTGCTTACAGGCTAGCTTAGTGATGGGAATGTGTTAGGGTGTTTGGGATTGCATATTTTGAGGTGCTTATAAAGTATTTTGACCAAGTTCTGTGCAAATTTTTAAGTGCTTATAATCCATAAGCATTATTCGCAAAACAAATATGCACTATTCTACTTCCCAATTTCTTACAAAAACATAAGCTAGAATTATGCAATCCTAAACATCACATGAAACAGGTATTTTACTATAACTAACGTAATAATTCTAATTTGGTGGAGGCATGAATTTTAGTTAAAGGGGGCCGGCTATGGTTAACACAAAAAGTCATAGTGATAAAAGAACTCGTAGAATAGTGACTTGTAATATAAGTAAGTTGATTAGGGGTGGCAGGGGTGTTTGGTGTGGCTTTATATAACGTAAGCCCATTTCGGCTAATAAAACATAAGCCCCAATTTTGTGGCTTATTTGGATGTTTATGGGTTTATATACGTTTATTATATCATGATATACTTATATAAGTAAGTTGATTAGGGGTGGCAGGGGTGTTTGGTTTGGCTTATATAACGTAAGCCCATTTCGGCTTATATAACATAAGCCCCACTTTTGTGGCTTATTTGGATGTTTATGGGTTTATATACGTTTATTATATCATGATATACTTATATAAGCCCCTAAGTCTCAAAATAAGCCGCTAAATTGAGGCGTATGTTATATAAGCCGGAAATAAGCCATATTTCGGCTTATATTTCATAAACCCCAACTTTTTAAGCTTATTTGTAGGCTTATGGGCTTATATACGTTTATTATATCATAATAAACTTATATAAGCCAATAAGCCTCCGAATAAGCCACATTATTGAGGCTTATGTTATATAAGCCGGAAATAAGCCATATTTTTCTGCTTATATTTCATAAACCCCAATTTTTTAAGCTTATTTGTAGGCTTATATACGTTGATTATATCATAATAAACTTATATAAGCCAATAAGCCTCCAAATAAGCCACATTATTGAGGCTTATGTTATATAAGCCGAAAAAGGCTTTATTATATAAGGTAAAACAAACAGTTTGTTTTAGCTTATATAACGTAAGCCTATTTTGGCTTATATAACATAAGCCTTAACTTGGTGGCTTATTTGGAGACTTACGAGCTTATCGAAGTTTGTTATGATACAATAAACTTATATAAGCCCATAAGTCACCAATAAGCTTTAAAAAGTAGAGTTTATGCTATGTTGCACGGAGACGGATACGGAAACGGGGACGGGGACGGGTACTTAGAAACGTCAATGTCCCAAAATCCATGAAACGGGTACGGCTGGAAACGTCTTTGTATTTTATATATATTTTATTAATAAATTAAATAAAAATGACGTTTTAACTGATAAAGAAAGAAAAAATCAATACTCATAGTGAGATATAAGATATACTTAACATTGAACAAATATTGATAGTCAATTTTTAGAGGTTTGTTAGAAGATATGACGACCTATCATATGTATATAAAATATAAATGGACCAAAAAATGTTTTATGGCCCAAAAACTAGCCCAGAAACGTGTTAAAATCCCAAGAAACGTTTCCCTTCGCGTTTCTGCGAGAACCTCGGCGTTTCCTATCTTCATGAAACGTTTCCGCCACGCGTTTCCCGTTTCCGAAACGTTTCCGGGACGGGCACGAAACCCGAGGGGCATTTCCGTGCAACATAGAGTTTATGAAATATAAGCCGAAATATGGCTTATTTTCGGCTTATATAACGTAAGCCCCAATTTTGTGGGTTACTTTGAGACTTGGGGGCTTATATAAGTTTATCATGATATATTAAACTTATATAAGCCCATAAACCTCCAAATAAGCCACAAATTTGTGGCTTATGTTATATAAGCCGAAATGGGCTTACATGATATAAGCCAAGCCAAACCAAACACCTTGGAGCCAAAGGTAGGCGAAATTACCCCCGAAAACAAGTGAGTATTAACCGAACACGCACGGTCCACAAGACAATGTTCAAACTGACCCAAGGCCGCATTAACACTATGCTCAGCAGTCCAACCAGTCCCATCAGAGACCATATAAATATGCTTCCCTCCATCACTCATCTCAGCTAAACACCCCTCATCATCATCATCATCATCACTCTCCTCCATCTCACCACCTTCAGTTACCTTTCTCACAGGCTGGTTGTCCATAACTAGCTTCTGAACAACAAGTGGTCTTTGGTCAAGTTTTACTCCTGATCTTATGGCACGTGCTCTGGACCACCTCAGTAACTGTGAGCTGCCTTTGGTCAGCTTACGTGGTGAGGCTTGTTGAGGGTTGTTATCAGGTGGTGTGTGGTTTTGTGGGAGGTTGGATAAGGTCATCATTGTTGTTCTTGAGGATGATGATGAACATGAAGATATCATTTTTTAATACTTTACTATTTTTTTATGTTTTTCTCTTTATTATGTCGGTTTAGGATTTTATGTTTTGTCTTGGTCAAAGGTTTTTAGTTGACTAGTCTAGTGACCGTTTCAATCAGTTTAA